>JAJGRX010000151.1:20000-620000 GCA_025461125.1 Carex kokanica
ACTACTAGAAACCAAAACATTATCGATGATGCTGAACCATATGAACTTCCATATTTAACTGAGGAACCGAGCCTTGAGCTTTTGCTGAAAAAGGCTCTGCCTAATCGAGTTTTGAGTAAAGGGTATCCCGATGAATTGAATGAGGTTGGAAAACAATTTGTTAAAAAATGTGGTGGACTACCCCTTGCATTGTTGGTTTTAGGAGGTCTATTATCAAAAAAACCGGCAAATTATGCTGCTTGGAGTAAAACGTTGCAAACTATGAACTGGGGTACCGATGGGAGAGATTGTACTGATATCATAGCCACTAGCTACGATGACTTGCCATTTGTTCTGAAATCATGTTTCATGTACTTTGCGGCTTTTCCTGAAGACCATGAAATCGATGCTGAACAAATACTGCGGTTGTGGATTGCTGAGGGGTTCATACCGGCAGAAGAATCCAGAACATTCGAGGATACTGCTGAGAGCTTCCTAGAAGAACTAGTGCAAAGGTATGCTTCAATAGTATAACATTCTATTACATATTCATTAAATTTTCTTTTATTATTTTTTTAAATCTTGGTAGAGGCTACGAAGTTGATTTATTAAATATAAAGTTTCTTACATCCTCATACATATAGCACCCCCTGTATTCCCACTATCCCATGCCCCTCATATTAAAATTCTCTATATACAAACCTCTGTCCAGTGGAAGAGTTCAGTAACTTGCAAATCTTTCCAAAAGAAAGACCCTTTGATGATCCAGAGGTTAGTGGCAGCCCCAAATAAAGAACTGATTCTGCGGTGACCCCTTGCGTCCATCTAGCTTTTTTCATAACTTTTCAATGAGAGACATGAAGAGCTGTTTCTGCGGTGAGTGGCAGCCCCAAATAAATAACTGGCAGCTCCGTTTGTGCACACCCAAGTTGAAACAGCTCTGGATCTATGCTGTTGAGAAGGACATAAGTTCAAACAGATTCATTAAACTTACCGTTTGATTTTCTTTTCTTTTTTTTGGATACGATAACTTACTTTTTAAATTTAATTGGCTCTTTGAAAGTCAACTCATATTCATGACTAACATTTTTCTTTTAGGTTAAGTATTCTATTTAGTTTAAATACACTTGTTAGTCATATAATCCAGAGAATCCCATTTAATTAATCCTCTAATTTAATTTCAACAGAAGTTTGGTTCAAGTATCAGAGAGATCTCCCGCTGGTTCCATCAAAAGTTGCCGTATACATGATCTCCTTCGTGAACTTGCCATCCAAAAGGCCAAGGCGGATAACTTTCTCACAATTTGCTCAAACCCTGACGATTGGAAGAGCAGCGCCAAGGCACGTCGTGTGGCGGTCCATTACTCGGTTTGCGATGAATTGATGGAACTTGCAAATCCAAATCTCCGTTCTTTGTTGTGCTTTGAGAAGCCAATGCCAAATTGCTCTCGGCAAAGGCTGCTTAAGGTGCTTAGTGACATGGGACAGAGTGATTCGGTACATTGCAAGTGTTTTCATGGACTGAATCAGTTACGGTATTGCGAACTTAGTGGGAAATTGAGTAGTAGCAGAAGATCTTTTGAGTCATTCATAGGCGGCCTGAAATTTGTGGAGACCCTTGATTTCCGTCAACTAGAAGATCATGGCGACTTGCCTGATGATATATGGAATGTGAAAACACTTAGGCATGTGATGCTAAATTTCCCGTATACCTCAGGACCCTCATCATCTGCCAACCTAAGAAATCTACAAACACTTTGGCAAGTGAAGAGCAGAGAGTCATGGAATGCACAGTTACCTAAACTACCGAATTTGCGCAATTTAGATATCGATGTGGAGAGGTCGTTTTCATGGGATTTAATCGCCAAGTTGCTTGGTACACTGAATCATCTAACCTCTCTGTTATTACAAGGCAATGAAGTGCCGCAAAAAATAGTGGAGATGCAAAGGTTTCCATTTTATCAGTATTTACAATCTCTGTATCTAAAGAGCTGTCCCCATCCATCAACAAGTTGTCGCCTGAGGTTGGAATGTTTCCCATCCACCTCACAGAGTGCACGCTCATTGGCCTCCAATTCAAGGAAGATCCGCTGCCAGTGCTAGAGAAGCTATGCAGCCTCAGGGTGCTCAATTTGGAAGGAGAAGAAGTGAATCGAAAGATGAGCTGTTCTGCTGGAGGCTTCCAACAGCTACATGAGTTGTGGTTTGACCGCCTAACCAATCTAGAAGAATGGGAGATAAAGGCGGGTGCCATGCCCATACTTAAGATAGTCACACTATGGAATTGTAACAAACTAAGGGTGCCTCTCGGGCTTCAGTACCTGTCCAACCTCAAAGAACTTTATGTAAATGGCTGCAGCGAATTAAAAAAGCATGCAGATGAGATCCGCGACGACATCTGCAAACATGTTCCCCACATATCGATACGCTAGGGCCGGCTTCGATCTCTAGAGTGCTTTTCTTTAATTTATTTGTACATGTTAGTGTTTCGATAATTTCCGTATTGCTATCATTTTCTTAATTTTCATTTTAATTTATTTGTATTTGTTGTTTTGTCTTATTCTGGAGTTATTAAACATTATGCTTCCAAAACGCAACATTTATGCCTCCATCAATGATTTTGTTTCGCTACTGTGCTGCTCATATTTTACTCAGGTCCCTTCTAAATATTAAAAGACAAAACTATTACGAAGACAAAAGACTATTGATTTGATTCTAACTGCCGGAATTTTTTTATTTAATAAATATAATTTTTGAATTATACTTCTAGAAACATATTAAAGGAAATCCAGAATTTAGGAAGGCTCAATTATAAATTCTGCAGCATAAGCATTAAGGGTTACTATTCGAAAGTCTGGTTTATCTTCTGAATGAGAATTTAAAATTTCAGCTTTTCTAAATTTCAAAATTCGTTTAATATTTTTATACTGTTTTGATTTCAAATATGTATTCAATTTTAAATATTATTTTAACTAAAAAATAAAATTACTTAGATGTTGTCAAATATTTAGATAGAACGTGCATGTGTATTAGATTTAAATCAATTTGAAATTTTATTGGTGCTATTAATTTTATTTTGAAATTAAAATTCTTTAATTGTTTTTCTGTTAATTTATTTTGGAGGTTTCTTGTTATTTTCATTTCCTTTCGGATAGGGATTCTAATTAACTGCCGGAATTTTATTTATTTAATAAATATATTTTTTGAATTATACTTCTAGAAACATATTAAACGAAATCCATAATTTAGGAAGGCTCAATTCTAAATTAATTCTGCAGCATAAGCATTAAGGCCGACATTTTTAAAAATACCCTAAGTTAAATAAAGATAACTAAGAATGCCCGCATGCCGCAACTTTTATTAAAAATGTCCAAACCGGCCATTAAATGGCCGGTCCCGCAATTTTTTTTTTTATTAAAGAAGGAAACCAGCCATTAAATTGCCGGTCCCTTATTTAATTTTTTTTTTAGAGACAAATAGATAAAATACTGAAATCTAACACTAAAAAATCGAATTATTTTTTTAAACATTTGTTAGATTACTTTTTTGATAGCATATTTATGCTAAAATACGCTAAATTACTTGAAATTATGTTAATTTATACTGATTGATACTAGATTACTTTAAATTATATTAACTTTTTTTAAGAGACAAATTGCTAAAATGCTGTAACACTAAAAAATCAAATTTATTTTAAAATATTTGCTACATTACATTTTTATATATAATTAGCATATTTATACTAAAACACGCTAAATTACTTGAAATTATGTTAATTTATGCTGAATTACACTAAATTACGCTAAATTACAATAATTATGTAGAATTATGATAGAATACACTAAATTACGCTAAATTACGTATGAATAAGATGATATCTTTACTGAGAAAGCGAAAAATGACGACGAAACTTCAAACAGTCATAAAACGGCGCTCGAGTGTCCGATTTCAGCAAATGACCACTTTTCGGAAAGCTTGTGAAAATATGCATGCGTTAGAACTAACGATGCTAAATTTTTAAATTCAGAATCACCAAAAAATAAAGGGAAGAGCCTCAAAACTTCAGTTGAAGTTTTCGATTAAAATTTTCATTTCTATTGTTCAATCTACGTAGCTTAGTAAATTAGTTATATAATGATTTTGTGGAATATCAATTTTTATTATTTTTGGAATTTGTTTACTATTTTTTATGATTTATGAAATATGGCACAAAATCGGCCCTATTCATACGTAATTTACCGTATTTTAGCATAATTCTATATAATTATTGTAATTTCAGCATAAATTAACATAATTTCAAGTAAATTACCGTATTTTAGCATAATTCTAGTGTAAATCAGCATAAATTAACATAATTTCAAGTAAATTACCGTATTTTAGCATAATTCTAGTGTAAATCAGCATAAATTAACATAATTTCAAATAATTTAGTGTATTATAGTATAAATATGCTATCAAAAAATTAATCTAACAAATATTTAAAAAAAAAATGATTTTTTAGTGTTATATTTCAGCATTTTAGCTATTTGTCTCTAAAAAAAAAAATTCACGGGATCGGCCATTAAATGGCCGGTTTGGGCATTTTTAATAAAAGTTTGAGAGTGCGAACATTTTTATTAATCTTTATTTAACTTTGGGTATTTTTAAAAAGGTCGGCATTAAGGGCCACTATTCGAAAGCCCGGTTTATCTTTTAAAATTTCAGCTTTTCTAAATTTCAAAATTCGTTTAATATTTTTGTACAGTTTTGATTTCAAATAAAATTTTAAATATTATTTTAACTAAAAAAATAAAATTACTTATATGTTGTCAATTAATATTATTTAGATAGAACGTGTGTATTAGATTTAAATCAATTTAAAATTTGATTGGTGCTGTTAATTTTATTTTAAATTAAAATTCTTTAATTAGTTTTCTGTTAATGTATTTTGGAGGTTTCTTGTGATTTTCTTTTCCTTTCAGATAGGGGTCTAAATACGTACCGTGTCGTGTCATGATTTGGGTCACGTAACATGTCGTGTTGTGCTATGACTAAATTAAATTTTTACATACCATGTCGTGATCAATTTGGTAAGGATGATCACAACACATGAATGGTCACGACACATTAGGCATGCCGTGACCAAGACACGCCGTAATCACACGTGAAACGTGACTGGTCACATTTGTCACCTTTGGTCAAATTTAAATATTTTTCATAATAATTTAAGTTAGTTTATTTAAGATTCACCATTCAATCAAGATCTAACTGTCCTAATTACACATGACTCGGGCCGTAAGCAGATATTTCACAGCACGAAACCGACACACGTGCCATACCTTGACGGAACCGTGCCGTGACATATTTGGTCACGACGTGACTTTTTTACATCCGTGCTTTCAGATAAAAAGTGCAGGGCAACAAGGTTGTTTAGTTTTCTTTTAGAGTTGTTAGAAATATGCTTCCAAAACACAACATTAATTGATGCCTCCAACAATGATATTGTGTTTTGGTACAGTGTGCTGCATATATTTTACTCGTTAACTTTAGACTAGTGACATATCCATTATTTTACTCGTTAACTTGAAACACAACTTTAGACTAGTGATCACATATCCAAAAAAATATAATTTTTCGTACCTTTTTATTTTGTCTTTAAATCACCAGGTCCACCATTCAGATTTCCATTTTCACCCTCTGTTTACATTTCATTTTTTTTCTTTTTGTAAAATATTATATACGCCAATGAATATATTTTTTTTTTGTGTTGTGATCTGAAGTTTGAACTAATGCTCGTATGCACTTTCATGGTATGTATGATATTATTCCAAGGAAGCGAGCAGCGTTTGATGGGCATCGGAATTAAATCGGTCTGATGTCTACTTGGAACCATCCAATTTGCTTCATGATTCGTGCAAGAGTGCATGAATAGTGAAGCAGCACACCAATCATGAAGCAAATCGGACGGTTCCAAGATAGCATCGGACCGATTTGCATCTCATGCCCATCGGACGTGCCCCGCTTTCCGATTCCAGTATTTCTTGTTTAAGTAGGGGTGGCGATCAGTTGTTTTGCTATTGTTTCATCTGTTCATTTTCTTGATTTTTCTATTGGTTTTAATCTTTAAGAGCATCTCTATCTCAGAAACTCATCAAAAATTAAAAACAGTTATTTAGAAATAGACATATTCTTAATTTCTAACCTGTTAAGAGCATCTCCATCTCAGAAACTTATTAGAAATTAAAAACAGTAAGAAGAGAGAAAAAAGACAATTATGACGGCAAACGAGATATATTCTTTTGTTCGGCGTAGTTTTAGAAATCGGTTTCTAATTAAGAAACTTTTTAGGATAATTGTTAAAGAAGCAATTCGCTCACATTCCTGAAATTATCACATCATATTAGAAACTGAGATAATTTTTGAAATGGAAATGCTCCAAGATCAGATCTGAAGTAGCTAGGCCTAAACTGATCTGAAGTAGCTAGGCCCACTGGATTGCATAATGGCAAGGCTACCATACTCCTCCAGATCCTCATGGGGTACCCATTAAGCCCACTAGAGGCTCTCTTGCATGGCCTTCTTCAATAACTGCATCTGCTTTATGTGAAGAATTACAATTTTGCCCCTCATGAAGTGCCATCTCCTCATGGGGTATCTCACCCTCGTCTAGTTCAGGTTCAGCCGATATCGACCTCCGCTTCAGAATTTTGGCCAGTTGTACGTCAGAGATCTTGTGTGACAGCTCCTGTATCATCACCGCTTCGTCCATTCTATCTCGGCAAAATAGAAAGAGCACCTAGTATTAATTGCGCTCAAAGAGAAATAAATAGGAGTTAAAATAATAGCAAACAACGAATCCAATCTGTTAAAACAAAAACACAAGCTGTTGATATATATATTTATAAAGTCCACACAAGGAAAACATTCTGTTGATATCGACCTTCATAAAAAAAATCGGATTAGAAGTTATTCCAAATAGTTAAGTAAAAAACATTTGTGTGTTTTCTTTTGAAATTACAATTAAGAAAAAATTAACATGGCTCATGTGATACTTTTTTAGCATTTTTGGTAGATCAGTGTATGAATATATCCATTTTTTGCATATTGATGCATCAATATGATGTAAATCATCATCTAATCATCTAATTTTTTTTTATAAGCATACATTAAATTATTTGTTCGTTTTTATTCAACTCAATGAGTTAATGCTATTTCGAACAACTATACATACATTCAACTTAGAATTGACTCCTAGATAAGAATCAGGATCATGTTTGGAATGAGATAAAGTAAGGGATAAGAGAATAATTCTTATCTCTATTCTAATTACATAAGAGTTCTATATCTTTACTTTATCCCAATCTTAAACAAAAGCAAAAGGATTAGTACTTGGATTAATCTAGTACCAAGCTACAAGTGCAAGATCCCCAATCAAAAAACAAAACAGCTAAAGAATTTGTAAGTAAGAATTTATAGAGCGAGTGATAGTGGAATTTGTATAGTGATGGCACTGAATGGGGGAGATTTTGGGTAAATATTTTACAGAGCACTTTATGCTTCATGCAGCGCACAGACTATAGAAATTAGAACGCGCTGTATATGGTTTTTGCGTTGTATGAAGCGAAAACGTCTATGTTAAATCTTTATTCGGAGGTTCAAGATATATAAACAAAGGAGAGGGTTTTGGACCTTTGGTTTATGGAATCAGAGTAGGTCCGATGCCCATCGGACCTACCTTGGTTCGATGGATATGATGACCATTCGATCTGCATCAAGATTCGTGTGATATGTATCAAAATCCGTGCAAATCTGTATCAATTTCTGTGCACATAGATCTTGATGCTAATCGTACAGTCCTAGAGCTGATTGAACCTAATCCTATCTCTTAATTACTGAACCAGACTAAATAAAATCAAGGGCGGAGATCAAGATGTGAGTAATTGAAATCATCGGTGATAAAATATTGATTTATATATTATTTTTAATATAAAATAAGATTTTAATTATTTGAATATATATATATATATATATATATATATATAGTATGGCTAATTTGCTTCGAAAAGTACTTCGACCAAAGTGCTTACGGGGTCAAATTAGCGTATTTAATGTTCAAACAACAAATTCAAACCGTTAGATGTTCAATCTATTTTAAAATGTGCTTGGAGATCAAATTTTACATTTTTTTGAAACTTTATTACTATTTATTAGCTGGTTTGAAAATCGTTATTTTTATTAAATTTCTGCAACATTGAAAAACAGTAATTTCAAACCAGCGTAATCAACAGTAAATAGCCTCCTTTGATACTTTTTATACTTTTTATATAAAAACAGAAGCAAATAGCCTCCTCTGACTCTATGCGCCTCTGATTTCCGGTCTCAATGGGCGAAATCTTTTTTTTTAGGTCACGTTTTATTTTCTCTCGTTTCTTTTCTGCTTGTTTAGAGAAAATTAATGGGACGCAAAAAATTTCTACATCCCATCTATTTTAAAAAAAAAAATTCAAAATTTTAAGTTGGAAATATATTAAAATAAAATAAAAATTTCCGGGTAAATTATGTGCTTTGTTCATTCTTTTTTTTTCTCCAAGAAACCACACATATACTGTGTTCGTCTTTTTTTTTTCTATATGAAACCAGTTTCAATTTTCACTTAAACAGATATTTGAATATATGCGCCTGTTTTGTTTATTATTATTATAGGCTGATAATAACATGCTTTAAAGTAATGTAAATTAGTATTTAAAAAATTAAAATACTTTTGACTATTGTTGCATTATTATACTGGTTATCGTTTTCTAAATTATCTGGAAACAATAATTTTGTATATATTTGTTTAATTTTAAGTATATTTTAATATGTATATCACATTGAGTAGTTCATATCGACAATTTGAAATTTGAAAATGAAAATTTGGAAGAGATAAATTGTAAACATTTCATAAAATTAATGTTTTTTTTTTTTGTTTCCTGCGGCAGCCGCAATGCAAAATTTTTAACATTTGTTGCTTATAATTTGTTTATGAGACTATTATATCCGTTGACCGCACAGACGTACAATATTCAATTTCTTATTTTATATTATTTGTTACGTTATTTTGCTACTTGAATGTTCTGAATTAAAATAATTTTTTCATGATCCCGGTGCATATTGTTACATGATACACCAGTGGTTTCTACAAGGTTCCGTATGAATATACATGTATGTTAACTAGTGTTCTAAAAATGTCTAATTGGTGATAATCAAACTGTTACAGATTTTTCTGACTAATTGGCTGATTATTCACAATTATAGCTGATTATTTCCAATTAATCGCTTAACTGTATCTTGCTTGTCCGACAAAACTGATATTAACAATTTAACATGGTTATTATATAACTCCAAAATATTATTTAAAATTACTGACTAACACACACTTGGAGAAAAATATATAACATAGTGAGTAAAATATTTGTTAGAACATATTGTGTGTGCATATCTTTTTTCTTTCCATCTCACGAGTTATCATAATCAGCGTGTTTTTATGAATTGTTGCAGCGATATAAAATACCTTTGTGTTATTTTTAGTGACAAATTAGACATAATTTCAACGAGTGCAATAATTTTTTTTTTACACAAATAGTGTAATGCTATCATCCTAATTTTTCATTAAGTTTTCACAATTTTACTTGTTTTATTTGTCTAGAAAATATTTTACATGTGATTTTAATTATACCTAACTTGCTAAACTCGTAAAGTTAAGATTAAAAAAGTAATTATTTTATTTTCAATTGTAGGACAATATTATGACAAAGAGTTTTATAAAGTTAATTTAAATAAGTTGAATCGTAAATCTAACACATACAATGATAAATTTTGTTTATTTATGTACACCCATAAACTTTATTTCCATACGATATTTATACAATAATTGCATATCAAAATTTACAAATCCTTATTGAAAAAATTTAAAATAATTAGTTCACTTAATTCATATGAAATCTCTACCTCAATTTTGTTACTTCCAAAAAAAAAATCCTCAATTTTGTGCGCCAAATGCAGCCAAAACCTCAATTCACACATTCCCCTAGCCACCAATTCTCTGTCGCAAATTTGCAAAATGCAACTCTACATTGCATTTCTACTTTAAAAAACTAACATACCTTACTATTAGTAGATATAGCCAATCAAATATCTACACAGTATTATTAGTAAAATGAAGTAGAAATAGTTCGTCATATAAACATAGTTTTGATGAATTTATATATCAGTAGAAGTACGAGTCCACATCCTCTGCATTAAAGCATCGTACATGTTTATCTCCTGACCGTCCAATATAGCATGTACCTTCAAAATTCGTGCTAATATGTAACGAACGGATCGTATCTAAACACAAACGGTGCGATAACGCAGAGATACGAATTCTAGAATTACTTCTCTCTGTTTATTATGAAAGAATCCCAAAAAAGAAAAGAACAAGCACCTCTCTTTGTTCTCTGCTTCACTCGTGCTATTTCTCTCTTCTTCTTCTTTTTAGATAAACAAGGAACACACAAATCTGAAGGAAGAACAAAATCAGATTCAATCGACAAGAGAGATAGTATGGCGGAGGTTGTTGATCTAGACGAGTGGGAGGTGCTGAGTTGCAACAAATCCTCTTGCAAAGACGAATTTGAGGAGGATGATTTCACATACTTGGATTATTTCTCCAAGGATCAGGATCTGGAGCAAAGAGGTGAGATTTCTAGTGTTACTTGTGATGAACATGAACAGGATTCAATTGGTGAATTAGGGTTTGGAGAGATGGAGGTTCTAAATGAGTTCTATTTGAATCAAATTGATGATGGAATTGTTAATTTAGAGGGTGAAAGTGAACAAATTCATTCAGAGAAGTTGAATAGCAGTGTATTTCCTTTTCAAGGAATCGATAATTCAGATTCGGTTTTTTCAAGCAAATCAAAGGGTGAACAAAATGGAGATTGTTCAAATAGTTCCAATGATAGTTTAGGTAAAGATTTAGATGAACAAAACATTTCCTTTGATGAAAGCAAACCCGAGAGTACTAAAAATCAAATTTGCAAGGTTCAAGATGGATCGAAGGGAGATGTATTGTTGGTATGGTGGAAAGTACCGGTAGAAGTGATAAAATATTGTGTATTTGGAGTAAGGCCAGTTTGGTCGATTTCTATGGCAATGGGGTTTTTAGGGTTTTTGATGTTTAGTAGGAGTTACTATTTGTACAAGATGAAACAGAAAGACAGTAAAACCAGGTTACCAGTGAAGGTTCGTTTCGATGAGAAGGTTAGTTCTCATTTCTTTTGCTTCTTTTTTGTAATTTAATGCACTTTAGGTAGTAATAGATGATTTGTTTCATTTAGTAGAAAAATTTATCTAATGTTAACTACCATAAGAGTAGATATGTCAATTTTAAAGGGCCTTTTTGCAAAATTATACAATGGTTCTTTTCTTACTTACCAATTAACAAAATGTTCCTCTGTGCATTGGTTTGGTAAGGTTAGATTCTTGTCAAGAGTTCTTGTGCAAGTTATTGTAATTAAGTCATGTCTACTTCATAATAAATAATTTGAATTAATTGCAACCAAACTTATTCTGACACATAGATAGGGGGTTCATTGGATTCGGTTTATTTGGTTTTCAAACGAACCAACAAATTTAGGATTAAATGGTTCGGTTTTTCGATTTAAATGGTTCGGTTTGGCTTGGTTTAATTTTTGAATTACTTCAATTTTCGGAATTTGGTTCAGTTTGGTTTGGTTTAATTTTTGAATTACTTCAATTTTTTATATTTGGTTCGGTTTGGTTTGGTTTAATTTTTGAATTACTTCAATTTTTTATATTTGGAATGGTTTAATATCTCTTATTTCAGTTCAACCAAACAAACCAAATTTACTTGATATTCGCTTAAAGAGTTGGGCTACAGTGTTTATTGAAGTAAAGCGAGTGTTTTACTTCACACTCATCTTTTGCATTTTCAAAGTTCAAAACGTATTTCGGTTAATCTCTCATATTTCGGTTCGACTGATATATATCTTGATACTTATTTCTATTATTATTAAATGTATTTGTGTCTATATTAAGTTTGACCTTTTGAAATTTAATCTCTCATATTTCAGTTCAACCAAACAAACCAAAATTTACTTCGTTTTTTCTGGTCTGGTTGTTATTTGGTTGAACAATATAATTAGGTTGGTTTGGTGTGATTTTTAATTCGGTTTTTAACCGAACCCGGCCGTTTGAACACTCCTACACAGAAATACTTTTTATGAAGAGCAATTTCTCCTAATTTCATGTTTAAATGTCTTTTGTATTTCATGGTAAATAGAAGAGTGTGGTACAAACAAGAGCAACACGGTTGAACAAAGTGGTGAGCTTTGTTAGACGGGATCCGATTCTACGAACTCCGCATCCGGCTTTCGGTGTAACTCCTTTTCCTGCAATGAGCAGCTTTCAGTGGGCCCCATGAGTCTGTCTCTCCTCTTCTTTTTTTCAACTCTTGAATTTTAATTTGAGATTACAGGGGTTAAAAGTATTATACACACAAAATAATTGCGGGGTATATTTGATTGTATATATTATATAGATTTCTGAATGTATCTTGCTCTTTCACATAATCTTTTTATACATTTTATATTACATGTATCTAGATTAGGCTTTTAAATTTTCAAATGTTGTTAATTTCTAGCTTTTGCAGTATAAATTAATCAGGACTTTGGATGCATTAAACAAAACTTGTGCACTATCAAACTATCATGTCCATGGTACCTTTCAAATTAAATTACAATCTAGAATTTGAAATCTTCCATGTTGCATCTGAAATTTTAAGAACTAGTCTCATTATTTATTTTTTTCTCTCCTTCATGTCCCCAAATCAACTTGAAAATGATCTGGTGAATAAATCATTGGCTTGCTTATTATGAGATAATTCAAGGTTTGGGTTTTTTTGTTATTTTGAGATTAAGTGGTGACTAATCTAATGATTTACATTATTTAACTTTCAAACCCATAACATAATTTAGAAGTACAAGAATAACAATAAGAGAAATATTTCTTTGTACACAAAATTTCTTAGTATTAGATGTTTTCTCCGTCAGAACTTTTGAACTTACTATTTGTCAATTTAAAATTCAAATATATTATGAAACTTTGCATTTTCTGATTGCACAGAACACTAATGTTTAAAAGAAAAAAACTTTCCATTTTAGATCAAGCGATTTTCTCTAAAAAATTAGTAAAAGAATTCTAAAAAAATGTAAAATTTAGTGTCAAATACATTTTCATATGGAGATTATGTTTAACCGTTTGAAACGATTATTTGAATTTTGAAAATAGAGATATAAACTTATAACACAAGTCGATCCGTAAATTACCATAGCCTCACTCAAGCTTCATTATCTGTTTAAAAAAATTGAAATTTTTGTAAATTAATTATTCATAGAGTATTTTGGTAATAGAAAATTAAACGAAGTACCTTCCTGTAAAATTGCTCTCCTAAAACCTCTCTTTCCCGGACAGGACTCTCTATAGTACCTTAAATTTCAAATTTAGATCTGGACCGTTCAATCATTATCAGGGCCTATACGGCCGGAGTGGAATGCACGGGGCCTCGTGCGGATTCTGATCAAACGGTCAGGATCTAAATAGAAATATTCTGTTACCTTAGGTGATATGAATTCTCTCTCCCCTCGTATCCTCTGAGATATCTCATATTTTGCGTGTCACAGGGATGGCGCGGAGGCCAGTATTATTTGAGCTTTAAGATTCGTGCAGATCGTATTTCAACGGTTGAGATTTCCCAAAAAGTGACGCAAAATATGAGATATCTCAGAGGATGCGAGTTCCTGACACTCGCGCCTCAACCTAAAACCCTTCTCTCTCCCCCCCGCTCTCTCCAGCTACTAGCAACAACCATGGCCTTGTACCGCCACCTCCTCCGCCGCCTCCGCCACATCCACATCCACCCCCAAATCCCCTCCCCATCCCTTCCTTTCATCCCCGTCCGCCTCTTCGCCTTCTCCTCAGCCGAAGAGGCTGCCGCTGAGCGACGACGCCGCAAGCGCCGCCTCCGCATCGAACCACCTCTCCATGCTCTTCGATCCCCTTCATATCCCCCAGCCCCTCGTGATCCCCGCCTTCCCGACTCCACCTCTGCTCTTGTCGGCCCTCGCCTCTCCCTCCACAACCGCGTTCAGTCCCTCTTACGCTCGGGGGACCTCGATTCCGCCTCCTCCCTTGCTAGACACCACACCTTCCAGCTTCGCCCCCGCCCCACTGTCTTCACTTGCAATGCTGTGTCGGCCTCATTCCACCGGCACGGCCGCCTCGATGACTCCATTGCTCTCTTCCACTTCTTCTTTCGTCAGAACAACATCATCCCTAATGTCGTCTCCTACAACATCCTGATCAATGCATTGTGTGATTCGAAGAAGGTTGATGAGGCTCTAGAGATTTACAAAGAGATCCTTGAATCAGCACCATTCTCTCCTTCTCCGGTTACATACAAGCATTTGACAAAGGGGCTGGTTGATGCTGACAGAATTCAGGAGGCAGTTGATATTTTGCGGGAGATGCTGAATCGGGGACATGGAGCAGATTCCATGGTGTATAACAACTTGATCAAAGGGTACTTGGATAGGGACAATTGGGAGAAGGCACGTGAACTGTTCGATGAATTGGCTGAGAGGTGTTTGGTGTATGATGGTGCTGTGCACGCCACGTTCATGGAGGCATATTGGAAGAAAGAGATGGATAAAGAAGCAATGGAGAATTATCAATCTTTGTTGGATAGAAAGTTCAAAATGAGCTCGGCCACGTGCAACGTGTTAATCCAGACTTTGCTTGACCATGGTAAGAAAGACGAGGCACTGGCGCTTTGGGAAGACATGTTAGACAACCATAAACCGCCCGGTAACTTGGCAATCAATACAGAGACTTATAATATAATGGTTAACCAATGTTTTAAAGAGGGGAGGTTTAAAGATGCCATTGATGTGTTTCACACACCTCCATGTAAACCATTGATGATGGATGTCGGTTGCTTTAACAACATTATTGGGAAACTTTGTGAGAATGATTTGATGGAGGATGCAGAGAAGCTGTTTGAGGAAATGGATAAGAAGTCGGTGTTGCCTGACGTGTGGACCTTTACATATTTGGTTGATGGGTTTCTTAAAGAAGGGAAGACAGATGATGCATTGAGGTATTACAAGCTTTCTCTCGGTAGTAATGATAAGAATAGCTTATTTCTTGGCATTTCTGACAGCAATAACACCATCTCTTCTGGTTCTCCTGAGAATAACAATTCCATTTCTCCTGATTCTGGCAATAATAGGGGTAGTGGTGAGAATAACTCGGGTACTGGTCAGAATAATAATAGTTTTTTCCTAGGGTCTAGTTGGAATAATGGCCCCAAGTTAAATGTGCAGTTTTTCAATAAACTCTTTGTGGGACTGGTGAAGGATGGTAGAATAAAGGATGCCTTGGAGGTGTATGAGAAAATGCCAGAGAAGGAGATTAAGCCAAATGAAGAGAGTTACAAAACCCTGGTGAATGCCTTGTGTAAGGAAGGTGACTTGGATCGAGTGCGGGAATTGATGCGAGAGATGGTACGAAATGGTGTGGTTGCTGGTAAGGATTTCCAGGAATTAGTATTAGAAGCTTTTAAAGAAGCAGGCAGAGGTGATGAGATTGAGTCAGTGTTTCAAGAGAAGGTGATTTCGACTGGCCCAGTTCTTGGCCAGGCTGGTTTCAGTGGGCCTGCTCAAGCCCGTACTGGTCCATGGAGAAGCCCCCCTAGACCCACTGCAGGTGTTCCTCAAACCCAACCCGCTTTTAACCCACCTCAGAGACAACCCCAATTCAACCCATCTGAAAGGCAGCCCCAATTCAACCCACCTCTAAGGCAACCGCAATTCAACTCACCTCAAACGCAACACCAATTCAACCCATCTGAAAGGCAGCCCCAATTCAACCCACCTCAAATGCAACCCCAATTCCACCCACCTCAAAGGCAACCCCAATTTAACCCACCTTCTGAAAGGCAGCCCCAATTCAACCCACCTCAAATGCAACCCCAATTCAACGCACCTCATAGACAACCCGAATTCAACCCACCTCAATCACAACCCGAATTCAATCCAGCTCAAAGGGAACCTTACATCAACCCAGCTCAAAGGCAACCTGAATTCAATTTACCTCAAATACAACCCCAATTCAGCCCACCTCAAACACAACCTCATATAAACCCACCTCAAAGGCAATCCAATTTCATTCCACCTCAATCGCCACAGAATTTCGGTACGGCTCAATGGCAACCCCAGTTCAACTCACCTCAAACACAACCCCAATTCAACCCACCTCATAGGCAACCCCAATTCAACCCACCTCATAGGCAACCCCAATTCAACCCACCTCAAACACCCCAATTCAACCCACAAATGCAACCCTATAACAACCCACCTCAAAGGCAATCCAATTTCATTCCACCTCAATCGCCACCGAATTTCGGTACAGCTCAAAGGCAACCCCAATTCAACCCACCTCAATCGCCACCAAATTTTGGTACGGCTCAAAGGCAACCTGGTTTAGGTTCTGTTCAAGGTAACCATGAATTTAGACCACAAAATCCACAAGTTCCATTTGGTGGTGCTAGTGCCCAATCAGGGTTTAAGCAAGCTGTAAACGGGTTTGGATCCTCTCAAGTTACTACCGATAGTACTTTTCCCCGACCAGGATTTGGTCACTCACAAGTCCAGAACGGGTTTGGTCCTACACCTGGTCAAACTGGTTTTAGGTCCAAGCAGAGTCAATCTGGGTTTGGCAATCCTAATGTTCAAAGTGAAACCGGCTATAATCAGGGTCAACCCGGGTTTGCATATGGTGGCCAAAGTGAATTTCAGTCTAATCAGAGTCAGCTCAGGTTTGGGTCTAATCGGGGCCAACCCGGGTATGGTGCATATAACAATCAAAGTGGATACGGGTCCAATCACGGCCAACCCCAACCTGAGTTTGGTGCTTACAATGGTCAAAGTGGATACGGGTCTAGGCAGGGTCAATTCAGTACCGGTGGCTATGATGGTCGATCAAACTTTGATTCGTTTCAGAGGGATGCAACTGGGCAAGAGAGATTTAACAAACCTCAAAATAAATCCCCAGAGCAGCCTTCAGATTTTGGGTCTAACCAACCAGACCCGGTGGCTATCGGGTCGCGACATTATTGAACTGCATTGTAAGGTGAGGTTTTCATGATTGAATGAGTGTAACTCTTTATAGTAAAGAGATCTGTTTTGTGCGCTTTTGTGGTTTTTGATAATATAAATTATTATTTATTATTTGCAGAAATAGAGTAAAAGTGTTAGAAGAGTTGAAATGTTATTTGGATTATGCAGAATACTTATAAGTTGAAATATCCCAGAAATTAGGGATAAATTGAGAATTCACAGTAAATAGGCAGAGTGATTTAAGATAAAATGACACATGGGAATGCCTTCGTGTTTCTTAATTTCAATAGAAACCTGGGAAAATTTTAAGGCTCGTTATTGAGAAATTTCTGTTCTCCTTTTTAATTTCTTGAAATTTGATTTCGCTGAAGTAAGCTTCAAATTAGTAAATGATTGGTTTGAATTTGTACATAAATGGTATCCATCAATTTCCATTGAAATCATAGCAACTATGAAACAGGTACCTAAATGGTATCTAAGACAGTGCTGTACCAGTACAGCTTATATGTTCTTACTTCTTACAAAATAGCCCTTCTAAACATCCAAAAACTAAAGTCTAAACCTGCAGCTACACACCCAAAATATAGCTAATGTAATCAGATGCAAATTCACCAAAACATGGAAGATAGCATCATAGGCAACATGTAAAACTAGAAATCTAAGCTCCAATTTTCTGATTCTTCTTCACTTGGCCCGTTCCACACATTGGATACCATACTGTACTAATTAAGCCACAATTTATTCCATTCTTGTCTAGCTTAAATCAATTAAGCCTTGGATAGTCCAACTGGTTTTCAGTTTAACTAATCTTCGAACCTACCTGAAATTTGGTTCCAACGAGGCCTTCAATTTATGTAATTATTTTTTTATTAGATTTGTTTTTCTGTACATCTGATCTGATCCATCCAATGTACAATATTTTCAGTTAATATCTTGTTTGCATAAGCATTACTGTGCATCTACAAGCACCAAATTTGAATTTAAAACTGATATTTTAAATAGCTTAATTTTAGTACCATTAATGATTTTGGAGTGAGGCTATGGTACTTTTCAAAGCGTGAATTGGTTTGTGCTATGGATCTATATCTCTATTTTCAAAGTTCAAATAGTCGATCCAAACTATTTAATGTAATCTCCATATAAAAATGTACTTAAAAGCCAAAATTTATATTATTTTTAGAATTGTTTTTCTCCATTTTTTTAGATTGATAAAAAACTCACTTGATCTGAAGATTTTGGACCATCCAAAAATTAGTTATTTCCTGCCTATCTAAAAAATAACAAAAAAAATCTAAGTTTTTTTAAATTTGATCTCCATGTACTCATATGGAGATCGTGTTGAACTATTTGAATTTAAAAAATGAAAATATGGATCCATAGCGCGGACCGATCCGCACTTTGCAAAGTATGATAGCATCACTCGCTGAATATAGCCAAATTTTAGTACTTTTAACATTTTTGATGTTTTTCTTCGTGCGGTAATCATGATCATCGAACGAAATGCTTGCTTGATTTTTTTTTTCGCTGTATGTTTGTGACTTGAAATTTGATCTTTTTTGTGTGTAGGGTTTATAGAGAAATAAGTAGCAAGGCTTATTCATTTATTCATATGTGCGGTACAGTTGGTATAGAAGGGCGACTTGTATCTAAGCTTATAAAAAAAAAAAAAACACGACAAAATATGGTGATGGATAACATTCAGATTATGTTTCAAGTAATGCATTTTTTAATGGATCGTTAATTATTCTTGTTTGATGGAATTGACTATGTATACTGAATAGTAATTATATTCAAGTTTTAATGTGTACCAGTACGATAAAGCTCGTACCAGTAGCAAACATGAAAGTCATACGACAAAGGACGCATCATAACTTGCAAATAAGTCATTAGCCAATGTTACATAAATAAATAAATACTGCCTTCAAATGCTTGTATATATACTAGTAGTTTGTCCGTACTTTGCTATGGGTTCAAAATTCAAATAAAAAATACAAAAAATAGAAGCAAATCAGACCAAATATTTTTCATCTTTAACGGTATGTCTTTTTATAATTTTTCTTTATTCAACAATGAAATGAACTAATTTATCTTACCTCTCCGTTAAATAGGAAGGTAATCAATATTTAGTGAGCAAACATGTTAATTACTTTCTTATTTTTTTGTAATCAATTACATAAAAAGAAATAAATAAATGTTATCAATTAATTGCTTTTATGGCAGCATTCATATGAAGAAATTGTAAGCGAGTGTTTAGAGAACTAAATATAGACTTCAACACAATAAATGCCAATACATTGCCACATAAAATCACAATTACAAATTTTTTTATCTTAACCGTCTAAAATTCAGCGAATTAAATCAAGCCATCTAAAATCCAGTAAATTAAATCACAGCTGTTAGCAAATCAGAACATCTACATGGTTAATATAAGAGGATACATATATATATAGTGAATGACTAATATCAAAACGTTTGTTCCTAAGCTCTCGTGCAACCAAGTTGTTTTCGGATTTTCAAAGTCCAAACGGCCGATCCAAACCGTTAGATGTGATCTCTATATTAAAATATGCTTGGAGACCAAATTTTACATTTTTTGGAATTTTTTTACTATTTATTAAGCCACTTTGAAAATTTCTGATTACATGGTCCAGAATTTAGTTGCACTGTTTTTACTGTTTCACCCAAATCAGCAATTTTCAAAGTGGCTTAATAAATAGCAAAAAAATTCCAAAAAATGTAAAATTTGGTCTCCAAGCATATTTTAATATGGATTAAACATCTAACGGTTTGGATCGGCCGTTTGGACTTTGGAAATCCGAAAACGACTTGGTTGCACGAGGGGCTTGGTGCAAACGTTTTGATATTAGCCATTCTCTCTCTCTCTCTCTCTCTCTCTCTCTCTCTCTCTCTCTCTCTCTCTCTCTCTCTCTCTCTCTCTCTCATGCAAGTATCCTGATATCTTGATTGAACTTTATATGAAGCAACAAAAAATGTAGGTAAACAAAAGTCTGGTAAGAAATGGTTCTCAAGTTGTTCAACTTGAAATGATTGCCTTCATGCCTTGCCTTGTACATTTTCTTAGCAACCAAGACAACATTCTCCATTACAGCATGCACTGGAGGTGTCCATTATATTTAGTATATGTGATTCAATAAATATGTTTTTGAAGGACTTGTATAATGGACAAAAAGAATATTCTTATACCCAAATAATTGCAAAATTTAGCCCCACCTATATAAATATATATTCCATCCTTGCAAAACCTTGCAAGTTGTGATGGCATGTTATGAGAATATCCACCAAACTCTATATCAGATAAAATACTAAAATTTCAAAAAAATAGACAAGGAGCAAAAAGAAAAAAAAAAAAGTTAACAAAGATTCCTTCCTATCAATATCTTTTCACTGGTCCAAATGAATGAGTCTTTCTATTCACAAAGAATTAGTTATCCCATAAAGGTCCCTCAAAACTAAGAAATAAACAAGGGCATTATAAAAAATTCCTATGTCAAAATTCCAAAACAGTTGAGGTCATATTCATCAACGGCTCGAGCGCACTCGGCGCGAATTTCCGTGCAAATAGGTAGCAAACCGTGGTCGGCCTCCCGTTATACATGCAACCCGTGCCGTTATTCCTGATCGATAGTATAAACTCTTCGGTGATATTGATAGCTCCGTATCGGGCCGGGTGGGGCCCACCCCTCGACCAATCAACCCAAGTTACAGTCCGGTTCGAGTTCAATTCCCCGTAAAACTTGTGTAAAAAAGTCGGTATGTAGTGCTCGTCCGGGTAGCATGACGGCCGGCAATGCTTTCTAAAAAGGGAATAGTACTTCATATCGGCCAAAACATTTATTGCTAATTCACGGTTAAGTTCGAACCACTCGGAACCCTTACGCCATTGGTTGAGAGTGATGTGTGGGGCCATGCGGCGGTTATACCGGCCCTCGCATTGTGGGGTCGGTATGAAGTATGATTCAACGTAGCTTTGTACTGAGTTGATGAGGTACTCATAAACTGTTGGAAAGTTGAAAACCGGGATACATGATTCGGAGAGAAGCACAAATCGCTCGTTCGAGAAATCGAGAAGTGCGTTTGCTAATAGCCGCTTCTCGGCATCTACTAGAGATATTGATCCCCATGACACCTCCTGAAAATTCAAAAATCAATAAACAGATTGTTAGTTGTAAGTTAAAAGATTGCATTAATTTGAAAATGAAAACTTAAAGATAACACAAATCTTATATGAAAATCCTCAAATACACCAAATATGAAAATGACCTTAATGATTGCATTAATTTTTTGAGATTTGGTGAGCAAATAAATACCTTTTAGCAGAAATTCATGCAAAGAATGTTGGCTAGACTAGAATATTATTACCTGTAACTAATCATTTTGAATAGGTCTTGACAAGATTTTTTTTTTTTTTTTTCCTATGACAACTCATCTTTTGTTAGCACAAGAAATGAATATGACAGTTTTTTCTGACAGCTCAAATTATTCTCATAAAAGAACACACCATGTAGTATGTTTCTTTTATGTGGGGACCACATGCCAGGTGTTATTTTTGAAAGACAAACATGCTTAGACATGTTCAAATGCAATCTCTTATACAAATTCAAAGTTCCAAAAACATGCATCTATAAACAGATTAGAAACAACCCAGAATTCAGACTACTAAAAAAAATGAATTTCTAAATTAATAAAGGAAGTTATATTTTGAGACCTACCAAACATTGAGTAATATCTAAACTTAGCTTGAATGATACCCAAAATACCTTATAAATGTCATTAAATTCCAAATATTTACTATATTAAAAACCCTATTAATCAGCAATGTAAAATTGCAATAAAACCCATAAAAAAGTAGAACATAACAAAACGCACCTCACTCGGTATCTGACGACCATAAAATGCTGAATCCTTCGACACATTGAGTTTATAATCTGGCAAAGTGTGCACATAAACTGAAAAAAGACCAGTATGCCCCTTGAAGAAGCTATCCCACAGCGGAGCAAATGGCAGCGGGCCCCGGGTCATGAACAAGAAGGCCACCTTAGGCACTCTGTTAAACGGAAACTCCTCCATTTTCGGCACGAGAGATGCTCTCCAGTTCAACTGTTGATCCGTCATCGAATGCATCAAATTCGAGGGTTTCACAAATGATTTGAAATCCATGCAATCCTTTTCACCACAAGTAGAAGTGTACATAGTAGAAGGGAAGAAGAGGTCGGTTTGCGAATTGTAATACCGGCCGAAATGCGCACTAATTGCGAGACCAATTACTAAACCAGCCATGAAAATTACTGAAATTGTTACCAGTTTTACCAGCCCGATCGACCAGTCTTTTCTCGGTGAATTCGGGAAGTTGTAATCAGGGATTTCTTCTTGAGATTTGAGCATTGGTTTCATATCTCCCCACATGTTTGAAATTGGGATTCAAGTCACCCAAATTGGAATAATAATAACTGAGGTAAGGGATCTAAAATTAGATAAACTTAGATCTGGAATTAGAAACAAACCAAACCAGATAGATACAAGGAAACACTCAGAAAACCCACCACTGGTCTCAAATCAGAGAACCAAGATGGGTTTAAACCTCTTTAAACTCACCAAAAATGAACAAAAATGGCTCCAAATTGAGGCCAAAGGACACCAAAGGGGTTGACCCAAATCGGAATCCGACACCAGAGAACTCGATTTGAGTTCGCAGAGTATGAAATCAAACCAGCGATGAACTAGTAGCGATAAAGTTGAAGCCTTTTATCTCTCTATTTGGTTTTTTTTTTTGTGGGGGAGGTGAGAGAGAAGAAGGGTTATATGTAGAAGAACTGGAGAAGAGAGAAAGGAGAGGGACCGATTCGCAAAAAAACGCGTAAATGAAATGATATAATAATTTGAAGAAGAGAATTAATTTTGCGGTTTACGTGTTTCTTTCCTTCACTCGGCCGAATTCGTATCACCTAAGCCCTAAGGTAACAGAATATTTGTTTTTGGATCTGGAACGTCCAATCCGAATCTGCACGACTATTAAAGCATACTTCTGCTTTCCATCTCGGTCCGGATTGGCCCAGATTCAAACATAAATATTTTATTACCTCAGAGGATGTGGATTCCACTCGGCCAGCTTCTCTTTCTTCGCTATCATTCGGCGCATTATTCACAGACTGAGAGAGACTAGCGAGGAAAAGCTTAGGCGTATCATTTAATGCATACACCAATTCAAATTCAATCCCCATTGATTCACCAAGTGGATCTAATAAATGGCCTAGTTGTTTCAAGTCAAAATTAACAAATTGTAACTTAAAACAAATATAAATTAGAGTGGAAACTGATTTAAAAGTTACTAATAAAAAGTATGATGTTTGATATATTTGACTTTGTAATATAGAAATGCATAACTGACTTTTTAATAAAAGAAATATTAGTCTAATAATAATTATAATAAGTACAAAAAATATTAATCAGTGATAGATTATTGAAATTTCTGTCTAACTTTAGGCATCATTTTCTTAAAATATTTTTGTCCATATCTAAAGAATATAAATTAAAATAAAATTAGTATATTGAAGACGACATCATACTATGAATTGATACTATTGAAAAATAAACACAATAAAGTTTTTATTTTTTAATCTCTTTACCATATACACAATAAACCAAATGAATAAAATTTTGAAAAGTAAATGCTTGACTGGTCAAATAGATCCAATTCTATCATTTAAACTCGTTTGGTTAAACTAATCGGATCTTTTTTTAGGTTAAGTGCACTTATTTGACTCAGTGAGATTAAATTGGAGATTTTATCTACTTTTTACTAATTACTAAATGAAAAATATTTAATATTGTAATTTTAAAATAGTATCAAAAACTTCTTCTAAGATTAAACTTTTTCATAATAATATATGAACCGGGACCATGCAAAATAATTTGGTAGATTAGAAGAATCATGAAATTATCCTTGTAGCTACATATAAATATTAACAAGACTCTAACTTATCATTACCAAATTGGAACTAATTACAACCTACCACATAACCTAAAAATTATTGGAGGGTTCAAATTTGGGTATTCACGGAATTGTTTTATGTAAATTAAAATCAAGGACTAACAAAGGGTTGTTTTGTAATATAAATTTTTCCTTGGACGTTTGTGCAAGATATTTTGAGCCGGAGAGGTGACATGTGCAGCTTGATGTCTGATTCTCATCTTTTATTCTTCACTTTATATTACCGTTACTATTTAAAATTTTCTTGCGGACCCCACAGACATTTTCTGGATTTTCTGTGGCAATAATTTGTATAGATATAATTAAATATTTTTAAGACATATTTAATTATAGAGGACGGTTCAAATGCCTTCATTTTGTGTATCCATTTTTAAAATGTTAATAACTCAAAATTTAAAACATAAACATTAAAATATAACTGGTAGATGTGATCTATATGATTTTCACTACGTGCTCATAAAAATTATCACATTTTGATTTTGTTTTTATGTGAATCAATAAGTTGAAAAATGAACGTCTAGAAATTATCCACATCAGTATATTTTTACAAGCTCTTGATGACAAACACAACAAAGTTGAATTATCATAATTTTTTACACATGCATAGATAAAATAATGTAGATCATATCTAATGTTTTTATTTTGACTTTTAATTTTTAAATTTTGAGGTATTAAAGCTTTTAAAAATGGAGGAATGATGGAGACACAAAAAATGAAGGCATTTGAATCCTCCTCTTAATTATAAAATTTAAATCATGCGCAATACAAGATGGTTAAAGGACATTTTAGCAAAAACTATCTGATAGTAGTTTATGTTATCAATTTTGATACTTCCATAATTTTCTATAAAAATTTTTTAAAGCTGTTTATTTATCATTTGATATCGGACAATTTTTACGACAACGATCTTGATGATTATAAATTATTATATTGTTTTTACAGAATATTTTAAAACTTCTAAAATAAAAGACAAAAATATATTTTATTTCTAAAAACGGCTAGCTTTGAGTAGTTTTATTATCAATTTAAACTTACAAATATCAGAAAAGGTCATTAGTCAAATTTATTTTATAATTTATTAAGACCATGTTTGTAGATTTGTGGCACAAAACATATTCACATTTAATCAACTGGCCTAGGGAACAAAGCTAGCTTTATTTAAAAAGAGAATATAATTCCATTAGGACTCATAAAAAAAAAGAGAAGAATATTTTTTTCCACTAACTTGACCCTTGAGTGGGTCTAATCATTGGACTTACCTGTTAAAATAATTTTTTGGCTTATCCAAATTGTACAAGAATTTGAATGAATAATTTTTTTTTTTAACTTTGGGACACTAAAATTGAAAATAGATTTTTGAATGAAAATTTTTCAAGTTCTAATGTAACTACTAATTAGTCAGTACTCAGCAGACAATAAACTAATTTGTTTTTTTTTATTTTGGTCCTTTAATTAATTTTGATATTGTAATCAACCCTAAAATTAGTTTATCTCGAAATATACCAACATTTGACACTGATTGAATCATTTTTATCAACCTTTATTATAGTTGTGTTGTAATGAAATTCACTTTGTAGTAAATTTATAAAACAATTTATATTATAAGGAGAGTAAAATGTATGATGTCCATATCGGCATCTATAATTGTGAAAACAAATAAAAATTACATGTAATGAATTTTCTAATATTGGAACTCGCTAAACTTATATATGAAAACTTAAATACGGTCGATCCGAACCGCTCAACATGTTCTCCATATTAAAATGTGTTTGGAGACTAAATTTTATATTTTTTGAATTTTTTTACAAAATCACTGTTTTCAAATAATTTTGGACCTTTCAAAAATAGTGATTTTGTACCTATCTAAAAAAATAGTAAAAAAAAAATTCAAAAAATATGAAATTTGATCCCCATGCATATTTTAATATGGAGATCATGTTGAGTGGTTCGGATCGACTATTTGGACTTTAAAATCGCAAAAACTAACTCGTTATAACTTAGACTGAACGTTATGACATTAACCGGACTCTACTTGTATATGCACTTATCATATACATCTATCAATTCCAATATTTTATTTAATTGAACTGGGATTCTCATATACATCTATCAATTCCAACTGTTTCTTTTGTTTAAAAAAAAAACAGAAATTCCAACTTTCAAATTATTGAAAAATTGAGCTAGCTAATTATAGGTGGGTGTAACGGTCATGACAGCCATTCAGGCTCTCCTGGTGCCAACTGTGTCAAGCTAAGCGGTTTCAGGTTGCATATTGGATCCGGGTTTAGAACTGACCAACCGCCAACCCGTTTGAAAAGTAAATACCGAGGTTTGATGTTTTTTCTTTCCGAATCCATTTCCTCTAAGGTAACAGAATATTTTTGTTTAGATTTGGATGGTCGGATCGGAATTCAGACCAATTTAGTTTGAGGTGAAACACATCGGCTCCTTTAATATTCGTGCATATTCTGATTGAATGGTCTGGATTCAAACAGAAATATTATGTTACCTTAGACTGTGTCTACAGAGAGGAAAAAATCCTTCATTAAAGAGAAGGAACGAGAACGAAGGGAAACAGCCAGCACGTCCGGGCTGCCCATGCCATTCACCCGCTCCATAAGAGGGTAATCGGAGAAGGAAAGAAAAGAACACACTACTGTAGCGAGGGAAACGCCCATCACAAACTTCTCAAATTCGTACTCCCAAATCGGGTATAGATTTCACTGTAGTGAGGAGAACGGAATGACGTGCCTTCCTTTATCTTCCTTTCCCTTCTTCTCCGTGCTGGTGTTGTAGAACACAGTATTAGGTGAAACGAATTCCTGAAAATTCTATCCACCCATAACTCCGTATATTTTTTTTAAATGAAGCTTCTTTTAAATGTTATTATTAATGCTATTCTCAAAAGCTGAACCTGCATTTTTTCAAAGAGAGACGGAACCTCATGCCATTGTACTAAATCCGTGTTTTTAACTATTTTGAATTATATTCATGACATAAGAATTAATGAGAATTAAGCTCAAAATAAAAAAAAAAAGATTAAAGTATTGAAAGCTTAATTTTTAAAATTTCAGTTTGAATAAATTTGACCGAGATCTCCACAAGTTATATTATATTTGAATATTTGAATTATATACTAAATCAAATAAATACATAAAATTCCATGAAAATATATTTTATAATATTTTTGTTTATCCATAATAATAGAAATGAGGCCTCAATTTATTAAAAATATGAACAAACGTGTAGAATGTGTTGTAATACGATGCAATAGACAAATCATTGTGTGCAATATGTAACGAATCTATTTTATTTAGCGCAAAAAGTTTGAAAATGTTTTTAAAAAATTGAATTTATAGGTCACCCAGCAATTTAGCAATTTTCTTTACATAAATTTTAAAAAAGTTTCATCATTATTTAGCAATTTTGCAAATTGCTTATGCTGTGAAAAAACTCTTTAATTGATTTTAGGAAACATAAATAAATGTATAAAGATGTTATAAAAACATTCCAACATTATTTATTTATAATTGTAGAAATGAAAATGTTAAAAAAAAAAAAATCAAGATTGGATAAATTCAACTGCAGCCAATTTAGGAGAAGCTGAAGCTCCTGCAGTTTAGTGTCTTAGAAAAAAAAAATGGGGACAGTCGGATGAACATATCTGATCACATTCAATTTGATATCAGGTCAGAACCGTCTGATTCACATTGAAATTCGTATTAAAAACATTAAGATTCATGTATATCAAGTGTGTACGAGTTTTGATACAAATTGAACGGTCCGATCATCCATCGGTCTGATGGTCATTGAATTGCCTCCCTTTCTCTTAAAAAGAGAAAATACTATATACATTTTGTTTTTTACCACTAAATTAAAAACCGGTTTTTATTGATGAAGTTTTTTTTTATTATTGGATTGTACAATCTAGACGGATTTATGTGTGAAAACCGTTTCCTGTTATATAAATTTTATACATCACAAATTTCCTTTGATTATTAATTTATAATGAACTAGTGCCACAAATACAAACAAACTGTTGACTTAAATAATGTAAATTTTTTTTTTTTAAATATGAAGTATGAAGGTGCATTGTAATTATCTAATATGCGAAGTTTCCTATGTTGATTCCCTCCCCATCAAAAATAAAAATAAAAAAAAAAAAATGGAATTGACTTCATTGAGACGGGTTCTTGGTCAAGATAGAAAGTTTCATGACTTGAAGTGTAATTGGCTAATTAATATTATTCAATTATGGATTGGGTCAATTATGATTGGGTCAATTATGGAGACTATGAGATCATTAATTCTTCCTTTGATAATTAATTGCATAGCACTATGCATGCAATGCAGCATTAAATTCATTCATGCCATCTTTGACATTTTCTCATCTGCTAAAATCATTCTTGGCACATACACGCAAAGAACCATTTTTTTTTAAATAGAAAAATATAAGTTAAAGTTGTTGCATGGAATTGAATTTTCTCCAACTATGATTTTTCTCATACTAATTCAAACATAATATTGATATTGTTGCTTTCATTTTTTTTTTTCTCGGTGACGGAGAAAATTCACAAGTCATTCACCATATTATACCTTTTTATGGGAATTATTCTAATGAGTTATCACTTAAAATGAGCGTTTAGTAGGTATTTTGCTATCCATTTTATCAAAATTATTATCATGTTTTTTTTTTTTTTCCTTTTTCTTATTCGGCAAAATTGCAGCAATTAGTATAGTTCATTAAATAACTTCAAGCTTTGCACGTGTTGGTGGGGTCTAGTGCCTTTTAGTGGTAACATGTCTCACGAAAAATATGGAGGTATTATTTATTATAATTGGAAAACAATGCTAACTAAGAAAGAGTAACTAAATGACAATAATTTTGTTCAATTAATTTTGTTTGTCTCATAGCTTACATAATATGAAATTAAATATAAATAAATGATAAAAATAAGAAACATGCAAATATATATATACAAACCAAAATTTTGAATTTGAACGTCCGCCTTTTAAGATTATATCTACAGAACAAAAATTAGTTCCTAACAGCAGTCATGTTATCACTCTTCGTTTGGGGGAATTGAATTATACAAAAATTCATTATATTTTGAATTTGAACGTTCACCTTTTGAGAATCTCTTATTATAATTTTATTTTTTGGATTTTAAATTCCGATGGAGTTGCAATTTTAAATAAAATAGAAGTTAAAATAAAATTCAAGAAAAAAAAAGCTAAGAATAACAAGAAGTATATTAACTAATTACGGTAATATGGAAAGCGCCACAGTGATGATTATCCTAAATGAAATGAAGAAGTAACTAGTAATAGCAAAAAAAACATCAACTGATCAAGGGTTAGAGTATGAAATTCTTTTGCCATTTGTCTAATTATTTAAATTATGTCAATTCAATTTACTCCAATATCCTATATAAATATTTATTTTCGTTATAATATTCAACGATTGCTTTTGCAATTTATCTTAATATTAGTAAATGAGACTTGCGTAGTAAATTATAAAACGGAATTGGCTACGGTGCTACGCGTAGCATAGAGGGCCTCCATGCTACGGCTCAATATTTGAGTTTTCAAAATCCTAACGGTCGATCCGAACCGTTCAACATGATCTCCATACGAATATGTACTTGCAAACAAAAATTTTCATTTTTTAGAATTTTTTTACTATTTTTTTAGATAGGTAGAAAATCATTTGATATAAATGGTATAGAATTTTCAGATCAAGTGATTTTCTACCTATCTAAAAAAATAGTAAAAAAATTATAAAAAATGTAAAATTTGGTTTGCAAGTACATATTTATATGGAAATCATGTTGAACGGTTCGGATCGACCATTAAGATTTTGAAAACTCAAATATTAAGCCGTAGCACGGAGACCCTCTATGCTACGCGTAGCATGCTAGCCATTTCCATTATAAAACTAAAATAAAGATAGATTGGTTATCTACAATTTTATAAGCACAAGTAACAGTTCCACCGAATAGAATATTATTTTCACACAAAACAAAATTTCATGAACTTGTACAGTAGATAAAATAACATTTCCATGACTTGTGCTAAAGCCACATTCACCATTCATGCTTTCTCGGCACAAAATGATTCCCTTCCTAACCAATCAAAGGTAAATCGGTTATTGGGCCTAAGGCGAACTCATATACTCAAAAATTATGTTTTCATAATCTAGACAGCCCGGTCCATCTAGACCAAACCGGTTATTAGGCCGTTTATTTATCAAAATGTGGTGTACAATTTTCTGTTAAGTTCTGAATTGAAATATGAAACTGACACCGACAGACTGTGCTGCACTTGAGACCGATTTTTTTATTTGAAAGATTTTTCTTATATTTTTTTTTATCAAACCCGGATTGACTCTGCTTGGACCGAAAACCGGTTTGACCAGGTGTAGAACCAAACCCATCTGATTGTGGTCTTTGTGGCCCAAATCCATGGTTACTTTTTGAGTCAGAAGTAGACTTGTTCGGCCCAAGGCCTTGATTAGGATTACTATTGTTCCAATTCTGTACTTGAACAACACCTAAACCAGTAGGGGTGTCAACGGGAGCGATACGGATTGGGTGGAAGTATTTTCATACCCGTACCCGTCATAATAATGAAAAAAAAATCTTTATTCTTATTTATTTTTTCGAATGTGATACGGATCGGATAAATGAATAAAAAGTACCATTGGCATCTCGATTTGTGCTTTCGATAAAATATTTTTCGAAACAAAAAAATAAAATAATAAATACAACTAATTTGTATTATGAAAATTTAGTAAAATACAAAACTTTATTGTATCATGTATTATCTTCATACAAATATATATCTATATATATAATTTTATTTTTAATATATATTTTTTAAAATAACAGGTAAGATAACGGAAAATATTATTATCCTTATCCGTATCCAATAAACTAACGAAAAAATAATCTTATCTTTACCTATCTTTTCGGATACAATACAGATCTGATAAACGGATGTGATAAACATATATATGAGTATCCTTGACACCCGTTGCCTTTGAGCAGTGCCGAAATTTTGTGTCGAGTTGAGGTGGAATGAAATTGGATTGCCTTTGACGTCATAAATGCATTCTCTGACATGCATTTTGTCATATGCTAAAAACATTCTTGGCACATACACGCAAAGCACCATTTTAAAAAATATATATATATAAGTTATTGCATGGAATTGAATTTTCTCCGACTAGACAACTATGATATTTTTTGGGGGAATTTTATGTATACCTTTCAAAAACATGAAAACTACATATTCCTCCTCTAAACTTTCAAAACTCGCAAATTTTCTCTCTCGTGCGACCAAGAGCTTGTCAATATCACCGAGTTAGATTTTGACGTAGACACAACTGATGTCGGAGGCCAGCAAGTTGACAAGATCAACATTCGGGAGCTGCTACGAGGAAACACCGAGGCGGTAAGTTATAAAGCAAGTGAAGGAGAGAAGAGAGAGGAGGATATATTTATCAATTTTATTTTTAAAATAACTAAATAAAATGTTAAATAAATAAATGGGCATACAAGAGAGAATGTTAAGTTTTTACTAGGATATTGGATATTATGGTATTTTCATGAAAAAAATGACTATTTTGAAATGTATAGGTACACAGCACACAATTTGAACTAACATTACACCCCCTTCATATCAGTATCTCGCGTGTCAGTAGCCTATTGTTTACCAGCAACCAACAAAATACTCTTACCTTGTGTGGGATGTATAGTTTCCAAATTACCTTTTGGTTTGGGCATCTTACTCCCTTTTCATGCAAGATTTGGTATGCCGATGCCGTAGTAAACAACCCTCTTGCCTCCCATCTCCAGGTACCCGTCTGAGTGTGCTGATCAATTGTGTATGAGCAGCTAAAGAACTGCGCAGAATCCGATAATGATTTCAAGAAGTACGACCCTTGGCCACCCAGGGCCCAGCTAATTTTTCACAAGATCATATATCAGGCTCATAATACGAAACACCAAACAGAGCAGTAGTGAATAATAAAATTATTTACTGATCAGACACGAGCTCGAGATCTCTGCTTGGTAAATTGGCAAATGATGAAAACAATAGAGCAACAAAACATCAGTTATGATACAAACACAATAGCCACACAAAATTATACAACAAAAAAATATGTTAGATAAATGAAGAAAAATTATTGTTCTCATTTTTTGTTCATTTTATTTTCTTCAAATTTTGCTGGGAAACACAAGCAACATTAATTGATACTGCAAAAGTTCTCACAATTTCTTTGAATTTCATTTCACCACTCATGCCCATATCTTGCCTTACCAGTTCTGCAATCTATCTATAAGTGTGTGTTGTAAATGATCAAATTAGGAGAACATCCTACAAGAAGAATTTTAGCAAACACCTTAGCTGCATCCTGAATCTGCTGCCCTGCACAAAGCCCCTTTATGAGGAAGCCAAACACCTTAATGAGCTGATCCAATCAGGGCAAGAGAGAGAAAATGAGCAGTTGGATTCCACTGTTACAATTTAGAAGCTGCTTTACTCTTCAGTCTTCCCCTTTTCTCTCTTTCCTGATATGTGACTCGCTTTCTTTCATATCTAAAAATTGAGATACCTCTTACCATAATATCGCCAAAATCGGTCACTTTTGTGATAAATCGTTCAAAATCGCTAAATAAACTCACCCATTGTTTGGATTTAGCTTCGATTTTACCGGTTTTCCTTACATAACTGGCCCAGGCGAATAAATCGGCAATAAATAGTCAATTTGGTTTTGGGTAAGCTGTCGGATGCTGTTGTGAAGGAGGTTCTACTAATACACGGCATTGGTGAGCAAGTGGAGACATTGAGTTATGACCTCCTTTACCCAATGCATCTGCCTCTAATTGCAAAGATGCTGACATGAAGCCGATTGTAAATGAGAGACAGAAGCATTGGGTAAAGGATGTTATAGACAATGCCTTTTTCTTAAAAGAGCTCCCGAGAGAACATGCTCAAATAGTTGGGGCTGCTAAAAGGATATGGAGGAAGCACAAAAAGCACCCGGCTTTGCACAACCATCTATAAACAGATTAGGAACAATCCAGAATTCAGACTACTAAAAAAATGAATTTCTAAATTAACAAAGAAAGTTATTTTTAAGTCACCCAAATTGGAAATTAGCAGAGGATTTCTGGGTTGAGTAATAATAAACTTAGATAAATTCAGATCTGGAATTAGAAACAAACCAAACCAGATAGATACAAGGAAACCCAGATACAAATTGCTCGAAGATTCCAACTTGAGATACTTAGCAAACCCCCACTGGTCTCAAATCAGAGAACCAGCATGGATTTAAACCTCTTTAAACTCACCAAAAATGAACAAAAATCGCTCCAAATTCAGGCAAAAGGAAACAAAGGGGTTGACCCAATTTGGGTTCGCAGAGTATGAAATTAAACCAGCGATGAACTGGTAGCAATGAAGTTGAAGCCTCTCTCTCTCTCTCTCTCTCTCTCTGTGTCTCTTTGGTTTTTTTTTGTTGTGGGGGAGGTGAGAGAGAAGAGGGGTTAGATATAGAAGAACTGGAGAAGCAAGAGAGAAAGGAGAGGGACCGATTCGTAAAAAGAAAACGCGTAAATGAAATGAAATAATAATTTAAGAAGAGAATTTAATTTTGCGGTTTACGTGTTTCCTTCCGAAATTTTTATTAACAGAAATTAAGAAATTTAAATATCGAGATTGAAGAACGCTTTAGACTTTTTTTCAAAAGTAGAAATTCCGTTGTTTTTCGTAACGTCCAGAGGCCGTTCTCAACAATAACGGCCCGATTTACAATCTGATTAGCAATGTGTGATTTACGAAATACAAATCGCGGGCCGTTACGGACCGTAACGGCCAGACTTTCTCCGAAAAAAAAATAAAAATCGCGGGCCGTTACCGACGATAACGGCCTGGAAAACTGCCGAAAAAATAAGAAAAGGTCGGGCCGTTATAGACGATAACGGCCAGGGAAAAAAATCAGAAAAATTCAAAAATCCTGGCCGTTGTTGTCCATAACGGCCAGGTCTCTATATCGCGAATTAACCTCTCTCTGTCCGCTCCGCTCTCTGTCTCCTCTCCGCCAAACTTAGAGAAAAAAAAAACAAAAACAAACCGCGCGGAACTCCGCCTCTGCTCTCCATCCAGCGCCAAAAGAAAAAGCTGCTGGCCGTTGTTCTCCATAACGGCCAGGCCTTCCTCCACCTCTGCGGCCAGCAGCACCAGAATAGCGACAGGACAGCAAAAAAAACAGGTTTTTTTTTTTTTTTTTTAAACTTAGTAAATTGTTATGGTTTAATTTGTTGTGAGAGTTATTGCTAAGTTTAATTCTGTGTAATTGTATCAAAATTGTAATTTTATGAGAAATTGTACCAAATTAGGTTTAATTTGTGTGAAATTGTATCAAATTGGGTAAAATTAGGTTTAATTTGTGTAAAATTGTATTAAATTAGGTTTAATTTGTGTGAAATTAGGTTTGATTTGTGTGAAATCGTATCAAATTGTGTGAAATTGTATCAAATTAGTTTTAATTTGATATGAAATTGCTAGGTTTTATTAGGGTTTAATTTTATGAGTTAGGTATAATTTTGTGCAATTGCCTTAGCTTAGTTTTAATATAAAAAATCTGTACCAAATTTAGTGTATTTTATTTTTACATGTTTGTTGTATACTTTAGTTGGATTTGATCAAATACTTGTGTACATTTATGTCTGGTCAACTCCTTGTAATATTTTTAAATTGCATATGAATTAAATTAGTATAATATGTGTTCAACTTCTTTTAGTTTTGATGTTAAAGATAAATTATTTGAAATATTATGCATGGTAGGATGTCACCTTGTTCACTAGTTTCCATCAATGAGAATCTCGGACGAATGCTATACTCCGCTCCTTTACGACCTTACCGTATTTCACCACCGAAATGAACCCTCAACATGAGCATGATTAACTGTTTTGATGAATTAGTCTGTACAATAACGAATAAATTACATATAATTTATTATTACACGAATGAACAATAAATAGTAATTAATTACCCTACACAATAGTTACTAAGAATTAAAACTAGTAAATTTTTATAGTATTTTTTCCAATCAGTAAATTAAGAACCCTCAACATGAGCATGATTAACTGTTTTGATGAATTAGTCTGTACAATAACGAATAAATTACATATAATTTATTATTACACGAATGAACAATAAATATTAATTAATTACCCTACACAATAGTTACGAAGAATTAAAACTAGTAAATTTTTATAATATTTTTTCCAATCAGTAAATTAAGTACTCTCAACATGAGCATGATTAACTGTTTTGATAAATTAGTCTGTACAATAACGAATAAATTACATATAATTTATTATTACACGAATGCACAATAAATATTAATTAATTACTCTACTCAATAGTTACTAAGAATTAAAACTAGTAAATTTGTATAATATTTTTTCTAATCAGTAAATTAATTAAGCATACAATAACTTATTTATTTATTTATATTGCAATTTATTTGATATTAACATTACTATTTTTTTTAATCAATTAATACCATGCATAATTAAATTCATTCAATATAAATTACAAATCTAAATACATGACATATAATTTAAAATTTTACCTTCTATATAGAGTCTTTTGTCAACCAATGTCTGGATAAGATGTACTCGTCGTCTCTTGTCGTACGTACTCCTCTCTTCTTGTGCATGTATAATATGTATAGATGTTTTTTTCTTTTTAAGGGAAGCAATGGGTAAAAAAAAAAAATTTTTTTTCAACAGAGACAGAAATATATGAGAGGATGCTATTTTTGGAAAGTATTTTAAGAGACTTACGATTTTTTAACAGAACTTTGGAGTTATTTATAGTGGTCTAGACGTTATGGAGAATAACGTCCAGACTTAAACTTTTCTTCCGGCTGGACCCTGGCCGTTATGGAGCATAACGTCCAGATTTGATCTTTTCTTCCGGATGGACCCTGGCCGTTATGGAGAATAACGTCCCAAGATTTCACTGTGCTGCCGACAGCCCGTTGTTGTCCATAACGGCCAGGATTTTTGATTTTTTCCGGTTTTTCCTCTGGCCGTTATGGTCTATAACGGCCCGGCCTTTTCAATTTTTTTTCCGCAGTTTTCCAGGCCGTTATCGTCGGTAACGGCCCGTGATTTTTATTTATTTTTTCAGAGAAAGTCTGGCCGTTACGGACCGTAACGGCCCGCGATTTGTATTTCGTAAATCACACATTGCTAATCAGATTGTAAATCGGGCCGTTATTGTTGAGAACGGCATCTGGACGTTACGAAGAACAACGGAATTCCTACTTTTGGAAAAAAGTCTAAAGCGTTCTTCAATCTCGATATTTAAATTTCTTAATTTCTGTTAATAAAAATTTCGGTGTTTCCTTCCCTCAATCGGCAGAATTCGTATCACCTAAAAGGTAAAATAATATTTATTTTTGAATCTGGACCATCCAATCAGAATCTGCACGAATATTAAAGCATATTATGTGCGTTCCACCAGACCACCACGGACCGAATTGGCCCATATCTGAGCTACTAATATCACGCATTTTTTTTTGGAACCCAAGCATCTATTTGTCCAGAGAGAATCTGAGCCGTTCATCCAATAGATCTCAGCCACTCATCAAAAGTAGATCTAAATCTCAGCCATTTATTGTAATTGTGATTTTATGCATCTGTTTTATATTGTCAAGCGTGTAGAGGTCTAACTTTAATTAAAGACGTATCCACCACATGGAAAGCCACAGAGTAATTCAACAGGGTCCACGCGTTTTGGTTTCTCTCCGCTCTCTCCACGCATTTTCCCTTCTCTCCAGTCTCCACGCGTTTTCCCCTTCTTTTTTTTCCGACGACGCGAAGAACCCTAACGCGTGGAGACTGGAGAGAAGAACCCAGCCACCCCCTGGTTCTTCGATCTCCGCACCTCCTGGTTCTTCGATTACTCCTCTGAAAAACGAAAAGAATTATCCCGCCATTGCAAGTTCAAACGACATTGGTTCTTCGATCTCTCCTCATGGATTTGGCCGGTAATTGTCCCGCCCTTGCAAGTTCAAATTGAACCGACTCTTCTATATTTATATATCAATCAAATTCGGTCCTCTCAAATTGCAGACTTGATATTTCATTTGCAATTTGCAGTTGCAAAATCGCCCTCTTCACTCAAAACCCGGTGTTTTACTGAAATCAGAGATAGGGGTTCTGCAATTAGCAAAGAAGCTCAACCAGGTATTTGCTTTGTTAACGTTTTGAAGAATTTTAATTTTAGTTGGTTGTGCAGTTGCTATATTGTGTTTTATAGAAGCTCAATTAAGGGATATATTGTGCAGTTGCTATATTGTGGTTCAAATTGAACCGACTCTTCTATATATTTATATCAATCAAATTATATCAATCAAATTCGGTCCTCTCAAATTGCAGACTTGATATTTCATTTGCAATTTGCAGTTGCAAAATCGCCCTCTTCACTCAAAACCCGGTGTTTTACTGAAATCAGAGATAGGGGTTCTACAATTAGCAAAGAAGCTCAACCAGGTATTTGCTTTGTTAACGTTTTGAAGAATTTTAATTTTAGTTGGTTGTGCAGTTGCTATATTGTGTTTTATAGAAGCTCAATTAAGGGATATATTGTGCAGTTGCTATATTGTGGTTCAAATTGAACCGACTCTTCTATATATTTATATCAATCAAATTATATCAATCAAATTCGGTCCTCTCAAATTGCAGACTTGATATTTCATTTGCAATTTGCAGTTGCAAAATCGCCCTCTTCACTCAAAACCCGGTGTTTTACTGAAATCAGAGATAGGGGTTCTGCAATTAGCAAAGAAGCTCAACCAGGTATTTGCTTTGTTAACGTTTTGAAGAATTTTAATTTTAGTTGGTTGTGCAGTTGCTATATTGTGTTTTATAGAAGCTCAATTAAGGGATATATTGTGCAGTTGCTATATTGTGGTCATTTTTCTATTTTGGATTGGATTACAACATTCGAAAGAAACATGCTTCATATTACAACAAATTTGTAGACACTGTTCAGTTTTTGTTGATCAAACGGTTAGTAGACACAAAGAAACAAGCTTCTTTTTAGATTTTCTGGTATAAAGGATCCCTTGGTAACTAATTATAATCTCACAAATCAATAATTGTACCCCCATTATATATAAATGAGAGACCATGTAAACATTCATATAAGATTTTTTTTTTTTGCATTCAAACGACCGCAGGCTTACATCCATTTTGGATACACATCTTTGATTGTAAATATAAAAGATCCCCTAAAATTTATTTAAAAGTTACCCTAATCCTTAAACAGCGGGTATGTAAACCCCTCATAATCTCAAGATTTGTTGTCAGTGTAGAAGCAACACTCTGGTATCCTCATTCTGGGCAGCATTTTCCAAATCTACTCCCATTTACATTTTTTGTAATTGATGTCTTCACTGTATGACCAGCTGTCAGTATTCAAATTTATTGTTTTTTCAGGTTGAAGGAATTTGAATCTTTAATTTGAGCATCAATTTGAGGGCATTATAAAATGTTATGAATACATCTGAAAAGAGGGTCAAAATTAATAGAAATAAGATGAAACTAACCTCCACATCTCATCCAAGGAGAGTTCTTCTCCTTTAGAAAAGGCACTATCATAGAAAATGTAACAGCACCAATAACTGCCTTCGATTTCTGAGTGTTATCATCCCTCTCTTCCTTCAATAAATCATTCTCTGAATATTCCGTCTTATTGTCCTTTTTACTATTGCTTAGAAACCGTCCCATCATACTCGCTTGTTTTTTCAACACAGCCTCTTCCTTCTCACGCCTCTTTTGTTCTTTTTCGGTGTCTTCTTGTTGCTTTTTCAACAACTTTTTCATCTCAGTTTCCTCTTTTCTCGCGAAGTTTTGGTTCTTTTTCAGCCTCTTCTTGCATCCTCTTTTGTTCCTTTTTCCTACAATTTTATAAACAAAAGAGTTTTAAAGTAGTAGAAGCATATAAATTATATCCACATAATAAACTGAATTTGAATTCGGTTTAATCATAATATTCAATTAGCATCTCGGGCACAACAATACATAGATGTTTGGTCCATGTATGCCTGTTTTATAATTAGCTGTAATTTTGTTTCCTTTTTTAAATAAACTTTGCAAAATATGCTTATATTAAGAGACTACCTTTGAATGTTTATCAAAAGTTGATTCAAATGCATACTATAGTAGGTTACATTATGAGTATACAAGTGTAAATTTAAATATAACATGTGAAATTGCATACAAGTAAAATTGGCGATTAATACCACAAGGACAGTACTGAACTGAGTGGTACCAGTACCGAGAAAACAACACACAGAGGGTATCAAGTGAAAAACAAGCCGTAGACTCAGTTTTTTTTAAAACAGGCATAACAAAATAAGAATAGCAAGGACAGTACTGGTACTGAGTAGTACCAGTACCGAGTTAACAAGTCAGCATATAAGTCAGTCTGTAGGCATGTCAAATAAGCCCCAAAATAATGTTCAAACATAGTGTAAACATAGTCACAGTCATCAGGTTAACACAATACCAATGTATGAATTGCTGGTACCAAAACTATACAAAACAACCCTCTGTTTAACACCAGAAACAAAACCTAATCAAAACTCAAAATTTAGCTAATTGCTCTCACAAATGAATAGAAGACATCATCATGAGCATTTAGAAGCAAACCTCACATCATTCTGATTTTTGTACAATTACTAATGAATTTGTAAAGTTCACTTTCCAAAAATTCTACAACTGGTATTTTGTCACTGATAAACAGAAACTTAAAGGCACAAGAATTACTGTTCAGTGTAGTTAGAAATTCAAAATAGTGTGAAATTATTTGAGCAAGTGGCTGTAAATATTAGAATTTAAAACATTCGAAAAGGAGTTGTAAATTAATTTGTAATAAAATTACAAAACAGTACTCAAAACAGCCAAAACTGCTCCCAAAATACCCCGAGTCCTGAATCTTTTTTGATGAGTCCTTATCAAAGGAATGTTGAATAGCAAAGAGGTGGATATGTGCCAACCAAATATCCCTTCTTAATCATGATATTGGGCTCATTAAATGTTGCCCGGTATGTCACTCGGTCGCTGATACGTCAAAAGGGTATATGTAAAAAGCTTTATCCTCAAATACACTTTCGGTTTAGATCGCAAGTATACAATCCTACCGTGTAGTATATTATCGGGTATCGAACCACAAGGAGTAAGATAAATACTAAATTTTCAACTTTAGATAATAAATTTCAGAAAAGAAAGAAAAGTGCAATAAAGTAAATTGGGGGGTTTGTAGTAAAAATCCTAAGGTTGGGTTCAATACCCGAAAGGAGTTTTAAACAATTAAAAGTAAAAGTAAAAGAGAGAAAAGTCGGTTTGTTTTCAAGGTTTAGAGAATCTAGGGGTCTTTGGTCTACAATCCCTTGTCAACTCTATTCATTCGGTATTTGCTTAAATTCATGTATGATTTGATGAGGTTTCTAACCTAATATGTCATTAAGGGTCACTTTCGTGAATTAATAACGTGTCTAAGTAATTCGGACTTCACGGTTAGGTCCTTCACCCTAGCTACTTAGACCATAAGCTCTTGTTAGTCTCTCCTCTCCTCGAATATTGGTACTTCTCAATTAAGTCCATGATACCAATATCCGACTCAAATTGAGATGTCCTAATTAGGGTTTGACTTCACGGTTAGGTCCTTCACCAAGTCCCTAACCTTAATTTCTGTAGTTCCGGCTTAGATTAAATTGGTTAGAATCTTAATCTAAAACCTAAGATATTTGCATTCATAATTTGGTACTATCCTATTGATCCTAGTCAATTTTGGTTCTTTTGAAACCAAAACGAGATGTTACAATTCAAGTACTAATTATGTATTTAACACAAATTATTTAAATCACAGAAATTAACAATCAAATCCGATAAAACAATCATAATAAAAGCAAATAATCGAATAAAATATAATTAAACAAGTTCATGCATTGACCTAAACCCCTAGAGAGAGAACTACTCCCTCTTGGAGGGAAACATGGCAAAGTTTGGCAAATAACAAGAGGAAATGAAATAAAGAATAATTACACCCTTTGAATCTAGAATCTCAATCTTGCCGAATCTTGCTCAGGAAACTCTTCTTCTCCTTGCTTGAAAGCTTCACCTTCTTCAGAAAATATGGCTGAGTTGTGTGTGTTGAGAGAGAATGGTAGTGTTATAGGGATTGGTAGTGGATGATTTGGAAGGGAAAGTTCTAGCCCTTTTATAGCAATAGATCATACCCAATTTAGAGGCTAGAATGTGGAGTTAGTGGGTGCCTTTTTTAGAGAAGAAGTACTTGTTAATTCTGGAGCAAATGGACATGAGGAGTCATTAGATACTTGCTATACAAGTTTTCCCACGTCCCCACTTTCCATATTTCACTCCTGGGTCGTTTTTAGAAGCACCGGAAATAGAAAACTCGATTTTTAGGCTGAATGCGACCTTAGTGCGTCCACACGGAATTATACATTCCGAATTTGGATATTTTTCCTTCATGAAAGTTGTAGATCTTGTTGTCCTGATTCCGTCAAACTTTGATTCATCCAAATCGGAGTTCGTATGACCAAGTTATGGCCAAAATACGAACTGTGTGTCGGAAGCTGAAATTTCAATGCGTTTTGAGTGCGGCCAGAGTGCATCCGCACTGGTTCTCACTGCGTCCGCACTAGGCTCGGACTTTTCCTGTGCGACCAGAACGCGTCCGTATCGATATCCGCGCGTCCGCATCGATATCCGTGCTTCCGCACGGATTTTGATGAAAACCTCATTATACCTTTTTCAAATTGGCGCGTGTTCAGAAATCCTTCTAAGTACTCAGTGCGGCCGTATCGATATCCGTGCGTCCGCACTGGACATTTTTCTTCGTTTTTCTTCATTTCCTGCAAATTTAAGCCGAGCAAACGCAGTAACTTGATTCTAAGTGTAATTAATTCATTTTATATTCAAAATACATGATAATTAGAGTTATTCCATGATAAAAACTAGATCAAATGTGTATATAATTTATGCTTATCAAAATCCCCCAAGCTTGAACCTTGCTTGTCCTCAAGCAATATCTAAACTTGGACTACAATTCGATCTCAAATTTAACCCCTATACCAAGTATACTTTGAAAAATTTGTATGATCTTGCTAAAATTAAAAATCTCAATGTAAATTTTTACAAGTTTAAAGTTCTTACCTTGGTTAATCATACTTCACCCCACAATTCGATTACTCTAACTTTCGTTTCCTTAAAGGTTTAGAATTTGCAAACTTTATTCATCCAAATTTATTAAAAGACATGCATTTTTATTTGTGAAGAAGAAATCCCCCAAACTTGGTATATTGCAAAATTCACATTTTTGTTGTTCTTTTTCTTTTGAACTTGATTTTTCTATTTTTCTTTTATTTCATGGCACTATTTTCCCAATCCTCATTTAAGCACCGGTTAGTTACAAGTAGTTAACTGTACCCAACCGTTCTAATTCAAGGGTGCTTTGCATGCTCATAGTCTAACCCTTCCACCAACACGAATGTCAATTTTATCGGGAGACTAGTGGAGCAGGAGTGCCAATGACTCATAACCATAAGTACGTCATGTCGCCGTATCATAGGTAAGAGGAGTCAAAAATTTCAATTTTAAAATATTTTCAACAATTTTTGCAAAAAATTCACACATCCAAGGGTATTAATTCACACCACATCTAAATTGCTTCCTTAATAAATTTAAATTCCTAATGTTTCAAATTCGTAATCCTTTATTTCCACAAAGTTTTTCGCCAAATTATGTGGTTATTTCAAACTATTCCAAGGGTATTTCTAAAAATTTGTTAAAATTCGCATGAAAATATCTAATTTTCGAAAAATCATTCAAATTTTATCAAAACTTTTAGTTTTGCCAACTTTTAACACAAAATTAAACGTGATTTTATACTTTATGCATTTTTAAACAATTAAGTCCAATTATGCAAGACTCTATTTTTCATAACCTCGTAAAACATCTTGACAAGTTCGCAATTTCAATCAACTAAGTTCAAAATTACTAACCCTATTCATGGTCAAGTAAAAATCCTGGTTATAACCCTCTAAAATGCAAAAAATTTAAAAAATTAATCTAAATGCAAGATACAATTTCTTCCCATCCCCCAAGCTTAAATCAAGCATTGTCCCCAATGCTATAAAATAAACTAAAGTAAATAAGAGGAAATATGAAAGCTTAACTTGTGTGAAGCACCTTGTGTGAAGAACCGTGTGTGAAGAACCGTCGTAGAGGTGAAGAGACGGCGGTTCGAGTAGAAGGAAGGAACGAGAAGGACTTGGGTTGCCTCCCAAGAAGCGCTCAATTTTACGTCGTGAGCTCGACATGATTTGCGCTCATTATGTTAGACGGAGGGGATTCCTCCGCAACTTGCTTCTTTTGGTTTGTCTTTCTCCTTAAATTTCTTCTTGCTCCTATTCTTGAGTTTTTCCATCAACTTCATAGATTTGTTTTTCATGAACCAAGTTTGTTTTATCTTGTCAACGTCTCGTGGTTTGTCAGTTTCAGATGTTGCCACTGACTTCTCTTGCATCGATTTTATATTCACCTGTGAAATTTCTATCATGCAAACTGAATTTTTGTTAGGAGGTTTTAATGGTTTATGAAATTGAAAATTTTCTTTCTTCTTCCCAACGGAGAAAGAAAGTTCCGCTTCTTTGACTTTGATGCTGGCACCTGCTGTTGCCAATAGAGCTCGACCTAAGAGAACTGTTAATTGAGCATCCGTTTCAATGACAACAAAATCGGCAAGAATCTTAATCTTACCAATTTTCACAACCACATTTTTCAAGATACCAAGTGGAGATCGTTCAGTCCCATCGGCAAGAGTTAATGTCATATTGGTTGGTACCAAATTACCCGACTCAAGTTTGTCATAAACCGATTTAGGCATGATACTTACACTTGCTCCTAAATCACACATTGCATTTTCAACATATATCGTGTCTATAGAGCAAGGTATCGAGAAACTACCAGGATCTTTCAGTTTTGGAGGTAAACTAGACGAAAAGATTGTGCTACATTTTTCATTTAATACCGCAGATTCACTATCCTCAATTGTCCGTTTTTTTGTTAATACATCTTTAAAAAATTTGGACAAATTTGGCATTTTAGAGATTGTCTCGGTAATTGGTTGGTCTAGTTTATTCTTCACTAACCTTTGAGGAAAGGGTACAAACCTGAGTGGTGGAATATACTTAGTGGTTTCAGCATGTTTTACCTTTTCCGATGCTGGTGCGTCGGCACTCGTGGGGCTTGCGGCTGAACTCAGAGAAGCTGAAGCGTTTTGTGTCTCCTTTTGAGGCTGCTGCTCTTCTTTGTCGGGCATCATAGGACCTTCATATTCCTTCTCATTCCTCAACGTCACGGCATTCGCATACTCTCTTGGATTGATGTCGGGCTTGCCCGGAAGTGTACCTTGTTGACGAGAGGACAATGATGCTTGTTGTGCTATTTGAGTCTCAAGCAACTTCGTCTTAGTCTCTAAGAACTCAAACCTTTTGTTGAACTCGTTGTTTGTGTTCTTTTGGTAATCGATGTACTCTTCCATCATCTTTTCCAACTTTGAGAGTTGGGAGGGACCTTGGTAAGAGTTTTGGTTTGACCAATTTTGATATTGGTTGGAATTACCTTGGAATTGGTTGGAGTTGTCATTTTCGGTCTCCCATTTGAAATTCGGATGGTTCCACCTTGAGTTAGGGTTGTATGCATTTGAATTGAAATTATAATTTTGCCTAACCTTATTGTAGATCGGGTCATTCCTCTTATCACCTTGATTATAGAACATGGAGTTCACTTGCTCGACTTCCTCTCCTTCCATAAGGACTTGGCAATCGGCGGTGATGTGAGTCGCCTCTCCACATATGCCGCATGGAGCCTTCTTCGTCACGGCTTTGACGTTTTGCATTTGTGTCATTTGATGTTGCAAGGCCTCCATTTGTGCTCTCAAGGCGGTAACTTCATCGACTTTCATGATCCCTGGTGTGTTGTAGGCTCGTCCACCTCTCTCGGCCGTCCACTCTCTTTGGTTGATCGCCATATCCTCAATCATTAGCATGGCTTGCTCGGGATCCATCCTTGACATGTTTCCACCTGCAGCAGAATTTAAGTGAGTTTTAGTGGCTATTGTACAACCTCCATAGAAGAATTGAAAGAGCAACCACATGTCAAGGCCATGGTTAGGGCACAAGCGTTGGAGCTCCGCCCATCGATCCCATGCCTCGGTTAGAGACTCCCCCTCGGCTTGCTTGAACGTTGTGATCTTCGACCGGAAGTGTTGGGTCTTGGATGGAGGGAAGTATTTTCCTAAAAACAATTTCTCCATGTCGTCCCATGTGTCGATGTTGTCCCGGTTGACGGTCCTTAGCCACGTCCTTGCATTGTCTCGGAGGGACAAGTGGAAGCATTTGAGTTTGAGGTTGTCTAGCTCGTCTCCTTCTCGGGCGAAAGTGCCGCAGTGTTCTTCGAAAACCGCCAAATGGGCGTGTGGATCTTCGTTGAGGGCTCCCCCGAACTGATTTTGGCCAAGCAAATGGATGAGAGAGGGCTTAATATTCGTGGCTCTTGGCCATGAGGAATGAAGCCGAAGCGGTGGCCATGTTGATGGTTTCGGCCATTGTTGTTGTGGTTCCCGTTACGAGGTGGGGTTATCCCTCGTACGGGGCTTTGATTGCTTCCATGGTTCGAGTGTTCGTCTTCGTTTTCCATGCTTTGGTGTTCTTCTTCTTCTACAATTGTTGGAAAAAGAATTCTTCCGGTGCTCATAGAATGTTGAAAAAGAACTTAGATTAGTTTCCAAAAAGTAAACGAAAAAATCTGAAATAAATCGCTAAAGTAAAAACTTAGTATTTAAACTATACTCCCCGGCAACGGCGCCAAAAACTTGATACGTCAAAAGGGTATATGTAAAAAGCTTTATCCTCAAATACACTTTCGGTTTAGATCGCAAGTATACAATCCTACCGTGTAGTATATTATCGGGTATCGAACCACAAGGAGTAAGATAAATACTAAATTTTCAACTTTAGATAATAAATTTCAGAAAAGAAAGAAAAGTGCAATAAAGTAAATTGGGGGGTTTGTAGTAAAAATCCTAAGGTTGGGTTCAATACCCGAAAGGAGTTTTAAACAATTAAAAGTAAAAGTAAAAGAGAGAAAAGTCGGTTTGTTTTCAAGGTTTAGAGAATCTAGGGGTCTTTGGTCTACAATCCCTTGTCAACTCTATTCATTCGGTATTTGCTTAAATTCATGTATGATTTGATGAGGTTTCTAACCTAATATGTCATTAAGGGTCACTTTCGTGAATTAATAACGTGTCTAAGTAATTCGGACTTCACGGTTAGGTCCTTCACCCTAGCTACTTAGACCATAAGCTCTTGTTAGTCTCTCCTCTCCTCGAATATTGGTACTTCTCAATTAAGTCCATGATACCAATATCCGACTCAAATTGAGATGTCCTAATTAGGGTTTGACTTCACGGTTAGGTCCTTCACCAAGTCCCTAACCTTAATTTCTGTAGTTCCGGCTTAGATTAAATTGGTTAGAATCTTAATCTAAAACCTAAGATATTTGCATTCATAATTTGGTACTATCCTATTGATCCTAGTCAATTTTGGTTCTTTTGAAACCAAAACGAGATGCTACAATTCAAGTACTAATTATGTATTTAACACAAATTATTTAAATCACAGAAATTAACAATCAAATCCGATAAAACAATCATAATAAAAGCAAATAATCGAATAAAATATAATTAAACAAGTTCATGCATTGACCTAAACCCCTAGAGAGAGAACTACTCCCTCTTGGAGGGAAACATGGCAAAGTTTGGCAAATAACAAGAGGAAATGAAATAAAGAATAATTACACCCTTTGAATCTAGAATCTCAATCTTGCCGAATCTTGCTCAGGAAACTCTTCTTCTCCTTGCTTGAAAGCTTCACCTTCTTCAGAAAATATGGCTGAGTTGTGTGTGTTGAGAGAGAATGGTAGTGTTATAGGGATTGGTAGTGGATGATTTGGAAGGGAAAGTTCTAGCCCTTTTATAGCAATAGATCATACCCAATTTAGAGGCTAGAATGTGGAGTTAGTGGGTGCCTTTTTTAGAGAAGAAGTACTTGTTAATTCTGGAGCAAATGGACATGAGGAGTCATTAGATACTTGCTATACAAGTTTTCCCACGTCCCCACTTTCCATATTTCACTCCTGGGTCGTTTTTAGAAGCACCGGAAATAGAAAACTCGATTTTTAGGCTGAATGCGACCTTAGTGCGTCCACACGGAATTATACATTCCGAATTTGGATATTTTTCCTTCATGAAAGTTGTAGATCTTGTTGTCCTGATTCCGTCAAACTTTGATTCATCCAAATCGGAGTTCGTATGACCAAGTTATGGCCAAAATACGAACTGTGTGTCGGAAGCTGAAATTTCAATGCGTTTTGAGTGCGGCCAGAGTGCATCCGCACTGGTTCTCACTGCGTCCGCACTAGGCTCGGACTTTTCCTGTGCGACCAGAGCGCGTCCGCATCGATATCCGTGCTTCCGCACGGATTTTGATGAAAACCTCATTATACCTTTTTCAAATTGGCGCGTGTTCAGAAATCCTTCTAAGTACTCAGTGCGGCCGTATCGATATCCGTGCGTCCGCACTGGACATTTTTCTTCGTTTTTCTTCATTTCCTGCAAATTTAAGCCGAGCAAACGCAGTAACTTGATTCTAAGTGTAATTAATTCATTTTATATTCAAAATACATGATATTTAGAGTTATTCCATGATAAAAACTAGATCAAATGTGTATATAATTTATGCTTATCAGTCGCCAAATTCTCTGAAACATACTTCTGCAGAGTACCCAAAATCCTTCCTGTTAAAAAAAAAAATTTAGTAACATTTTATTTGTTTCTTTGTGTGATCGTTTGGGCCTTTATTTTGTAGAAATAATGATTACTTGTGTGCTTTGTTTTGGTGGTTTCTATTCATTAGCTCTATTTTTACATGTATGTAAGCAAGGAAACAAAGACAAATTGGCTTAATGCCTCAGTGTCTGTAATTTATCCAGTTCACGATATAAAATAAAAATAAACAAAAATAAGAAAGAAAATAAAAAAATTAATATATGTACTGAATCTCTGGATTAAGCCATGCTCCATATTTTTTTTTCAGATATTGAGGAATGTCATTGTATAGGAAGCAACCTAGGAATCATACAAACATATGAGTACAATGATGCTTTGAAGGCACGATTTAAGCATCTACCTGAGATCAGACGCATTGTATACCTGTAACTTTTGTATACCTTCCTTGTCAGTTTCTTTTCTAGCTCTTGTTAGTTTATTCGATGTCTTCATTTTTTATTAATATTTTTGCTTATAAGTGGTAAAGAGTGGTTTGATAAATTGATATCAAGAAAATCAATGATGCCAGACTCCTCTTTATAAGTGTTTTCTAAAATCATTTCAGTTCTTATCTCCTTTCTTAAGTATCTTTTCTGTGTAGATGTTAACAGTTTGTAATTTGACTAAAAAATTCAGCAACTTGCAATGACATAGATACTGTTATAGGTCACCTCAAAAAAAAAAAATACTGTTATAGGTACCAGTTTATGGCTTTTTATGGTTCTATATATATGGTTGTACATCATTTTTTCCTCTAGAGTACCATTGTTTCTTGGCATCATAATCACTGGTGTAATTTTTTCTTTAACTTGACTGTTGATATATAATGTGAATAATTCATCATGGTCTTTATTATCATTCTCTTTACAAGCTGTACTTGTTTCTATAGTTCTTTTGGTTATCACTATTTGTATTCATAATATTTGTACAGATGAAGGTCATGGTGGTAAGAAAGCAGCTGAGTACTTGAAGGATCATCTCTATAATATAATTGTTGGTCACCTCAGTTTCTTTATTGACACAACAAAAGCATTAGGTACTATTTACTATAACCATCCCCTCAAATTTTTCAAATCTTTTCTGTCCAAAATCTATTTTCTTAGTGTGCCAGTTACGACATTTCAGAGAGGTATGATACAGATACCAGTATTTCTTAGACTTACCAGTGTTAGGTGAGATTTATATGCTGGATCTTCTTGTGTATTCTCTGATATAATTTTTGTTTTTCTAATGGATGTGATCACACTTAAAGTGCAAGGGTAAAGTAATTCTATTAAAGTGCAAGGGTATTTGAGCACATGTTTTACTGGTCCAAATCAAGCTTTTTAAATGGATTTTTTTAAACAAGTTATTTTGCTATAGAAGTATAGGCCACAGCATGCTAAAACCATTATATCTACCCTATTTATATTTATTTTTTACAATGATTAAAACTTCCTTGACATTTTTTTTAAAACTTGACCCTTTTTTTTTTCTAAGTACACCAACAGCTATAAAAGAAGAGGTGCATTAGTTGCTGCAATAACCATCCTTACTCAGAAAAGCCACATTTATAACACCTAAACGAACTCAATCATATTTGTTTTAATTTTAATTTTATTTTTCTAATTTGCAGCTGTAGTTGCTACACTGGATTGAGCTGTTCCTTTTTTCAATTGCTCGTGCTATCCCTACTTCATCTGTGCACTATTTCAGGTTTGTGTGTTACACTTTTTTGTATACTTGACCTTACCAAAACTTTTACTTTTTGAATAGCCCAACAATAAGGAATGCTATGGATTAGAACATCAGTTTTATTTTTTTAAATTAGCATCAATAAGAAATGCTCTTGATTAGAACATCCATTTTATAGATTAGAACATCAATTTTACGTCTTAGGATGACACCTTTTAGAAAGGATGTCAACAAGAAAATCCATTGACATGTCGTACAACTCTTCCCAACTTTTTTCCTTTAGCTTTCTATTTCTGTCAATTCATATCACATGTCGTACAACTTTTATATTTCTGTCTATGTCTATTTCATGGTCAACTCTGTTTAAAAAAGGGTTTATGAGAACACCGTGAGTTGATAGCTCTCGGATTGGTTTTACTGTTTTTCCACATAGAAAATATATCTATTTTCTCACAATTTTTTGAAATTTTTCTCTGCATATTGATATCTGCCTTGTGTTTTACTGTTTTAAATTATGACCTTCTCATCAAAGAGTATAGATACAGTCAACAGATTTGTAATTAAACATAAAGTGATGACCTTTTCATATAAATATAAGAGTTTCCTTGTGGCAGTCAAGCAATGGGTTTTTTAACGGTTGAAAAATTTGCTCAACTGGAGTGTCTAAACTACTTCTGGTGGGATATGAATGTCGTGCGAGTGCATTTCATATGGAAGACTCGCCGTAATAACAAACTTTACTTGGTCCTTCTAGATAATGATGTAAGAATCGCATTATTCTTTCAATTTGTCAGATTTAGTAATACTATTTCCTACATGCTGTTATTGTCTACATGCTGTTATTGTCTCATATTTATATTACATTCGAGGCAAGTTAGATAGCAAAATTGGTGAGTGCATAAATTCTTGGCATCCTGTGTGTATGTCTTTTTTTTTGAAAAACCGGACAGCAGCTGCCAGGTGTTTGATTAAATGATAGGAAAATTACAACAAAGCCCAAAAACAACAAGTGGGTTAGAGTATCGCCCCCAAGTAGCAACTACAGTGCCATGCACGGTTGAGAGCAACCTATAGAGTAAAAGAAATTACAAATAAGAGGCTAGGAGGTGAGCATCAGTCCCTCCAAAACTTCACAAAAAACTTAGCAATTCTGTAGCCATAATCTCATATCTATCTTACAGTTTTAATTATTAAAGGCATGCAAAATTAAATATGAACAGAACATATTATTACAGTAAATAAATCATACTAACTGAAATTGAGGTAAATTGTAAAGATAAATATAGTTTGAAATTGTTTAAAAGATTAATCCCTCAGTAGCAAAACCACACAAGTGTTACATTTGACAATTATAAATATTAATCGTAGCACATGCATATTCTAATAAATTTATGAAAACATTTTTGTGCGAATGCTGAGAACTTAAATGAAAGGATTAATTAGTTTTCTACAACTACTGGTACAACCACTGTACCACTATCACTATTTTGAAATCTAGCATTTTAAAGTCCTTTTCATGGTGCTCGAAATTTATTTAATTTGAGTAGATAGCCAATATAGATAGCAATGCATGATGAAATTTATTTAATTTGAGTAGATAACCAATATAGATAGCAATGCATAATGAGTTTTCATGGTGCCTATGCGGTATTTTATTTGTGAATAATCTGAGTTAATTGATATTGTAGAAGGTTCTTTGTAACCCTGCCTATTCCAGCCCCACAATCTATCAATTTATTTCAAAACAATAAATATCAATACTATATTTTATTATGACCTTCACTTGGGATAATGATTCTTTTGTCAAGCATGAACACATATGCTGGCTTATAAGTGCCTGTTGGTACCTATTTGACAAAAGATCCTCCTTGTCAAGAAATTTGTTATTTGAACTATTAAAGTGTTTGTTCAAATTTGTTCTGCGAGTTTACCTTTTGTTTTGCTCAAAAAGAAAAATAAATAAATCAAAGGGTAACTATGCACGAATTATTTCTTCTGGCATTAATTGTTCGGGCACAAATTGGTGACCTGATTAGAGAAATGCAAAACGATAAAGCATTTGGAGTAATTACCAAAATGCCAAAATGATAATAAACCAAAATCAAGTGAATTAAGTGAGGTAGGCAAATGTTTCACATTTAATAAAAATGATTTATGTGCCTTAATAGGTTATTATATATTATATATATATGTGCATCATCCAAGAACCAGGTTGTACCAGTATTGTATAAGTCTAGAATTATTACCGGCACACTGAGTCGTACCTGTCGCGACTGTACCAGTGGCTGTACCATCATCCTTACCGGCAGACTGAGTCGTACCAGTGACTGTCGCGACTGTACCAGTGACTGTCGCGAGCGTACCAGTGATTGTATCATCATCCAAGGACTTGTAGCAGTGGCCGTACGGGAGGACGAGGAAGAGTCTGACGAAGAGTCGGACGAAGAGAATGATCCGGCTGACATACATGTTGGAGATGTGCTTCGAACGACTTTAAAAATGCACTGTGGGATACATTTTGCTTTATTTTTTTAGATTTTACTGTTACTGGTAAACTGATATGCACTGTATTGGTTACTGGTAAACAGCTCCTATTTTTCTGTTTTGTAGTTTCTTTCAAGTTTTCTTATTTTTGCAAGCTCAAACTTACTTGAGCGACTTGTATCTTTATTTAAAAAAACTGTGATATACATCTCATGGAGCCCTGTTGTTTAATCAAATGAGGGGCGACCCTTATTTTTCCTCCAAAAAAAAATGCATTCTGGGAAGATATACAAAACCGAAGAAGCCATAGAAATTAAATTTGTGATCGCTTATTGTAAATTTATTTTTTATTGCTATTTTAAGATCTATCATACTATTTTAGTTTACTGTTTAATGCTTATTTGTACTAAATTTACCGTTGTTTAATGTTTAATGCTAATATTATCTCTAAACTATATTGTATTTTTATTTTGAGAAATTTATTGATCTATGGCGCAGTCAAATCTTTGAGAAATTTCTGATTGTTTGTGTTGGATTTTATTTTAATAATTTTTATTAATTTAGAAGCTTTTCTTGTAACGAGATATGATCGATGACTTCTTTCTTTTATATTTTTAGAGCAAACTACATAATTGCCTCCAATGTATTAGTGATTTCCGATTTGGTTGTAACGTTTCTTTTTAATATTAAATAATTTGCCCACTAAAATTTATTTAAGAAACATATTAAAGTAGGAAATTGAATGATGAATTAGAGAAAAAATAAACTTCGAAAGTGCAACTAAAAATCTTTTTAGAAAAAAGTCACAATAGATCGTCTTGTTGATTTGTCCTTTTTCGAGCAGAAAACAATAGATGATCTCTGTATATATGAATTTTACCATCAATACATCACTTATGAAGTTAATGTCATATGTTTCTAATATCATTGGACAGTCATAATTGAGAAGAGAATGGCATCTAGCTCTTCTAAGGAACGCAAGCGTTTATATAACAAGAAAAGATATGCAAGCATGGATTACACAAGTAAAGAGAGACAAAAGGAGATGATGCGACTGTACAATAACAAGCGAACTTATGGGTTGACCAGTAGCATGGCAACAGATGAACACTACACATGCAATAACACTTCAATTGAGAATGGATCATCTCATATTGAGGGTGGAAATGCATCTATCAATGAAATACATCAGAGAAAGAAGACTACAGTGCTTGAAAGGGAAACTCAGATAACTAATGAAGGTAAATGTTTTCTTTTGTTATGATTTTATTTATAGCATCGTAACAAAGAGCAATGTTTATTTTTATTACACAAATCATGATTTTTGTCCTTTACTTTAACAGATGAAATTGAAGATTTAGATGAAAGTGACGATGTCATCATCTTTCCATCAGAAGAGTCATGGGCGGAGATTGACGGTAATAAAATTAATTTTTTTGCAAATCCTAAAAATTTATCATCTATCTCCATAGAACCACATAAGTTATATAAGGATAATATGAGCGTTATTGTTATTGTAGGTTTATTTGAAGATGGGGAAACTAGCTTAAACCCAACAATGACACTAGCATCTATCAGGAATGAAAGCGAAAATAATGACCTGTTTGATTTTGTATATCATGGCTTGCCTCCCTCATCGAACATTCTGCAGAAACAACAAGATTGCAAGTTCTGTAAAGCTAAGCGATTCCAGTACAAATTTCCTACCTTTTGTTGCATGAATGGTAAGATATCACTCGCCCCAAATGAAGTTCCAGATGAGTTATATCGTCTATTTACAACTGAAGAGCCTGATGGTGTGTCTTTCCGATATTTCATACGGTGTTACAATTCTCATTTTTCGTTCACATCGTTGGGAGCGAGGGTAGATAAGAATTTGGCCAACATGAGAGATGGTGTGTACACATTTCGTGCTCACGGCCAGATTTATCATTTCTTAGATCAATTGGTTCCTCAAAATGAACCAAAATACTTGCAGCTTTACTTTTATGATACCGATACAGAGTTAGATCAACGGATGGATAGAACACCAAATCTTGATAGGAGCACCGTTCAAATACTGATGGGTGTTCTATCAAATAATCCATATGCACAAACATTTAGGATGCTGAGAGACATACCAACACTCGATAATTATCGAATAACACTAAATGCATCCGTTAGGGATCTTGATCAAAGAAGATATAATAAGCCAACCGCATCTCAAGTTGGTGCTGTCTGGGTCGAGGGAAATGGAGATCAAACATCGTACAAGAGAAGCATAATAGTGTACGATAGACATAATTGTCCTACGAGAGTTCAGTGCTATCATGGATGCTATGATCCATTAGGATATCCGTTGTTACATCCCAATGGTGAGCCTGGCTGGCATAAAGAAATTCCAATGGTTGGACAATCTGTGACTACCCCTTCAACAATAGAAATGACTCAATTTGAAGAAGATGGAGGTACACTTTGCTTCGCATTTTTATATAAAATGATCAAGTAATTAATAATTAGATTATTTTTTTTGTCAAAAAAACTAACATGGTCTTTCTTTTTATTATAGAATGTCGTGATTCAAAAAGAAGGAAAGTTGTCTCAATAAGAGAGTATTACTGCTACAAGTTGCAAATACGATCTGAAAAAAATTTGATCCTTGTGGGAGGAAGGTTATTTCAACAATTTTTGGTAGACATGTACATAAAGATAGAGTCATGTCGTTTGGATTACCTAAGAAACGAACAGCCTAAGATACGCGCAGACCTATACCAAGGGATTGTGGATAGTATAAATGCAGGGGAGGTGCGAGGTTCTCGAGTTGGCAAGCTTATTGTGTTGCCGCCTTCATTCATCGGTGGTCCCAGAGATATGCAGAGAAGGTACTTAGATGCTATGGCATTGGTACAGAGATACGGAAAGCCTGATATCTTTTTGACCATGACGTGCAATCCGGAATGGGATGAGATACGTACTGAGTTATTGCCTGGACAAACAGCACAAGATCGCCCCGACTTAACAGCCCGTGTATTTCGGGCAAAAATGGAGGATTTGAAGAAATTTATCTTTAAAGGTAATTTTTTTGGAGATGTCGCTGCGCACGTGTATGTCATTGAGTTTCAGAAACGAGGGTTACCTCATGCACATTTTCTCATAATCTTGGAGTCTGGTTGTAAGATCAGAAATCCAGAACAATATGATAAACTTGTGTCCGCAGAGATCCCTGATCAAAGGAAGTATCCTCAGTTGCACAAACTGGTTGTTAAACACATGTTGCACGGACCATGTGGGCCTTTGAGAAACACAAGCCCATGCATGATAAATGGTCGGTGTAGGTTTCGCTATCCTAGACAATTTAATGAAACAACTGTTCAGGGAAAGGACTCCTACCCTGTATATCGGAGAAGAGACAATGGCCATACAGTGCACGTGCGAGGTTGTGAGCTTGACAATAGATGGGTGGCTCCTTACAACCCACATTTGCTAATGCGCTACAATTGCCACATCAACATCGAGATTTGCTCGAGTATCAGGGCCGTGAAGTATCTATTCAAGTATATTTACAAGGGTCACGACCGTACACAAATTCATGTTGGATCTTCTGAAGCCAGTCCATCGATGAGATTAAAATGTTTCAAGATGCTCGATGGGTGTCACCACCGGAGGCAGCATGGCGAATTTTTGGGTTTCACCTGAGTGAGATCAAGCCTTCAGTAAGATCATTGCAGCTACATGTTTCTGGTAAACAATCCATTTGTTACAACGAGAACGATGATTTGGAGGAGGTTTGCCAGAGGGATAAGCTAAAGAAAACTATGTTAACGGAGTTTTTTGAGGCTAACAAGACTTTCCCAGAGGCAAGGAATTACCTGTATAGGGAGTTCCCATAGTATTTTACATGGGACCAAAGCCGTAAAATATGGAAACCGCGTAAAAAAGGAGGTGAGGTCGGTAGACTTGTTTATGCTCCTCCAACAGATCCCGATCGATACTACTTGCGCATACTTCTCAACCATGTAAGAGGAGCAACTTCATTTGAATATCTTAAAACGGTCGATGGAGTTGTGCATCCATCATACAGAGCATCAGCTCAGGCGAGAGGTCTAATAGAAATAGATGACAGTCTATCTGAGTGCCTTCTTGAGGCGGCAACATTCAAAGTCCCGTCAGCTCTTAGAAGGCTTTTTGCAACGATTTTAGTTTTTTGTGAGGTAGCTAATCCCCGCGAGTTGTGGGACAAACATTACATGGATATGTCGGAAGACTACACTCGAGTCCATAGCTCATCGGAAATGGTGCAACATATGACACTCAAGAGTGTTGGTGAATATCTCAAAAGTATGGGGAAAAGTTTAGATATGTATGGTCTTCCTGAGATCTCTGCAAATAACGATTATAGTTGTGGGGATTTTCGAGAAGTACATGAAGAGAATAGTATAGAGGTATCAGAAGATGATTTCCATGCATCTAATTCACTTAATGAAGACCAACTATCTGCCTATGAGGAGATTATGGAGCACGTTGGAAACAACAGTCCAGCTGTTTTTTTCATTGATGGGCCAGGTGGTACGGGAAAAACATATTTGTATAAGGCATTGTTAGCTACTGTTCGATCTTGTCGGCTCATTGCACTTGCTACTGCCACTTCTGGAGCAGCAGCTAATAATATGCCCGGTGGGAGGACAAATCTGTTTGTACAGTCAGCAAACAAAGTGCGACTGCAGAGCTACTCCGGAGGACTACTTTGATCATATGGGATGAGGCATCCATGGTGAATAGGCAAGCTATCGAGGCACTTGACAGAACATTGCAAGATGTAACAGGATGCAATGAACTGTTCGGAGGAAAAATTGTAGTATTTGGTGGTGATTTTAGACAGGTTCTTCCTGTGGTCAGGCGTGGAACTAGGGCAGAGGTTGTCGACTCGACACTCCCAATGTCCCCGTTGTGGTCATCCGTAAAGAGAAGAAGGCTTACACAAAACATGCGAGCTAGATTGGATCCTTCGTTCTCTCAATTCGTACTACGTGTAGGTGATGGAACTGAATCATCATCTGAGGATGATTTTATTCGTATTCCGGATGACATGGCAATTCGTTACACAAATGATGAGCAGTCCATAAATGAACTCATAGAAGTTGTATTTCCTTCTTTACATCTCAATGGACTAAATTTAGATTATATCGCTTCTCGAGCAATTTTGTCAACAAAGAATGATCATGTGGATGAATTAAATGTGCGCATGATTGACCGTTATCCCGGTGAGGAGAAGATTTACCACAGTTTTGACACAGCTGTGGATGACACCCATAGTACGCTGTATCCTTCTGAATTCTTGAACTCACTAACTCCGAATGGGTTGCCTCCTCATGTGCTCAAGTTGAAAGTGGGGTGCCCCGTAATTTTATTGCGCAACCTCGATCCTGTAAATGGGCTCTGCAACGGTACAAGACTGGTGTGTCGTAGTTTTCAGAATAATGCAATAGATGCGGAGATAGCAGTTGGACAGCATGCAGGTAAAAGGATTTTTATTCCAAGAATTCCTTTAAGCCCCTCGGATGAGGATTTGTTCCCATTCAGATTTAAGAGAAAGCAATTTCCAGTCCGCTTGAGTTTTGCTATGACAATTAACAAAGCACAGGGGCAGACTGTACCAAATGTGGGTGTTTACTTGCCTGAGCCTGTATTTTCACACGGTCAACTCTATGTGGCATTGTCAAGAGGAGTATCTCGGCAAACAACACATGTACTTGTAAAACCTTGTGGAAATAGTAATGCATCTGAAGGAGTTTTTACTAAGAATGTTGTATACCGAGAAGTTCTAACAGCACAATGAGGTAAATATTAAGCTTAAATCACTACTAGAATTTCCGCATTTTCCAACGGTAGCAATTGTTTTTTCCAACGGGAGGATGGGTCGATGGAAATGAAATTGCGTTTTCTGACACCATTAACAATTTCCAACGGTAGCCCTATGGAAATAGTCGCGGATGGAAATACCTATTATTTGCACATGGAAATGTTTCCTATCCGCCGTTGGAAATACTTTTGCATGACCCTTGACCTGCCAAACGGACCAAATATTATATTTTATTGACAGTTGATGGAAATACCTCTCCCCATGCCGTTGGAAATAAGTGTGAAGCCAGGAGACATATTATTTCCATGAGCTACCGTTGGAAATGTTTTGTGTAATCTGTTTATATTATTTTATAGTAAAGGTTCATGGAAATACTGAAGCCCTCTGCCGTTGGAAATGTTTTATTGATTCAGTTTATATTATTTTATAGTTAGACTTATCATTTCCATGGGGCTACCGTTGGAAAAGCTAAGTACCTGGAGACAAAAACGTTTATATTTATTTGAGATCTCCCTTTGTAGCAATAAAAATAAATCACATCAGCAATCAATATTGAATTGCGAAATATAAAATGAAACACTACAAATTGAAAACATAAATTTAGGTATTTGGTCTAAGTCAATCTATTTAATTTTGATACAAAACATGTAGACAAATGCATGCAAAGCCAATCTATTTAATTTAGGTATTTGGACTAAGCCAATATTCATTTCGTTTGAATGACTCTTTTGTCCTCCTGCAATATATGTTTTTAAACATATGAGTGTTAGTGAATTAGTAAAATAAGTAAATAGAATAAATAAACAGTGGTCATATATATATGCACAAGTACACTAGATTAAGAAGGTCATGTAAATAAACATATTTTCTAATAAAAACCAATACATTCACTGGTTATTGAAATAAATGAAGATGTAGATGAAGATGCAAGGACTGAACTGAGAATAACTCACGAAGAGCATTTTTATGATTCTTAATATAGATATTCATTTTCCTTTTTAGGCAAAAACACAAATATGACATAATATAGGGACCCCAGTGTAAATTTCTCATTTGCTGTTCTGACAAGGTCTCATATATATACTGAAGGGCTGAATTTTGATAAAAAAAAACAAGGGCTGATATTGATAAGTGACATTCATATATTCATTTATATTTTCATGCTCTCATTTCATATTCTTTGTCAGGACACCCCTTTTATTTACATATTTTACATAAATGCCCTTTATTATTTTATTTTACTGCTAGGACAATATTACTGATTATTTTACACATGTAGGTCAAAAATGAGCTAGTAAATATATATAGGTGTAATACAAAGGAATGTATAGCTAGTAAATACCTCAAAGTGAGCTGTTGGTTACTAAACACCTCAAAGTGAGCTGCTGGTTGCCAAAATGAGAGCGTAACTTGCTGCTGGTTGCCAAAGTGAGCTGCTGAGCTGCTGGCAAACATGTAAATATATAGGTGTAAGTACCTCAAAGTGAGATGCTGGTTGCCAAAATGTTTTACAGACTAGTAAAATGTAAAGTAAATTAAAATGGAAAACCTAACACGTGTATTGCTTTACCAATTAATATTCTTCACCGGAATCATAGTAGAACCAATCTTCTTCATCACCTTGCTCCATGTGATACTCTTGCTCCCTGTCATGCTCTTCCTCAACTTCATCTATGTGGTTTTTGTCCCTCGCCGTTGATTGTGGTGCTGCTGATGTTGTCGGCGGGAGGACTGTTCTTTCGTCCACTAGCTCAAAGTCATTTTCTCCAAGATCCATACCATCCCAATCAAAGTCGGGTCCATCTGAAACTGATATTGGATTATCAGACCTTTCATCTTGGTAAAATTCTAAGTTTGAATCGTCGCCCTCCGCATGAAACCTCGACTTCTGGCTTGTTTTAAATGCCACCCACCATTGGCGTCTTTCGAGCTCTTGCGATGCATATGGTAGATAGCACACTTGGGTTGCTTGAGCTGCTAATACAAACGGCTCATAAGTTGTTAGGCGAGAAGTATGATTAACCTCAACAAGACCATGTTCGTGGTCCACCTTGACACCGTTTATTATGTCAAACCAATCACACCTAAAGAGAACTACCGTGTGGGCATCATATTCTAGTGCAATGACCTCTTGGAGAACTCCATAGTAGTCAATTTGTGGGGCATTTGCATCCCACTCGCCTTTGATGCAAACACCGAAACTTTGAGTTGTCTTGTCTTCCCCATATGATTTTGTGTGAAATCGATACCCGTTGACTTCGTATCCTTCGTAGAAGTACGCTTGTTTACTAGGCTTGACTCCTACCATTCGTATGTAGTAATCGTCTTCATCACGAGAATTAATTACCTTTTTCCGCAACCATTGTGCGAAACCATCTTGACAAACTTTTGACAAATCTTGGGGGCCTGTGGCTACTCCAGAGTTGAGCATGCATGTATCAAACTCTTTGCACATTAGAATATGTCCAAATATTAGATTTCGATAGATTTAGAATATATATTTTTTGAAACATCAAAAGAAAAGTCATAAGATTGTACCCCAAGTACTTATCACAGATCTCTGGACAGTTGAGGATAACATAGGTGTGTGCAGCATTAAAATCCCTGTCATCAAGAGTCTTTCGTGTTTTCCTACCAATGAATCTGCCCGGAGTATCGAATATCGAAAGTGGCCCCACCGAACGACTGCTTGTTTCAACTCCTTGGCCAATGTTATATTTTTCTGCAAAATAGTGTGTCGAAGTAGTACCAATTTCTTTAGCAATTGTAGCCTCCACGATTGAACCCTCAACACGTGCCTTGTTTGTGACTCTCATCCGTTGTTCTTTGTTACGCCTATAATTGAAACAATAGTTTATTGTTAGTTGTTACATATATTTTTAAGGTTCACAAATAGAAACAATAGGCAACACACCTTTCACATGGATACATCCATCGGGACCCTACTGGCCCACCCATTCTAGCCTCATATGCTACATGCACCACAAGATGCTCCATTGAATCGAAGAATCCGGGTGGGAATATTTTTTCTGCCTTGCACATTGTAACGATAATATCCTTTTCTAAGGTTGCCACTCTCGTTGGATCAAGCTCCTTGGCACAAATCTCTCTGAAGAAGGCTGAAATCTCACATAAAACGTCCCATACAAAATCCGGGACAAAGTCTCGAAAGGCGATGGGGAGGAGACGCTCCATGAACACATGTAATCATGACTTTTGAGCCCAGTTAGGGTTCCAGTGGCTAGGTTAACACACCTTGACCAATTGGATGCGTAGCCATCGGGAAACCTTACTATATCCTTGAGCCATTTTAAAACAATCTTCTTATCCTCTGGAGAGAGTGCGAATGGAGCCTTTGGTTTTTTCATCTTTCCTGGGTTATTGTCGACCGGAGTTAGGTGTTGGTTGGGACGATCACATAATAGAGCTAGATCTTTTCTAGCTTTTTCATTATCCTTGGTTCTGCCACCTATGCTTAAAAGCGTATATAGCAAATTTTCCATGAAGTTTTTCTCCAAATGCATCATATCCAAATTGTGTTGCAGGAGATTGTCTTTCCAATATGGTAAACTCCAAAAAATACTCTTCTTTTGCCAATGGTGGGTATGACCATAACCCGGAATCTGGTTTAATCCTCCTTCTTTACCCCACTTAATCTCCCCTATTAAACTCACTATATTTTGAAGCTCCTCTCCCGTCAATCGTTGTGGCGGCGGATCATTCTCGACTCTACCTTTTTTAAAATTCTTCCTATCTCGACGGAATGCGTGATCCGGAGGCAAGAAGCACCTATGACAATCGAACCAACATGCTTTTCCACCATTCTCGAGTTGAAAAGCCTTCGTCTTATCCATGCAATAAAAACAAGCCAACTTTCCTTTTGTACCCCACCCACAAAGCATCTCATAAGCCGGGTAATCACTCACCGTCCAACAAAGTTATGCACGCATCTTGAAATTCTCTCTTTTATATCCATCCCATGTCATTTCGCCATGTAACCACAATTTTTTCAATTCGTCGATTAAAGGTTCAAGAAGAATGTCAATGTCCCGACCCGGATGCTTTGGTCCCGGGATGACAAGTGCGAGGAACATACTTTCTTCTTTCATTATTATGCCAGGTGGAAGGTTATACGGAAAAACAAAGACCGGCCAACACGAATATGGAGCTGCACTCGAGTTGAATGGCATGAACCCATCTGTTGTTAGCCCCAACACAACATTTCTCAACTCTTCTGCGAAATCAAGATGTTTACGAGCGAAATGTTTCCAAGCCTCACCATCTGCCGGATGCACCATCAGCGGTGCTTTGTGGCGCACACCTTCCTTGTGCCATCTCATATTCTTCGCAGATGATTTGGTCATGTACATCCTTTGCAATCGGGGTGTGATAGGTAGATAACGGAGTACCTTTTGTGGAACGAGTTTTGCATTCTTATTGGGTCCAGTTGGCTTATACCTTGGCGCACCACATACATCACACTGTGTTTTCTTCTTATTTGCTCATTTGTAATATAGCATACAAAAGTTTGGGCATACATCTATTTTCTCATGGTCCATGCCCAATTCCGAAACCAATCGCTTTGCTTGGTATAAGTTTTCTGGCATTTTTTCACCACAGGGAAGCGTGCTTTTCATGAGACCCAGCATATCATCAAAACATCTTTAGCTCATTTGGTGTTTGGACTTTAATGCTATGGCACGTGTCACGGCTGACAAGACGGTGTGTGTCTCGCATTTCACTTCACCCGTTGAGTTAATTTTCCAAAGCGGTGTTTCCGATGCTTGCATCATGTCGAACCATTTCTTAGCTGCTCCTGTAGGTGTCTCCTCATTCCAATCAAATCCTTCAGGAGCGGCATCCCTTACCATGTCACCCATTCGATCTGGGGCTAAGTTCAAATTTGGTGGACTGTGGTTGAGAGCTAGCTGAATTGGGGTATGGCTCGCCATGTTTGTGCCAAACATGATATGAGTTGCAAAAGCCAAAACGATAAAGATGTAATTGGACAGTCCCCACATCTTTGTTGTAGAGGTTGTCACATGATGTACACGGACATGGGATACACTGCATTCCCTGTCTATCGACACGCACAACAGAGGGTTTGGACAATGCTGTTGCAATAAATTCAGCGACACCCTTAACGAATTCGGGTTCAAGATTCCCACCACTTTTTTGTCTGCCTTTGTACATCCATCCCCGATCAGTTGCCATATGATGAGGTACCTACAAATAATAGACTTGAGTTAGTTACACAAGGGAGCAAGCACAGACCCAAAATAGATGAATAAAAATAGGTCTGTAATAAATGGAGCAAGCACAGACACAATGGAGCAAGCAAGAACAGACCCAAATTAGGGACAACTGAACAAAGGAGGAAGCACAGATACACAATCAAGTAGGGTCTGTCATAAATTTCAAGTACAGATACACAATCAAGTATGGTTTGTCACAATCTAGTAAAAAAAAATAGGTGAATGTGCAACTAAAAAATAGAATCTGTCAACCTTAGACTCCTCAAGAGGTTAACCTCGCTCTAGCTCCTCAATCTGATCAAGCAAAACCAGAAATATGTGAGAAATGAGTTAACTTGAGGAGAAATGAGTTAACTTGTGAAATGTCGAGATGAGCTTCATGATAGTACCTCAGTTCAGACAGTGGCAGAGAGCTCCAAGAGAGTAGCTGAGTTCGGACAGTGGCAGAGAGCTCCAACAGCGTAGCTGGCGCGGGTTAGGGGTTATAGAGGAGTGACGTTTTGGGATAGATTCACGAAATAATGAAATACTGGATGCGGCGGCCCGATTAAAGAGGTACTACAGGTATTTCCAACGGTATTACCAATGGAAATAATGGCCTCTATTGTTTGAACTAAACTATTTTTTTGTTGCATACCCATTGTACGCATAATATTTAATGTATACAACCAACATAACCCAGTAATTTAACACTATAAATCACAATAAAAAGACTAGGTGCCAACATCTGGTTCAACACATCATAAGTTCATTGAACCAAATATGAATTCAATTCAAGACACATCCTAGGTTAAGAAGACATAATTTCAATTAAACACATCCTAAGTTTAACATGGTTGGAATGCAATTAAACACAAGGTACACACATCCTAAGTAAATTAATTTATTACAATGCCAACTTTAACACAGTTTTATGAGTCTGGGCCTTAAGAGCCCGGCATTCCCCCTCCAGAAGTGGTCTTTGACGGTTGATCGATATCTCCCCCTACCAAAGTGCCCTCTGATGGGTTGGGGTGGCCTCCACTTCCGTTGTGACCCCCATGAGCATTGGCCTGTGACGATGGATCCTACAAATCAATTATAAAATGTTAGTTTGTTATGAGCCTTGTTAGTATTTATTGGTAAAATACCATACATTAATTTATAACAATGCTTACCGGTGGAGGCTGCATTCCACCTGCTTTGAATAGTTTTGAAAAACACGCTCTTGTGTACTCATGGTGTCTATTAATAGCATCCATTTCAGCTCTGTGTCGCCTCTCCTGGGCAGCTATCTCATTAGCAAACGCGGTTCGTTCGGTTGCTAGTAACTGTGCAACTTCTTCCTTTGTGAAATTCCTATTCGGGTCTTCAGCCGAGGTGGCAGTGCTCCTGGTTGGACCCGATGGGCTCGCCTCCACTGTCTCGAGTACTCGGGTTGACTTGCTGGTTCTTCCCCGAAAACCAAACCCGAATAATCTGCCTCTAGAGTCCTCTCCTTTCACAGCTTTCTCCCAGATTTGCTCGTCTTCGATCTGATCCCCGTATTTCCCCTTAAGGGTATCAAACTTTTCCTGGAGTGTTTAGAAAAAATTGTCAAGACATAATTTATTTGATAATTGTTGATACAATAAAATATTTTACAAAACACACAATACAGGCATTTAGAACTTCATTAATTCAGAGAGCAATTAAATTATATATTTACTTGTCAAAAGAGTTGCCCCTCATCACTTTTCAGTTTGTGAGTTGCAGTTTGGATGATTCTGACAGGTTGCTTTGTTATTTTTTTGTAGAACAAACTATAGATCCAATTGGATTTTTTTGTGTCTGAACTTTAAGGAAGTCATGATCAGTGTTATCAGAATTGGATTTCACTTTTTTATGGATTTATCTATATCCACTATGCTAAAAATCCAGTTTTTTGTATCAGAATTGGATTTCACTTTCAATTGCTGATTTTTTGTAAAACAATCACAACTTATTATTTTATGTCTAGGTCCTTACAAGAAAGAATGATAATTTTATAAAATGAACATTCTAAGTTCAGAAAGTTTGCATAAAAGTTCTCATATACCAAATAACAGATCCAATACTAATAGCAGTAGCTAAAATACTTAACCAATTCTAGCAATTAAGAATGAAAACTAAATTAAATAAAAAGTATATACAAGCTAATAATTTTTTTCAGACAGAAGGCAAAGAGCCCATACATGGCAAAAACATGTGATTACATAGTTGTATTTAACTCACCTAAGCTAAAAGTCAAACCCCTCTACAAGTTTCTGAAATACCAAATGATGCCTTAGACACATACGACAGTGAGAGTCAAAAACAAAACCTAAACCCAACTAACAAGAACTCGAATCTCAATTCACTAGTACCAACATTGTGGTATCCAGCTGACATAGACAAGATTAGAGTATTACTGCAATGCCCAAAGCGACTGACATAGACTTACATTTTATTTATTAACACACTTACATTTTTTCGGTTTAACCGGCGGTCCGGTCCGGTTCTGAAAACACTGGCCTATCAAATTACAACACAATGCCTATTATTCGAAAGATTAAATCACATCAAAGAAAGGGGATTACCGCTGCATCTTTTGCTCTCGTGGTGACGTACACCTTTCCCTCCGGTGTATTACGCATGTGAGTTTTATCAAAAACATCCTTCAATCCAACAGAGTCACCCTTCTCCTTTATCTGAATGTGGAACAGTTGAAGAAAGGTCAGTGATGTTGAAAAAAAAACAAATTGGGTATGAATATAATCAACGTAGTTTTACATACCAATACTTGCTTGTGCCGAAACATACTCCTGGAACCAGTCACGTGATAGACCTTATCCTCTCCTTTTGTTCTGTTATTACGGTTGGTGGCCGATTGTTGGTCCCAGTTTTTTTGGGACCATACATCGCACAGCCCCTTCCACGCTTCTATGTTCTTGCACCAAGTTGGAGGAAAGTCTTTCCATGACTCCTTCTCATCTCCATATTTCTTCGTTAATTGATGTCTTGTTTCATTCAGTTCACGTGAGTATGCTTCAGCCGCTATCTTCTCGAAGACATCAAGACAACGGCCGATGTCTTCCTTAGGCCCCCATGAATACCTCTGGAGGAACTGTTGTAGGATAACCAGCCGAACCTGCGATGGAAACATGTTGTAGGACCTGTACGGTCCCGGCAGGTTCTCCAAAGTTAGAACCCGGATCGTGGTTATCACCTTGGTGCAATATGGCGAGGACGTGAACTCAGCGTCCCCAACCACCATCAAGTATGGTCTGTCATCTGGTCGGACCGGGTCACGAGGCTTCGCGGGTCCCCGACCACCCCTCACGTCAGATTTCCCCTTGTTTCTCTTTCGCTTCTTCTTGCCAGCTGACCCTTCAGCTGCCGACTCGTCAAGCTCTCTCCCGGAGGCCTGAAAAGCTTCAGGACACATACGGAGGGTCCGACGGTTCCGGCACCGAATGCTGCCACCATCATTGTACTCCACTTGATTCGCGCTCGACTCACCAGACATGTTTTCTTCTCCAGAGGGATCCGGTGACCCATCAACGGAATCCCGCGACTGGTCCCCAGTGTTTTCTTCTTGAGGGCCGATGCGCTCTTGTTGTGGAGGTGACTGGGCATTAGGTTCCCACGAGGGCCATTCCTGTGACAGTCCAGCAGGTTCCCACGAATCCCACGTCTCGGCAAGAATCGGTGACCGGTCAGTATGTGGCCGAGGGGAGCTGTCTCTTGACTGGGCAGCGGCTGTCTCAGCCCGAGTTGCGGGCACATCAACTGGCCAAGGGGAGCTGTCTACTGCATGGTCAGCGGCTGTCGCAGCTGTCTCTGCCCGAGTTGTGGACGCATCAGCTGGCCGAGGGGATCTGTCTCTTAACTGGCCAGCAGCTGTTGCGGCTGTCTCGGCTCCAGTTACACACACATCAGCTGCCCGAGGGGATGACCCTGACTGGGCAGCGGCTATATCAGCACGGGTCTGGACCTTGGCATGAAAGGGGGGGCGGACCTGGGCCAAACCATAATCTGGCACGCGAGGAGGATGACTCTGACAGACTCGTCAGCTGGGGACTAGGTACCTCTGTTTCATGAACTGCCGGCGGATCGGGGCCCAATTCCACATCACTTGGATTGAGCCTCGTAGATCTCCGGGGGATTTGGTTCTTGCTCAGCTTGGCCGTGTTACTGTTAATCCGGGATGGCGCACGAGACAGTGGCGGTTTACGTTGGCAGGGGGGCGATGGCGGTGGCAGTGACGGTTGCTGGTTGCTGGTTGCAGGTGCGGGTTGCGGGGGCAATGACAGGGGCGGGGACGGTTGCGGGTTGGTGGTTACAGCTGCGGTTTGCGGGGGCGATGACAGGGGCGGGGGTGATGACTGTGGGAATGCGGTTGCGGGTTGCGGGGGCGATGACAGGGGCAGGGGCGGTTGCGGGTTGGTGGTTACAGTTGCGGGTTGCGGGGGCAATGACAGGGGCGGGGGCGGGGGCGATGACGGTGGCAATGCGGTTGCGGGTTGCGGGGTGCGGGGGGCGGGGTGCGGTCACAGGTTTCGGGGGCAATGACGGTGGCAGCAACGGTTGCTTCTTGCGGGTTGCGGTGGCGGTCTGCGGATGCGGTGATAGGGGCGGGAGCGATGACAGTGTGTGGGGCTGTGACTGGGCAACATCTGTTATACTTGGGCACGGATTTAGTCTCGGAGATTTTCGCCGTTGAACTAAAACAAACTGCTGTTGCTCTTTGTCCTCACCTTTGTTTTCTGCAACAATTGAAACATAGTAATAAAACACAAATTAATAAAATATTCAAGGGTTAATTTTTCATATACCCTTCAATTTGTCTTGATTTCCTTATTTACCCCTCTAGAGTTTAATATATTGCATATACCCTCCAACTTTCCTTATTTACAAAGTATGCTGCTGGTAAAGAAATTCACTGGTTAATATCACTTGGTTAATATCACTTGGTTTTCATATACCCCTCTAGATGTAATTCACTTGGTTAATATCAGGTAATGACAGATACTTATTAGGAGACAGCAATTTTCAGAATAATAACAATAGCAAACTGTCAAAACAATTGTTTTGGCCTCTGAGATTGGTAAGTAGTAAATTTTCTAATTGAAAATGACCATATCAATTTCTAATTGATAAATTTAGATATATACCCATCATGAACTTTGAATTTAGATATTCCCCATCCAAATTTAAAAATTATTTATGTACCCATCAATTTGAAAGGCTAGTTGTATTAATTTGAAACTTTTAATTTTAACCCTAAGGCTTTCTCTAATTATTACTTCCTCAATAAAAAAGGAAATAAATAATAGAAGGAGAGGGGAAAAAAATGGGAAGTTGCATTTGCATATGCGGACTCTACAAAAAAAAAATGATATAGAATGAATAAATTTTGTGGAATAGTAAATGAGGGACAATTAGTGGAATTAAGTAAAGAAGGAGAGGTGGATGACATGTGTCCCTTCATGCTAATGTTTGTATTATGATGTTTTTCCAGAAATGCAACCTGATTTTTAAAAATACTAACAGAGTTTTTAATTAACAAGATGCATGCTACAATTATCCTTCAAATAAATTTTCAATTGTTTGAATACTAGAATATTAGAATATTACACAAAAGTTCAAAATGAGTCTAAACCTGTTACCACGTTTTAAAGATATCTTCAATGACGTGTTTTATTTCACATCAAATAAAATTTTCATATTCAAAAAATGAGATGTTACAGTAGCCTGGAATGCATATAACCATAGATGAAACTGTGAAATTCCCTGATAAATAGTTCTAACTAAATAGCGCCAGTACAATCGATGTTCTAAACCCTAAACCTAATTTAATAACCTAGTACATAATCCCTATTTCTGTGATTCTAACAAGCAACAAAGAGAAATTAAGAAAACACAATTTAAAATCTTACCGGTCCCGGGGGGCTGCTCGGGTTGCATCGCCGCCTTTCGCCGATGTCTACGGTTCGCCCTTCGATCGAGACGGCGTAGGTTTTAAGAAGATTTTGAGGAGAGGGGCGAGAGGCGTTTCACTAGAGTGGTTGAGTAAAGGAGAGGGTTGAGAGGAAGAATTGAGGGAGCAGCGGTGACGATCGGGCGTCCTCTCCGCTAAGTCGGTTTTTAACAGGAAGGAGGTGGGAAAGGGTTGGGGTTGGGTGTTTGCTTTTCAAAAAAAAAAATTCACAAGTCCTAGAGAGGATTCAAAATCTCTCTAAGTCCCAGAGAGCATTTACGCTCTCTACACCTACCCAACTTAAATCCACCTGTGGTACCGTAAGTTTTATTGTTAGATCGGAACCGTATGCTCTAAATTGCACGGTTTTTAATGAATGAGATTATTTAGGGTGCGCCGGATCGGAGAATGAATTTTGTGTCACCTCATTGAAGAGATAGGAGTAGGTCCGATGGGCATCGGACCAAGAGTTAGGTTTAATTAGCTCTGTCACCGCACGATTAGCATCAAGATCTATGCGCACGGAAATTGATACATTCTTGCACGGATATTTATGCATAACACACGAATCTTGATGCAGATCGGATGGTCATCACACCCATCAAACCAAGGTAGGTCCGATGGGCATCGGACCTACTCTCATTCCCTCATTGAAATGTTTCTCATGCTTCCAACTCTGTAATGGAGACGTCCATTTTCGGAGTATGACCCTCCATCACCCATCAGACGGCTATTATAAGCAGACCAACTAATTAGTGTTTTTTGTACAGCAAATAATATGATTAAAATCCTAAAAAAATTATCTCTATTTTTAAACATACCCTCCAAGCATATAACGGTTGTAATTGTCGATATCATATAAATTCATTAATGTTTGCCCCTAGAAATTGAGCAAATAATTAGAGACCGTTCATTTTTTTATCAAAATTCAACGGTTGATCTTTAATGAAATGATTCCAAATTAGTTTTTAAGTGATCAAGGACAAAAATTATATGTAACAGTTAAATAAAAATAGAAGTCTCAATGTGGCGAAGCGTCGATCCAGTGTGAACTAATTGGGGCCATACGATGTTTGTATTTTCCATCGGCTTGATGGAAAGGTAAACGAACATCAAATCTCATCCAACTTCACTGCAATGAAATTAATGTGATACCCTTCGATTTGAACGGTTCCGATCGACTGTCGAACAACATGTACTTGCAAGTCTTCATTATCTCGTACTACAAGAGTTAATGTTCTATGTTGATCCTTAATGGATGTGTGTTATTCACACAACAAGTATGTTATGCTATAAGATTATTTTTATACTATTTTTTTAGCAACTCACAAACATGCCGCTTCAGTCATTATTGTGTAAATTTCATTTATCAAGTGTGCAAATCAAATTTATTTCTTAATTTGATGTTCACATAACCAATTTATGTGTGATTTATTTAACACATCAGCTATGACTACGAGCAGCGCTGTATTACATAATCAAAGGACTTTCTAACATATAAGTTAAACCGCATGAAGATGAAACTGCTCTGTCCATTTAATTTGAAAGAAAATGGTTCTAAGGAAACACATTCTCTCTGTATGTATACGAGATAGGAGTAGGTCCGATGCCTATCGGACCTACATTTAGGTTCAATTAGCTCTAGGACCGTACAATTAGCATCAAGATTTAAGCGCACAGAAATTGATACAGACTTGCACGGATTTTGATACAGAGCACACGAATCTTGATGCAGATCGAATGGTCATCACACCCATCAAACCAAGGTAGGTCCGATGGGCATCGGACCTACTCTGATTCCGTATGTATACATGCGTCACCGCTTTGTGAATCCGGTCCGCTCTTTTATCTTTACACGAATCTATAAACCCATCAATTCGTAAATCTCAGACGCTAGCCCGATTCCCAAAGATCATAGATTATATCTCAAACCGTAAATTCAAAGGAAGCCCTAGACCCTTCCATTTTTCAGCTCTCCCTCCAAATTCACATCCTCTGAGATATCTCATATCTTGCGCGACATTTTGGAATATCTCAACCGTTGAAATACGTTCAACACGAATTTCAAAGCTCAATAATACGGCCCCCTTTGGTATCCCCGAATAGGCACCGGACACGTTGGTCACGCAACATATGAGAAATCTAAGAGGATACGCACTCTCTCCCTCCCAGCACCAAAAATTCACTCGGATAAGGCATATGTCATTTTCGTTTCCCCCCCATTCGCATCATGTTTCCCCCCAAATTTCACCCAAATTTCACCCAGAGGGATTTAGGTGGCCGCCCAAATTCCCTTCTCACTAAGGCCCTCTATTTCACACTCCTCTCGCATCCTCGATCTAGTCTATTCCGTCATTCTCTCACAACACATCGCCTCTCGTCTAATCCGTGTATTTGGGCTGAGCAACTCGCTACCTCTCCTTCTGGGGCACATCTCGGTGCTTGGCTTGTTTGGAAATCAGAAGAGGGGCGAAAATCCCTTCTCCAAGACGAACTTATTTGGTAAGTCCCCCTGAACTACTTTGATTTCAACTCTGTGAATTAAATTTTGTATGAGACTGAGATGCTACGTGTTGTCATTTTAGTTGATTTTATTTACATTAATATCTTCACCAGTTACTAAGAGAAAACAACTAATTATCCACTTTTTAGCTTCTAATTGGAACTGAAATTATATATTTTTACTGTTAATTCTATAATCTCTTATCCGATATTTAGGTTATTTTTTAGTGCAGAACTTTTATCTTGTGAGCATGCCAAATACAAATTGAAGATGAATTTATTTCATCTAGTCAAGCTCTTTAAAACCTTGTATATCTATTAACTACATATCAAGAAAGACTTCACTTTTATAATTTCGAGGCCATTCAGCAAAGGGCGATGCTATACAGAGGGCACAAATTGTGATTTTGAGAGCTAAGAGATTTTTTTACACTATAATACCCAATTTACCCTTAGTTTTTAAATTCTTAATAATCTCACATCTTTTAATTCTATATATGTTTTGATTCACTAATACGTGTAAGTGTGCTTGAAAGGAAATCATTAAATTCATTTATATGCTAATAAGGAAGTTTGCTAACACACAGAAATGTTTACATGCTTAATTTTTTATTTTAGTTTTGGCAGATAGCTCCAAAGGCATTGTATTAACAACAACAAATTAAAGATTACACATGTTGCTTATACATGAGCTTGCACTAGTGCACTAGGAAGAAAATATTACAGATTTTGCTTATGCTTGAGCATGCACCTGTACAGACCAAAGTTTCAAGTCCTTTAACTGTAAAGATTTTTTTTTAAATATACTACAGATGACAACACTGAAATTTCAAAAAGGCAACAACATACTTAGATTGCTGAAAATTTTAAGATAAGTAAATATAAATAATCAATTATAATATGAATAACCATAGGTGTGATGCATGGAGCTCCTTTAATATTTGTGCGAATTCTGATCGGACATTCCGAATCTAAATATAAATATTCAGTTATCTTTGATGATATGAATTCCAAGTTATCGGATCAGGCCACACCAACTTGTAATGTGAATTCATATCACCTGAAGTAACTCAAATTTTGAGCTTAGATCTGGATCGTCAGATCTGTTTTGGCATGAATATTAAAAGGGCTCGTGTATTCCATTTCGAACCGGATTGGTTTGGATTCTGATCAGACAGTCCGGTTCTAAACTCAAAATTTGAGTTATTTCAGAGGATTCAGACTTATGTAATGTGGAGTTGTTTGGATCTGACAATGAAGCACACCAAATCTCTATGTACCAGTACGTCACTCACTAGTAGCAGAATCAACATGGTTTCTATTATATTCAATACTTTTACTCGGATAAGAAAAAAAAAATTAGCACTTGAGAGCTTCGCAATCCTGTTGGATTCGATACTAAAATTAAAATGAAAACCTGTGGTTGTACTCCAAAAAACACAAAATAAAATAAAATAATAAGGTTCAAGGAGCACCATCCACCGGAGATATATATTGTGCTTTTAGGATGAGCCTAAATCAGAGCTTCTTTAATAAACTCAGCACTTACATGTACCATGTTTATATTAATTTTCAAGCATAAGCAAACTCTGTAATTTTTTCTTTGCAGTTTAAAGGTCTTTAAATTTTGACCTGTACCCTGTACTGGTGCACGTATAAGCAAACTCTGTAATATTTTCTTCGCAGTGCACTGGTGCAAGCTCATATATAAGCAATATGTGTAATCTTCAATATTTGTGTGTAATCATTTTAGCGGGTTAAAAATATTATGCAGCAAACTTCCTTATTAGTATATAAATGAATTTAATTGTTTCCTTTCATGCACACTTGCAAGTATTAATGAATCAAGACATATAAAATTAAAAAGATGTGAAATTATTAAGAATTTAAAAACTAAGGGTAAATTGGGTATTGTAGTGTAAAAAATTCTCTCAGCTCTCAAAATCACAATTTGTGCACTTAGTATAGCACTCCCCTTCAGCAAAAGTGCAGAAACTCTGTACATGCCTTAACTTGCTGCAAGAGTTTTTGATGTTTTTGGTCTTTTAACTTGTGTAATACATTAAACTTTTGGTTGTCTTTTGACTTATGGGTGCTGAGATAATTAGGTGGAGAAAGTTGTCAGGATTTTTTTTTAATCAAAATAGAGGAGAGGGGTATGTAAATGTGTCCCTGCAAACTTTAGTGCATTCAAACTGGATCCATATCATACATAACACATATTTTTTTGTTATTAGCACAACATAAATGGCTCCAAGAAAGTCGGGTCTTGCAAGAGCAACACGTAGAAAACACTCCAAGAGAAAGTGTACTTCACAGCCAGTTCTTGAGGTTGGCGAGGGTTCAAATGCTGAACTTGAAAGAGAAATTACACAACCAGAACCACCAAAGAAGAAGGGACGAGGCCCCGAAAAGATCAGAAAATCATCAGAGGCAGTGGAGGACAGACCGATAATCTGGCCAGTTGGGGATTGTGAGTTCACCTGCAACAACCAGTTGGGCAATTGCAAACCAAAGGAAATAACAGCGGCGATCACTAGGTAAAAAATCTAACTTTAGTACTTGAAATTACACAACCAGAACTCGATATTTTTTTTTTAGGGATTTTATGCTCCTAATTGTTGCTTCTTTAATTGGCGTTTTGTCAAGAAATTGGTATAACAACGGTAGTCTCCGGTAAGTTGTTAAAAACAACAGCTTCTGATGCACTCAAGGTGCTCGAAGAAATGATGAAATCAGAATCTGATGTGAAACCAAAATCTGATTGCCATCAAGTTATGTCAGATTCAACTAGTACATATCAAAGAATTTGCAATAAAAAAATGCTATGGTCAGTACATCTCATTATGCGCTTTTGATATCATGTCATGTAGAAAACCCATGTCACGTAGCAAAACTGTTGATGCCTTTCAGTACTCATGCCTTCTCTATTTCACCTGCTGATGACTTTCAGAAATCATGTCATGTAGCAAAACTGTTGCCTTCTCAATTTCACCTTTCTTGCACAGCCATATATAAGTTCCAGTCATGTGAAAAATTTCGCAATATCACCATTCTTGCATAATCAGAGTGTTATAAGTCAAGACAACCCCCATATAAGAGTGTTATGGTCACAAATCAGGTTGATGCCCCATTAGAACTCATGTCATGTAGACAAATTCAAGCAAAGCAATACATGTTTGGACTAAGCCAATATCATCTTTTGAAAATTCACTGGTTATTGTCTTATAACAGCTATATATATATATATATCATGTAGGACAATACTACTGATTATTTTACACATGTAGGTTAAAACTAAACTTATTCTTATTAGCAGTTACTTCTAGCAATTCTGTTGAGGGTATTTTTCTATGTCTTAGGGTTACACTGTTTAATATGGTAAGTCAATGGCTGATACTTCCCTTTTCTATCACTAGGCTAGCCCTAAATCACATGCCGGGACCATTGAGAAGCTTCTTGTCATTTGATGACAAGACGAATGAAAATATTGAGTTCTTGTTTTTGGTACCATATATTTCTTTTTATCAGTTTTATTTTTTGTGGGGAATCTTGGCAGGGGACCTGGGCCAAACAAAATTACATGGACAACCATAACCTGGATTAACAGTTCACCTCTTGTAAAAAAAAAACAAGAAGCAAATTACAGGAACTAGCAAACCAATAGCACACTACGGTTCACCTCTGGTTACAGATAGCTTTCCACATTTAATAGACTTTTATCGGTAATGGACTTACTTTTAACAGACTTACTTTTATTTTTTAAAGAAGAAATTCAGATACCGTGAAGGGGAAGATCCCAACCATTGAAAAGATGTTATGGAGGCCATAGCAACAAAAAGGTATAGCCAGGAGCTATATGAGGCCAGGGGAATCTGCAGGAAAAAATTTGGCAGAGACATAGATGCATGGAAAAAATACATTCCCCATTGGTGCCTTGACGACCTCAACTGGCACGGTTTGTGCGACCTTTTTTTCACAGAGGATTGGCAAGATATGAGTAGAAAAAACCAGCTTAACCGCACACAGTCGGGACTAATTGTTGCCAATCACTGTGGATCAGCCAGCTCACACCAACATTTTGGCAAACTGGTAAGCTTCATCAAATATAATGTTCCCAAATTAACAATATTTGTAATTTACGGATTCATCTGACCTTTATGACTATTTGTCTATTCCTTTTCATGTGGAGACAACATTACAAAATGGAAAAGAGCCATCGATGGGGGAACTTTACCTCCATACTCATAGTCGTCGAGAAGATGGGAAATCACCTGTGGTTGCCCAAATAGAGTCTGTCATAACGGACGAGCCTGAACCAAATGAAAACACTGATGGTAATGGGCTTCAGGATCCAAGTACCGAGGAGCCTAGGTTAACACATGTTCCAGATTATGATATCAACTCCTTGCATTTTACCAACTCGAATGCGAAATCAGTTTATGTAAGTAGTATTATTTACATTAATGTGCATGTATGGTTACCGTAGGGCATAACAAGGTCAAAATAGATATAATTTCACAACTATGTTGTGCACTTATGTGGCCTATATTTGTTGTCAGTTGACACCATGGGTTAGCAGTATACTGTGAAGAATTAGTATTCATGAACCAACTGTCCTTGATGGCTTCCTAATATGAATTCCATGATTTCTAATATGTTGCAACTCATAGGAAAAAGTGAAGGACATGACAGCTGATCAGGCCAATGCTGACATGGACGAGAGCACCATGTTTGTGACAGCTGTAGGCGGACCAAAACACGGTAGGGTGCGGGGATTTGGAAGCATGCTTCACGACAAGGTGCCAACAGCAACCACCCGAGCCAGGCAGAAACACACAGCTTCTTCTGTCTCTGGATCGACAAACAATGAAGGGCAGAGAATCCAAACCCACGAAGAACTAGAAATGCTCTTAGCTGACCGTGATCGTCGTCTAGATGAGGAAAGGGCCATGAAGGAGACAAAACTGGCAACTTATGACTTTTACTTCAGTCAATTATTCACTATGTATGGGGCGCAAAGGCCTACTTCACAGGTAATTAATACCAATTTGGTAGTTAATTTACAGTTATAAATTTGGTTGTGTTGACAAGATTTTGATATGATACTGCTGAGTGCACCATTTTGGTAGTTCTCGTTGCTGTTGAGATATAGAATTATACTAACATTACCTCATGTGCAATTTTTAAATGTTAGGATGAAGTAAACATTTCTGGAACTCAGCAAGGTGTCACTGGGAATTTTCCATTTCCTCAGGTCACACTTTTAACGATGTCTATTTTATTCAATTGTTATCTACGAATTATAACACTGCTTGCATATACCATGTGTAGGGTCAAGGGCTCACCAATCAACCATCACATGGAGGAGCTTCACATACACAAATGCCCATTTCCAAGGTAATGACTTATAAAATGTTGCTTTCATATTGAGCTTATATTGAAATGAAAAGGTTGAAGTATAACCAAATTCATATACATACTAAAGGGTAGAATTTTGATAAAAAATACAAGTGCTGATATTGATAAGTGACATTCATATATTCATTTATATTTTCATGCTTTCATTTCATATTCTTTGTCAGGACACCCCTTTTATTTACATATTTTACATAAATGCCCTTTCCCATCAACAAAGGTCAACTAGCAGTACAATCACAATAAATGATTGTATGATGCAACATTAGGTCAAATAATTTGTCTTTCCAATACACATGATTCCAATGAGTAAAGTGCAAAATTCATTACTTGAGGGTGTATATGCAGAATTCATCTTTGTAACAATCTTATGCTGTTTCTATGTTGTATACATAGGGTCTTGCTTTTCCTACGCAACCAAATCTGGGAGGGGGGTTCCAAGAACTACTAAATCAAACTCAAGTGGGAAATGATGACAATACAAGGGGTGAGGATGATATCAACCAATGGTACGGGCAGTCTACCTTCAACGTGAACCAGCGTTAACTTACAATGTGCAAAAGTGCACATTTTTTTGTGAATGTACAAGTTCTAACATAAGACAACAGCAATATAACATTATTTTGTAAATTTTTGTTAACTCATAGTGGGTATATTTTGGGTATATATATTGTCAATGATGCAATTATATAGTACTGTGTTGTAATGGGGGTTTGAAAATTTAGGGAGAAAGTGCAAGATGATTATAGTTTGTGCTTTAAAGCTATTAATGGCTATCGACCTATTTATGAATGTGTTTTCCATCTATCTATTGATGTTTTTATGTTCATCTGGTTCAATGTTAAATGGGGAATGTATGGGGGTACCGAATTGGTACAGGGAGGATTGTAGGATGGGGCATGCAGATACTTTTCCATCCAGGCTTGTATTTCTATGGGTATACCTTTGGAAGTAAAAATGTAGGCCTCACTATCACTTGCCTTGCAAATACTGGGGTGGGTCCCACGTGCCCTGCCCTTGGAAATAAAGTGGTGGGTCCCACATTCGTTTGCATTGGAAATACTGGGGTGGGTCCCACGTACCCTGCCCTTGGAAATAAGTAGGTGGGCCCCACGTTCGCTTGCCTTGGAAATACTGGGGTGGGTCCCACGTACTCTGCCCTTGGAAATGCTCTGGAGGGTCCCACAGACACTGCCCTTGGAAATAAACAGGTGGGCCCCGCATTCGCTGCCGTTGGAAATACTCGGGTGGGTCCCACGTTCTCTGCCGTTGGAAATACTCGGGTGGGTCCCACGTTTTCTGCCTTTGGAAATACTCGAGACAGCGTCCAAGGGTGAAAGTATTTCCAACGGCCCTTTTTCCAAGAGTAGCGCATGGAAATACTAAGAAATGAGTATTTCCAACGGCGTCGATGGAAATAAGTACTATTTCCATCGAGGGTTGTTGCCACGGGAGTATTTCCAACGGTAGCGGATGGAAATGACGATTTCAGGGCTTTTTCCAACGGTACGCCGATGGAAAAACCGATTTTTTGCCGTTGGAAAAAACGGAAATTCTAGTAGTGAATTGTTAACTTCAAATATTTAACTAAATTTCTCAATAACTTATGTTTTTTTTTATCTAACAGCCGAGCCGATGTGCTAACACCTGCTGTTCTTGCTATACTGGAGCCATAATTTTTTTTAAATTGTTGTTCATCAATATGATAAATTATTTCTTTCTTTTTTGTTAGTGCTACCGTTGTTGCTTGTAAGCATGTGGTGCTATTTGCTTTATGTTTCCTCATAACAATTAATTTGAATTATCATTTGAACATGCATGTTTCCTCAAATCGATATTATTTTGGTGCTATTTCCCATTTGAACATGCATGTTTTCTTGGAACAATTAATTTGAATTATCATTTGAACATGCATGTTCATCAAGAAGAAGGTTAAATTTAAATTGATGTAAAGGACGTCATATTTTTTTTCTTGGAATTGAGGTTTGATTTCAAGGTTTGCTTGTTATTTATTGACTATTTACAAAGTGTTAAATTCATGAAGTATTTTCGATTTTTAACTCTTTTAATAAAAAATAATTTGTGTATGGAATTACAGAAGAAACTATTAATGTTTTGTGTACAAGGATTTGTATGAAAGTAGAATGTGATTTTTAAAAAAATCACAGGTCAAAATTTTAATAAAGAAAATGTTAGTATGTTATGTTTTACTTCATAGACATGTCATTTATATTTATGTTAATGATTTATTTTATTTTTATGAATTTAAATAGTGAAAAATCTTATAATCTTGTGTTATAGAGATTTTAAAAAAAAAATATGATGTGTACTCAGTTAGCTCCCCTATACTTAAAATTGAATTCCGCCCCTAAGAAATATGTATTTGTCTTTCAATAAGTGAATAGGGATAGTAAATGGAATGAGAAAATACTGAACGATACAGAATGAAAAAAAAATAACAACAGAAGAGAACAAAATATAACAGAATGAAAAATATAAACCAATAATAGACACAACGAAAACATAAATAAAAATAAACAACGAAATAGAATGGAAAAATAAAATTAAAAACAAAAAAGAAAACAGAAAATGAAACCAATAATACAAACAAAGAAAATATAAAATGAAAAAATTGACATATATGAGAGAATGCGAATTCCTTGACATCAAGGGTGTTCATCGGTTTGGTTCGGTTGAAACCGAACCGAACTAGGCAAACTGAAGTTATAATTCGGTTTCAAAAATGGAACCAAACCGAACCGATTTAGCATTGGAACCGAACCGAACCAAACCAAGGTTTCATTTCGGTTTGTTCGGTTTATTCGGTGCAAACCAAAATATATTAATTTTTGTTAGTTAAAGCAATTAATAAACCGGAGTATATTAAGAAATAAACCGAAATATTAAGAAATAAACTGAAATTATTAGAAATAAACCAAAGTATTTAAAGCAATTAATTAAGAAATAAATCGAGGTATTAATAAATATAAATCGAGACTGTCCGGACAAAATTTATAATATAAAGGTTCGGTCGGTTCGGTTATTTCGATTTTGATGATTTCTAAACCAAACTGAACCAAACTGAAGTTATAATTTGGTTTTAAAAATCAAACCGAACTGAACCATTAAACCGAAAAGACGAACTGTTTGGTCCAAACTAATTCGGTTCGGTTCAAAACCGATTAATTATAATTTTAAGCAAAATGAGAAATAATTTTTGTCAAATATAAGTTGGCATGACATTCACTTTTCAAATTGTACTTTGGCCTTTCATGAATACAAATAGACAATTCAAGAGAGATCATTTACCCCTTCTATTTACGAAAGGTCACTGCCATGCCCACTCATTAAAAAAAAATCTTTATGAAAATTGTCTATTTTGTCATTTGACCTTGTATATATTTGACATTTGAAATTGTTATTTGCCATTGCATTATTTTAACGCAAGTAAAGAGGGTCCAGCACTCCACCTCCTTCTCTGTTCGATCGGAAAAAACGAGGGTCTACATTGCACTATTTTCACCTTTTCTTCTTCTCCGTTCGATTCAAATGGAAAGCGATCCCCTGTGTTGCAATATCGGAAACGGAGCCTGGCGGTGCCGTCTCGATCTCCTGCGATGCCGTCTCGATTTCCTGCGATGCTGTCTCGAAACCTTGATTAGACAGGTTCTCAAGTGCCTGTGTGTGCCGCGTCGATCTCCTGCGATGACTTCAAAAAATGGTAATTTTTCTACATTCAAAGGACAGCACGTATCATTGTCGGTTCCCGCCAAATTAGCCCTATAAATACCGTATCCCTCATCCATTAATCACATTGAGTTAAAAATTCATATTGCCTTATACAAATAGAAAACTGGTATTGGTCTTTTACCCCTTTGGTCTCATATGATACTTACTGAGGGTCTTCGAAATTAATTTGAATTATCATTTGAACAATGCATTTCATGTTTAAAGAAAGCTTTTGATTTGTGTCTTGTTAATTGAGTGAGATTATTCATGTTTAAAGAATGCATGTTTCTGCTAACATTTAGAAACAAGATTTGTTGTGCTACATGTTTAAATCTACATAATTTGGAGATTTGTTTTAGATTGGCACAATGAATTGTCATATTAGTATCGGAATGCAACCGATCCTGATGGAGGCGATACTGATACTTACAATAATCTGGATCGGTTAAATAACCGATCCTGATAGTTACTATCAGGATCGGTTGTTTGAAACAACCGATCCTGATGTTATACTATCAGGATCGGTTGTTTGAAACAACTGATCCTGATAGTAACTATCAGGATCAGTTTGTTTGAAACAACCGACCCTGATAGTTACTATCAGGATCGGTTTTGTTGAAAAAACCGATCCTGATACTTTTTTTTTTTTTTTTTTTAATAATGTTGGTTCTGAAAAAAAAAAAATCAGGATCGGTTGTTTTGAAATAACCGATCCTGATACCTTTTTTTTTTTAATGTTGGTTCTGAAAAAAAAAAAGAATCAGGATCAGTTTTTTTGAAACAACCGATCCTGATGTTATATTGGATCTAAAAAAAATATTTTTTTTTATTTGGCCAGCTTCCATATATATTTGCTGGCCAGCATAAATTTTTTTTATTATTTACCATTGATTTATTGGAGCTCAAAACCAATTAAGAACACAAAATAAAATTCATGAAACACAAAAAGAAGTACAATAGTTGAAGAAATTTGGTGCAATAGCAAAATAAAATTGAAAATACAAATGAAAAAATATAGTTGATCGGTCGGATAATTAAGATAAATAAAAAGATAGTTTCAAAAAGCCTTGCTCAAATGAAAAAAGATAAATAAATAAATTGAAAATACAAAAAAAAATGTGTTTTAAAAGTATAATAATGAGAAAATTAGATAAAGCTAATACCGTGATAGTTGATCGGCCGGATGATTAAGTAACTTGAGCGAGATGTCCTCAAGACTGAAAAACAATATACAAACACCATTAATTAATTTTTGAAACAATACAAAAAATTAAAAATTGACACGGAGGTTCGAGAGGTTCGAGAGGCTCGGCTTTGAGAGGGAGAGACGGAGACAGAGAAAGAGAGACACGGAGGAGAGGGAGAGACGAGACGGAGACAGAGAGGAGAGACACGGAGGTCTGAGGATTTGAGAGGGAGAGACGGAGACACAGAGAGAGAGAAAAACGCTAAGTTGAAAATGAGAGGCGCGAAATTAAAATAAGAACTAAGCAGGAGTTATCAGGATCGATTATTTCGAAATAACCGATCCTGATTGTTTTTGTAAGTACAAAGGCGCGAAACAGAATTAAACCCTAGCGTCAAATTAGCATTAGGATCGGTTATTTCAAAAAAACCGATCCTGATACCTTTTTTTAAGTTGTTTCTGAAAGAAAAAAAAAATCAGGATCGGTTGTGTTGAAAAAACCGATCCTGATACTTTTTTTTTAATGTTGGTTCTGAAAAAAAAAAAAGAGTATCAGGATCGGTTCTGTGGACAGAACCGATCCTGATACTCTTTTTTTTTTTTTTTTTAATTTTGGTTCTGAAAAAAAAAAAAAAAGTATCAGGATCGGTTCTGTCCACAGAACCGATCCTGATACTCATTTTTTTTCTTTTTTTTTCTTTTTTTTTTAATTTTGGTTCTGAAAAAAAAATAGTATCAGGATCGGTTCTTTGGACAGAACCGATCCTGATACTTTTTTTTTTTTTTTTTAAATTTTGGTTCTGAAAAAAAAAAAAAAAAACAGTATCAGGATCGGTTCTGTCCAAAGAACTGATCCTGATACTCTTTTTTTTATTTTTTTTTTTATTTTGGTTCTGAAAAAAAAAAAAAAAACAGTATCAGGATCGGTTCTGTCCAAAGAACCGATCCTGATACTCTTTTTTTTTTTTTTTTTTTTTTTTAAATTTTGGTTCTGAAAAAAAAAAAATTATCAGGATCGGTTCTGTGATACTCTTTTTTTTTTTTTTTTTTAATGTTGGTTCTGAAAAAAAAAAAGTATCAGGATCGGTTCTGTAAACAAAACCGATCTTGATACTTTTTTTTTTTTTTTTTAATTTTGGTTCTGAAAAAAAAAAAAAACAAACATCAGGATCGGTTTTGTTTACATAACCGATCCTGATACTTTTTTTTTTCAGAACCAACATTAAAAAAAAAAAAAAAAAGTATCAGGATCGGTTCTGTTGTAACAACCGATCCTGATAATTTTTTTTTCAGAACCAACATTAAAAAAAAAAGAAATTAGAATCGGTTGTTTGTTAGAACCGATCCTGATACTATCAGGATCGGTTTTTAAGAAATAACTGATCCTAATATGTGTTCCATTAGGATCGGTTGTTTGTAAAAACCGATCCTGATACTATCAGGATCGGTTCTAATAAAAAACCGATTCTAATTGTTCCTAAATTAGGATCGGTTAACCATAAAACCCGATCTGAATAGTTTTTAGGATCGGTTTTCTTAAAAAAACCGATCCAGATAGATATTAGAATCGGTTGTTTCATATAACCGATACTATTAGGCCGATCCTGATTCTAGTTTTTCCACTAGTGCAAAAAACCAAGAAATTGACCTGTTCTGTTAAACCAGTCAGTGCGGACTGATACAGGAACCAAAATGCAAAACAAACGATACTGGTAAATAAAGGACTCAAAAACACACACTTTAGACCCAAATTTTACATTTATACCATTTTTATATGATTTACTAGCTATTTTTGAAGTTCACTTTCTGAAAAAAAAAAAACTGCTGTTCTCTGCATCTTTTACTAATCTGCCCCTGCATTCAAGCATTTGTTAAGGATGGTTAGAGAACTGCAAAAGTCCTGAAATAATAGCAGTTGTCTATTGGATAAAATGACTTGTATATCCTTAGCATCCAAATAATAGCAGTTGTCTATTGGATAAATATGGTCCATCAATTTTTTTTATGTATCATCAGTTCAGACAACATGACTTTAAGCTTGTATCGGCTTACCTGCTGGTGTTGTATTGGCATATCTCTTGATCTCTTAAGTGAACTGTGATTAAATATTCTCTCTGGTCTTTGAACTGTGATTTAACTGATTTGCATCCTTTCCGTTTGCTTGGCTCTTACCCTTCTTGCCTCTAATTGCATGAGTTAGTCCGACTAAGTGATCCATACTGCATGTGCAACAAAAATAAATGAAAAGAAAGATAGTGAACTGCATATTGTACATGTATTTAGGTACATGGTACAGTGCATCTAATGAATTGAACTGGTACATGAGTCATAAACTGGTAAGGCCTATAAATTTAATTATAAATTTATTTTTAATTTCATAAACTGGTACATGCATCTAGCAAGGCCGAAGGGCAATCAATTTGTTTCCAATTTCAATCATGTGAGTGGTCAATTAATTAGATAGGTCCGGACTATATCAAAATTAGTTGAATCGAATTTTTCACAGTTTCACAAAAATTTAAAGTTACATGTCACATGTATCAATTTTTCAAGTTGCATGTTGCAGTATCTCAGAACTGAGTTAAACTTACCAAAGATCTTAAAAGAGTTAAGACCTTATATTTAATATAAATATTTTATCTGTTGTTCCAGGAGTTGCAACCTTGATTGACAGCTTGAAACAACTTTATCACAACTCACAAGCAAGAGATTGGAAGGTACATTATTATTTGAGAAATTTATGTATATGCCCATCATAACTTCTCAAAGCCTGATTATAGATGATAAATTTATGGAATTACGTGCTTAACAAAAAAATATGGTGACCATAGTTGATTATTCGTTGGTAGTGATAAATGGTGATTATTCATTCTGTATTAAAATCTTGAATCTAAATATTCAACTGGTTAGTTTCATTGATGGTACCATTAGAACAATTACTGTTCACCGGTACCTTCTTGAGGTTACGGCCAAATGTCTCCAAAAGAACAATACTTTTTTCTATGTATTTTTTTTGGGGATAGTACTCATATTTAGTAGCATCAGCATCTGAACTAACCCTAAAAGCGCCAAAACGCTAAAACATAGTCGGGTACCAGTAAAGCGCAGTATACAGTTTGCATTTTAATGCTAATGTTTTTCACTATTTTAAATGCTAATGGATGAGGCTGCTGCTGCTCTGGCCTCTAGCACAGTATACAGCGGCCAAAACGCTAAAACATAGTCGGGTACCAGTAAAGCACAATATTTTTTTTAATGCTAATGTTTTTCAGTATTTTGATATCATTTGCATTATTTTCAATATGGTAAAATAGAATATTGTTTGCATTTATTTGATATCATCATTATATAGTTCAGATTAATTAACTTAGTTATCATCATTATATAGTTCAGATTAATTAATTTAGTTATTTTAAACCAATTCTAAACCAATGCTGCTATGTATGATGCTAACTTGCGTAGGTATGCCATCAAAAGCCAGACTTCAATTTCTAGCTCCATTTGCAAGCCAGTGTGGTTGGTGAAGTGGTTGTCTCTCTATATGCTTCAATTCAATCCAGTGTTGTGTGCTGTGCATTCCTCTAATACTCAAAGCAACCGCTTCAGCAGCTTTCCAAGATGGTACCTGATTGATATCATTTTTTATTACTGCCTATACCAATCCTTTGCAATCAGAGAAAAAAGTAAAGTGTACCCCCTGATTATGCTCATCATCAAAACATGACTTGTGTAAAGAACTGAGACAAAAATGGCCTGAAATGCCCCTATGCAAAAAACATAATAGTAAAGATAGGGACCTAACTGTAAAAAACCTTGCCATGGCCACTGATTGTGATTTTGGTTCATGTATTCTCATAAATTAAATATAAATAAGTTGTTTCTATTGATCTTCTCATTTCTGCATTTTCTGTATTTGCAGATGTAGGTTTTCTTACCTACATATATATATCCAAATTGCCTTTTATACAAGGTGAGAGTATGACCAAATTACTGGTTAATTGCAAGGAAAGGTTTTCAAATTGCTAAAGCAAAGTTGAGGAGGAGGAACATTAAAAAAGGAGTTGTAAATTAATTTGTACAAAATTCAAAACAGTACGCTAAAAAATGCCAAGACTGCCCCCCAAAAAATCTTAGTACCAACTGTGGTACCAGCACCCATTTGAAAAAAAAAAAAAAAACTTTTTACAAGTTATTCACTGCAAATTCTTCATCAACAGACACCACTTAGCAGTTCTTTGACCAGAGCATCGCATCGAGCAATATTCTATCTACAAGTTTGTCAGGCGGCAGTGTCTTCTTTCTGAAGACTGTTTCGTTTTGATGCTTCCATATGGACCAGCATGTACACGCAAGCAATACTGGCACAAACTTCCTCCATGCTGCATTAGAGACTTCTTCCACTGATTTGTGCAAAGTTGCCTCCATTGTTTGCTCCGGCTTGACTATTCAACGACCCATCTTAGCCTCAACCCCTTGCCAAACTGTCTGTGCATACGACATGTAAGCATTAGATGCATTGCTAATTCTTTTTACCAAAACATCTTGGTTTTACCATTTTATCATGATATTATTTAATTTGTTAAATATTAAATGAAATAGTTCATTCATTGGAATATAATTCTCCACAGCGTTTTATATGTTTTATATGTAGTTGCATCGGAATCTGATTTGATGTTATGCACTATAATAATAAATCAATTAATTTATTTGGCAAAATAAAATATCATTTGCATTATTTTGATATCATCATGATATAGTTCAGATTAATTAATTTAGTTATTTCCATCATCTTCCATAACATCAGATGCAATTATAAATAAATAGATTTCAAGATTTAACTTATCTAACTCATAAAATTAAAGACATTCTTAAGCCCTTCTTCATGCAATTTAGAAATTCAAAAACTATTTGTGGTGACATTGTAAGTTTATAATTTAAAAATTAGTGAATAAATATTTGATAACTAAAAATTTTGTTTCCCCGTTGCGAAGCACGGGCCCTTGACTAGTTCATATCAAACGGCCGTTATCCAAACATAAATATTCTTTTTTCTTCGCTATCATTCGGCGCACTTCAAAAACTGAGAGAGACTAACAAGGAAAAAAATTAGGCGTATCATTTAATGCATACACCAATTCAAATTCAATCACCATTGATTCCCCAAGTGGATCTAATAAATGGCCTAGTTGTTTCAAGTCAAAATTTACAAATTGTTACTTAAAACAAATATCTGTATTTTGAAGAATCTGGTTATACTTTCCAATACTTTGACTTGTAATTTCTGATTCTTTGACTTATAATTCTAATTACCAATTAAAATTTAATAAATTTATTTCAATTTTAACCCTAAATTTAACCCGAATTACAAATCAAACGTCCAGAGAGGGACAAATACAATTCCAGGAGGGACAGAGTCGGTTAGAACTGATAAATCTTCACTAAAACTCAAAATTCAGGGGGGCCCTGGATACACCTGGGTCCGCCCTGCAATTAAGTCTGATAGCCTACAGACTTAATTAATTGGTAGTTCAAATTAAAAGACAGAGAAATTATATGAATAATAATTGGGACTCATACCTCTGCGTGTTTGTGTCTTCATATGCTTTGGAGTTTGAACATCTATTTATTATTATTATTTCTTGCTTAAAATGCTTTGATGTTGTACAAGCTCAGCATTTAAATAAGGTAGCTAGATACGTAACCTTTTTTCATCAGCAAGTCAGGGATAGATGAGTTGATAAGTTTGCATGATTAAAGTTGTCTAAAGTTGGGTTTATGGAGGCATGATTAAAGTTGAGAATATATATCTTTTCTTTAAAAAAAGATAAAGCATAAAAAAGGTACCAAAAATAATGCAGGGGTGGGCCCAGCTAATTTTTCACAAGATCATATATCAGGCTCATAATACAAAACACCAAACTGAGACGAGCTCGAGATCCCAGCTTGGTAAAAATTGACAAATGATGAAAACAATAGAGCAACAAAACATCAGTTATGATACAAACACAACAGCCACACGCCACACATAATTATACAACAGAAAAATAGAAAATATATATGATCAGTCCGTATTTGTGTTGGTTTAAAAAAATTACATATTTATTAAAATAATTATTTTATTTAATACACGTTTATAAATTTGCAAATTACACGCTAGATTGCAAAATTTTACATTAAAATGTGCTTGGTGATAACATTTTACATTTTTTTTGGAAATTATTTACTATTTTTTATATTTTTTTTAAATTCAGTGTTTTTCATTAAATAAAAAATATTACATTATTGTGGTTAAAACTTTTGGAGTGTTTAAGGAGTGAGTTTATGGTGATAGTTATCAGAATAAAAAAAAATGAAAAAGAAAAAGGCAAAAAGATGAAAAAGAAAGGAACCACCAATAATGCAGTTCACTGATGGGCTCACCTAAAATTTCACACGAGACAAACTCAGAAACTTCTAATTGTCTGAGTATGACCTTCTAATTTCTCAGAAATTACTAAATGATTTGTGATGTGGGCATGTGGCATAAGTGATATAGGTTATGTTATTTTTATGTATTAATTAATTATAGAATTATTGAGGTGGGCCAACCTAATTTTGCTCTTAAGACAGAAATATCAAGAATGGTCCTCCTAATTGTTATCAAGAATGAAAAAGAAAAAAAAGGAAACATGAAAAAAAAGTATCAACAATAATGCATTTCTCTTGTGGGCCCACCTAATTTTTTCACACGATATCAGGCCAACAGAAAACGAAACACCAAACAGAGTAGTAGAAATGATCTACACCAATTAGGGCTTGTTCGGTGTCAAGAGGGGAATGGACATGAGCGTAGGAATTGAACTGAATTTTACTGTGCGTATGGGAAAAAAAAAATTCAGTCAGAGTGAATTTTTTTTATCCCATGAACACAGTAACGTGCCGAACAGGCCTTCGAGATGAACACTTTCCTAGATAAAAAATGACCAATGACAAATGATAAAACAACGAAACCTCAGTTCTTATACAATCACAGTAGCCACCGCCCACATGGAATTGGACTAAAGAAAAACATGTAGGTAAATGAAGAGAAGTAGCAAATTATTGTTCTCATTTTTTCTTCAAATTTTTCTGGGAAACACAAGAAAACATTGATACCGCAAAAGTTCTCACAATTTCTTTGAATTTCATTTCACCACTCAGCAAAGGTGCTGTCAGTAGACCAAACTGACATAGAGACCACTAAAAATTATATCTATAAAATTAAAGAAAATTTTCATTGCAGCTACCATTTTCTTAATTTTTTACATTTTTTTTTCCAAAAAGCCTAACTAATAAACAGATTAAAACGAACACTAACCCTAGTTCATTAGTGTAAAAGCTACACCTAATTAAGCCCAAATATAAGAAGAAAAACTCGGAGAAATGAAAAATAAATTATGTTGCAATAGTTACAGTTTTGGGACCGACTGGATTTCAATTTTCTTGGTCAATATTTAAATTTGAAGGGAGATTTTGCAAAGTTACAAAAAAGTTGCTTGGGCACTAAGCAATGGATTAAACTGTACCCTCACTATAATGCTATCATTATGTATATAATTATAGAATTTATTACTGTGGTATACAAATGATGTCAGTTCGGGTCAGCAAAAGAAACCTTTACCCAAACGGGGACCCGATACTCCTTCCTTCTCCGGGAAGAATGAAGCATGATACAAAAGCATCAAAGTCGACTCCTTCAGCGGGAATAAACGCAAGAATAAGGAAGAGTAACTAACGACCACGAATAAGGAGGAGAAGCCATGTCCATTGAAATGACTAAGGGGCTTCCGTTTGCGGTGGACACGTGGAGCTCTAAGAGCGATGGGAAGCGATACCATTTTCTGAGTCACGCACACCGGGACCACATAAAAGGTATTGAGTCCCGAGCCTCGTATCCGATCTATGCTACACGTTTCACCATTACCACTGTCCTCAATTATTATCCTCAGGTTATTTTTCTTTCCCACTCTTATCTCAAAAGTTTTGTCATTGCAAGAATTCATGTAGCTAGCAATCAAAACGTTAGCACTATTAACTTGTCCTATATTTCTTCTTTTGTTTTCTTAAGCTTGACGAAGCTATTTTTGTGGAGATTAAGGTGGGTGACACATTAGTCATAAATGATGCAGATGGTGATTTCTCAGTCATGGTTTGCGATGCTAACCATTGTTCCGGTATTAACTTGTTTCCTGTTTACACTGTGAATTTCTTTCTGGCTTTTATTTGATTCAACAAATGGTTGTCTTTCTTATGACTATTGTCAATAAACTTCATCTTGTAACATATGTGATAACTATGAACAGGCACAGCGCACACTGGCACCAAACCTGACCGGGAATACTGATATTTAAGCAGAGTCACTTAATTTTTTAATAAACATTACTCCCCTAATTTACATTTTAATTTAATATAGAAGCAACTGGTAGTGATAATAAAGATTAATTATTTAAGACTAGAGCCATCTTGTTGATGTGACTACTGGACTTTTACATGATGGTGAATTTGAGTGAATTTCTAGTATCGAATCAGATGAAGCATTAGGATTGATTCAACTTTTTATAGTTCAGGTGCAGTTATGTTTATATTTGAGGGCATTTTTGGAAATATTTTACACACTGGTGATTGCCGGCTTACTCCTGATTGCTTACAAGATCTTCAATTAAAATACATAACAAAGAGAGGGAAGGAAACGGTGTCTCGGTTTGATTTTATTTTTCTTGATTGCACTTTTGGTAGATGCTTTCTCAAATTCCCAACAAAACAGTCAGCAATCCAACAGGTATCAATCTCTTTTATCGCATAGTAAAACAATGTCCAATCAAGCCTTTTCATTTTTCTCAAAATTCCTCTTTTTTGGGAACTAACTAAATGAAACTAAGCTTGAAAACTGAAGTACTTCTGATCTCTACCAATGCCATGTGCTGGTCATCAGATTGCCTTCTTTTATTTTATATGTTCCTTTCTCTTATTCTCTATAGGTTTTCCCAGGAGTTTCTTTAGTTTAGTTTCTTTCGGAAACAAGTATGTTTTAAAAGTCCCTTTGGTTTTAAACAGACTATCACTGAAGAACTGTCACATGGAAAATAATACAAGAACTCTTGAGAGTTTCATTTTTACTAGTTGGAAAGCCTAAACCAAGTCCTATCAGTTGAGAGTTTCACATTTTGCCTCATCGCCTCTTTCTTTGTATTGAAAATTTCACATTTTGTCTAACCGCTTTAAGCTAAAGTTGAAACATATTGGCACAGACCAGGAACTTTGATATTCTTTTATCCTGTAGACAATTTTTGTCATGCCACTTAGATCTGTTTATTTAATAAATGAATACTAGTGAGATTGGTCAATCACAATCACAACCAACATGTTCTTTGGATCAATTATTCAATTTGGTGTCGCCGAAAAAAAATGCAGTCAGGGGTTTCTATGATCAAATCCAAGTAAACTGCTTAGTTGTAGCTTTATAGACCAGGCAATTCTCAATAGTTCTTAATGAATGCCATGTTAGGTGAAATGGTAGATAGTTGCATGGTTTAAGGTAATCTGATACGTTCTTGTGTTCCATTTTGCCAGAGAAAAGAGAATGCTGAAAACATGTTTTCTTTTGTCTTAATGAGTGCTTGTTGAATGACTATTGGTGAGCTGAGGTCAAGTTGTGTTAAATTGAATATAAAATGAAGAAGTTATAGATAATGAAGTAAAATATGGTTTAATTTAGATTTTGTTTGTGCACAGTTGCACAAACAGAGTTACAGAGCTGGAACTGAAGCATCTTAATTTTAGGGGATTTAAAATGCAAATTTCAAACGCATCAGTAATTACAGGTGATAAATTGCATCTGGAAGCACCCACATGCCCCTCTTGTGTACCTGGCATGTGATCTCCTAGGCCATGAAGAGATCCTAATCGAAGTATCCAGAACATTTGGCTCTAAAATATATGTTGACCAGTCAACATCGCCTGTTTGCTTTAACACTCTTGCTCACACTGCTCCACATGTAATTTCTAATGATCCATCCTCTCGCTTTCAGGTGTGTGCTGTTAGCAACAGATTATTTGATGCTATTTGACTAATTATTTATATTAAGTTTTTTAAACAACAACAAAAATAAGAAAAAAAGAAGAATGAGAAAGAAAGGAAAACTCAATCCAGCTGGTAATGTGTTGGGTGTGTTAGCATTGTGTTATCTGTATAATTGGTGCTGACAATAATAACTATGTATAATAAAGAGAAATAAACTTATCTTTATTGCTTATGGTAAAAGATAATTAGGATCTGATACCCAAACCATAGATTACCGGCCCCCTTGGCACCATAGTCTATGTAACCAGTTTGCCTTCTTTTTAAGGTAGTACGGTTCAAGGGACTGTACGAACGAGCAAGAGAAACCCTAATAAATGCACAAATCAACCACCAGCCAACACCACTTTTCATCAGGCCTTCAACCCAGTGGTATGCGAAGGCTACGGCCCACACACCCAGCTTAATAGAATCCGAGCAGGATGAATTTGGCCTTTGGCATGTATGCTTCTCTATGCACTCTTCGCGTGAAGAACTGGAATTGGCACTGCAGCTTCTTCAACCAAAATGGGTCATATCCACTACCCCATCTTCTTTGGCCATGGAATTGTCATATGTGAAGAAGCATTGTTTTGGAGAGAGCGAGATCAAGACCATGGCAGGAGAAGGAGTGTGGCAGGTCGTCTCTTCCCTGTGTCCGCACTTCCCCGACAATTGGCGTTCCACGACAACCGTTCCACAGCAGCCTCAACGCACATCCTACGCTCAAGCACTTACCAGGACCACACCTTCCCCCCCACGCTCAGCCAACCAAACTCCAACGACTACTCCGGCCACTTCACCCCCTTCCACCCCAAACTCTGGCGCCAAAGCAACATTCTACATATCACCTCACAGCCCCTTTCGGCTTCGTTTTCCCCCATCACCGAGTTATGAAGAATGGAGGGGTCGTTGCTTTAATTGTTGTAGGACAGGCCATAACGTGGCCTCGTGCCGAAATCCCACCAAGTGTGGAAAGTGCTGGTCGGAAGGGCATGTTGGCACTCGTTGCACGGCAAATGTCCTCAACCCGGCAGCGATGCCGTATTCGCCGGCCACGGGAAAGCCCACTACGCCAAACCCAAATGAGGAGCCTCAGTTCGATAGCTTGCTAACCGGTTCTTATCCACACAAGCTGCAAGAGATGCCGGAAGGGAGGCCTTCAACAATCCTCCCTCAACAATCTAATATTGATCTCACAGATTATGAAGGTTATTTTGATGATGAGGAATTGTTTCCAATGTCAATTCGAGTGTTGAAGGAATTATGCCAAGGAAGGGACCCCTCATCCATACCCCTACCGCTACGAGCAGTGTTGGCTGGGGCTCCGACGACGCGACTCACCAAGGAGCAGCTTATCCACTACGTTCCTCCAACACAGTTTCCACAAACCCTAATCACCACAGCAAATCCCAAAAAACCAAATGCCACGGCTGCGGAAGGTGAGCAACTCAATCAGGGTGAAACGGGTCAAGGTAACCTTAGTGAAAGGGTACAACAAGACAAAAGTCCTTTAGATGATGTGAACAGCTCCAACAATTCAGGAAAGGAAGGGCGGTCACGCTCTACAGATGAGGCCATAAATCTTCAGGATTTAAGGGCTACAAATCGGTAAAAAAGAAAGTCAGGGGCCCAAGTCGAAATTCTACAAAGGCTCATGAGTCCAAAGAAGCTTCATACGGGTCCTAGAGAAGAAGGAAGCCCAACAACAGGCCCCAGCAGGATTCAACCTCATTTGGGCTCAATGGGGGAAAACACAAGTACAGCGGGCCCATCTCGAGTTACAGAAAATCAGTTTGAAGTGGGCCATCAACACTATGTTAACCTCCCGGATGGTTGTGGCCTCCAATCTGATGATGTTGAGATGATGGTGCAAGAAGATAACCAGCAACGGTGTAATGAGCTTACACAATCGCGGGGAGAAAGCGGAGATGAGCGGAATCAAGAAGACAGTGTTAGAGATACAGACTCCGAAAGCGAAATAGAGCCCGATTTCTCCTTTGATCCCGACTCCCACGATGAGATAGAATCCGATTAGTAGTGAAGTAGGCATGTCAGTATTGGAAACTGGTAGTTGTAGAAGTTCATTGTTTTATTGTTCATTAATGAATCCTAAAAACTTAGTTTGCTCTCGTGGAATGTTAGAGGTTTGGTGATAAAAAATCTGATGTCCCGAGGAATGTGATAAAAAATTCTAGGTGTGATATTGTATGTATCCAAGAGACGAAATGGAATGTGTGTGATTTCACTTATATTTCCTAGAGACGAATATCACGTTATAGTGATTGCTAGTGGGATAATTTCGGTTATTGCAATTAAGAAAGGTAATAAGAAAGGATGTAGTTGTGAACTTAGAACCTTTTAGTTTTGATAATTGATGTTAGTCATTGAACTCTTCACAATTGATTAGGATAAACTCTGGGTACGATCTCCTTATCAGTCTTGGTCATTTAGGGTTGTATAACACGAGAGTGAGTGGTGCTATTACATGATTTCCAATCCTCAGATTCGCACACAATATCATCTCCATTCGCACACGATTCAATACAAACCGCATGCGAATGGCCTGGAGACAAAAACACTAGACTATATTGAACACTTAAGTCAGAACCCTAAAATCTTTTACTATCTTAATTCCTTACTTTAATACTTGGTTGATCATCTACAACTCAACTAAAACCAAATTTAAAACCAACCCCACCTAGAATTAACCAATGGTTTAACCTTAATACACTATATATGTGGATCGACACCCCAATCTATATTACACAAAAGATTAATGCGCTTATGGATCAATCATAAGTAAAACATTAGAGTTATAAATTTTATTAGCTCTAAAAATAACTCATTTTATGTTTTAAAGTTCGACAATTTCGATCTATAAGTAATAAAATATTCAAAGAACAAAATGATATAAATCATTCAATTACATAAACAAAACTTAAAATACAATCATTATTTGATTGGCTTCCAGATCACAACATTAACAATATTATGTAGTGATCTAATTCTATTTCTATTTTTCTAATACATAGTACGATAAAGGAGTATGAGTTTCATAATATTGCCTTGCAATACTTCTGAATTAAACATAATTCATATGGGAAAACAGTGTCAGAAAAAACAATTAGATATTACAGAGATATATATTTATTAGGACATCATGATCCATTATTGCTACAACCATAAATTTGAAAGCACCCCCGAGTGTTCAACGCTGCTTGCTGATGAAGCGTATCAGCAAAACATTTACCAGGATATATAAAAACAATACATATATAGTTTGTTTCCTACATGCAATAAATTTAACACCCCATGCAATAAAATATAAAATATGACATGTCATTATTGAATTGGCTGTTGAAATAGTATTTTTTTGCTCACCATACCAAATTCTCAAATACAAAAGTGTTTGATACACAAATCAACAATGATAAGCTTTCTGGCACGGGCGAGTGTACGACCCTCCCGGTTGTGAATTGCCATTTGGGGCCGCCGGCTTGTTTGCGTTCCTCACGGCGCCATAGGTTATATGTGAATTGCTCGTTTGGAGTAACATCCGATGTACATTTGAATCCATCTGGAATTCGTTGTCAATGTTCCACACATCCAAATGTCTGTTTTCGAGTACATATGCTTCGGAAAAGTGTGCAGAACCGATGAGGAAGGTGACTAACATAGCAATGATCAGACTACCCAAACCTGGATATCCCATCGTGTGCATGCGCATGTGGATTTAAGTGAAATTTTTTGTGGGATTTGCTCAAACAATTATGTTAAGCTGGAGATGAAGAGCTCCATTTAAAGCAAGGCAGAGATAGTGATGAAAGCAAAATGAAATTATGGATGCTTTTTCTTTTGGAAAAGAAAAAAATTGCTTTTTTTCATCCAACCATTGATCTTCATCAAGATTCGTGCATGAAAATATTGAACGGTTGGATTTTCTTGCTTTTCTAAAAGAAAAGCAGCAGATTCTCCCAACTACCAATAATGCACTTAAAATTGTACCAGAGTCCTAGTCAGATAGCATATAAAGATATGACGAACTTTTTTTTTTTTTTTTTGTTAAATCTCAGTACGGACCCCAATGATTGAATGGCACTCAAATATAGAGAAAATATTAAAAAAAAAAAATTTGTTTGTTGAATATATTTAGTTCATTATACATTGAAGGGCAAACAATTACACATACTTTTCGGAATTGTTCTCGTAAAAAAATATTATCCAAAAGAATTGCAAATGAAAAAAAATCAAATTTTAAAGAAAATGATTAAAAAAATATGTAAATAAAATTAGATGGAGATGATGACATGATGTCCAGGTTTGGAAACATGGTGGAGCGAGAAAATATGATAAATTTTCAAAATACATATTTGTGTAATATTTTAAGCACAAACATAATTTGTAATTATTTCAGAAAAAAAATATGACAAAAGAAATATAATTTTAAAATCTTTTCTGCTAGTAATAGACAAGTGCATCTCAACCGTTACTTACGAATCTGAAAGCTCTTTTGAGCTAGAAATAAATATATTTTGTTATTCTTTTGTCGCTTGGTAAATGCACATCCAGAAGCGCTGAAATGTAAAAAAAATAATAATAATAACTAACAAACAAATGTATAGAACAATCTACTTTAGAAATTTCTATATCTATCGTTTCAAATCAAGACGTGCTTGCTTTGTTCTTTGCATTTTTGTTCTTTCATAATAAAAAGAGAGAAGTACTTCTCTGAATTTCTATCCTCTGGATTAATGCACCGTTTGAGTTTTGATCAGATCCGTTCGTTATATACAAACTGCCAATCTGAGTTATAGAGTTATAAACACCATTCACAACAAGAATCCACGGCAGTTTCAATACATCACCAAAACAGTCTACCCGGTATGGTACCAGAAAACCTGGCCCAAGGGTTGCACGTGCAAAGATCCCTGCTCTGATGCGAAAACCTGCTCCTGTGCGGGTAAAAACAGGGGCCAGATCACGTTCAATTTCAACGGAGCTACTGTGAAGGCAAAGCAGCTGATATACGAGTGCAGGCCCATGTGTGGATGCCCTCCCTCATGCTACAACCGGGTCAGTCAACATGGTATCAAGTACCCGTTAGATCAGTATTCAAGACCGAGAAATGATGAGTACAGAGGCAGAGCAGAGGAAAAACGATGAGTACCTCTTTGACATTGGGCACAATTATGATGACTCTGCATTGTAGGAGGAGCTGTTGAGCGATGATGATGTCATCACTGACGAGGTGGGGGCCAGCTCGTCAGAGGAGGGGGTACACTATAGATGCACTGGAGAGGGGGAATGTGGGGAGGTTCATAAACCACAGATGCTCTCCGAATCTATACGCGCAAAACGTGTTGTTTGATCATGATGATAAAAAGATGCCACATGTTATGTTCTTTGCATGTGAGAATATACCGCCTTTGAAGGAACTGATGTATCATTAACTACGGCATAGGGGCGGTACGTGATTCTGAGGGTAGCGTGAAGGGTAGAGAGTGTTATTGCGGACTTGCGGTGCATCAGAGTGCAAGAGTAGACTCTATCAGTTTTGGTGAGTTCTTCTCCTGTTTTACTTCCATTTTTTTTTTTCCTGAGTTGCTGTGAGTTGTACAAAGATTCAATAGAGGTTGAGATGCGGTACTGGTACTCCTCAGTTAGTGTTAGAAATTTGACTGATATTCTGTTACTTTTTGTTGTATGTGTTGGATTTGCTAACTCTGAGCCAATAAATGCTGTTAAGTGTTAACAGCTTCTTTTTTTGAAATGCAACTTAAACTGGTCTGTTGAACTTGCTGTGAGCAATGTATGTTGTTAATTGCCTTAATTTTTGTAAATGCAATTTAAGTGGTCTGTTAAACTTGCTCTGAGAAACATACATGCTCTTAATGGCCTTGTTATTTTCGTCTTTGTTTTTAAATATTTGCTGCATGTGGTCCTTGTGGATGACCAACTAAGATATGATTTTGCTTCATCAATGATTATTTTCCTGTAATTGCTTTATACTATGATGAAAGAAGTATTCTTTGTTTTTGACTCAGCTTGATTATGTATTAATTAACAAGTTTTAATAAAAATGTTGGTAGTTTTTGTAAGAAGGGAATGTTGTGATATGTTTGTTATTTGTTCAAATAATCTAGGTATTCATCTCAGCATTGATCTGGTAATACGTACCCAGCACTGTTACCGGTACCTACCATTTAAATAGACTGTTAGATTTCCCTTTTTACATAGCCTACCCAATTTCCAGTTTTGCCTTGTTCAATACTGGTACTGGTTTCAGTGGATCTCTGGTACGGTTTTCCCATTTGGTCCTTTCAATATTGGTACTGAGTTCAGTGGGTCTTTGGTACGGTTATCATCTACCCACTGGTATTGTTTTGGTTCACAATGTCTATGGTACCGCACGGCTACAGGATATTGCATGATTTCCAATCCTCAGATTCGCACACAATATCATCTCCATTCGTACACGATTCAATACAAACCGCATGCGAATGGCCTGGAGACAAGAACACTGGACTAGATTGAACACTTAAGTCAGAACCCCAGAGTCTTTTACTATCCTAATTCCTTACTTTAATACTTGGTTGATCATCTAAAACTCAACTAAAACCAAATTTAAAACCAACCCCACCTAGAATTAACGAATGGTTTAACCTTAATACACTATATATGTGGATTGACACCCCAATCTATATTACACAAAAGATTCATGCACTTATGGATCGATCGTAAGTAAAACATTAGAGTTATAAATTTTATTAGCTTAAAAAATGACTCATTTGATGTTTTAGAGGTCCACAATTTCGATCTATAAGTAATAAAATATTAAAAGAACAAAATGATATAAATCATCCAATTACATGAACAAAACTTAGAATACAATCATATTCTATAATTGGCTTCCAGACAGTGGCGGAGCTACGTGAACGCAGGGGTAGGCACTTGCCTACCCCTGGAAATTTTTTTGTTTTTTTGGACCGGTATTTTTTGGACTTTGCCTACCCCTGATTTTGGGCTTTGCCTACCCCTGCCCTGCGCCTCAGCGCCTGCGCTGTGCGAAGTCACGAGAAAAAAAAAAAAAAAGGAACTCGCGGAGACGGAGAGGAGAGGCGAAGCAGAAGAAGTGAAGAACCGACTACCTCTGGAAGAAGAAGCTCCGCCTCTGTCTCTGGAAGAAGCTCTGTTAATTTTTCGTTCGAATCCAAATTCGTTAATTTTTTCGAACCCGAACCGTTAATTTTTTCGAATCCGAATCCGATTATTGCCTACCCCTGACTCAAATCCTAGCTCCGCCACTGCTTCCAGATCACAACATTAACAATATTATGTAGTGATCTAATTCTTTTTCTATTTTGTAATACATAGTATGATAAAGGAGTACTAGTTTCATAATATTGCCTTGCAATACTTCTGAATTAAACATAATTCATATGGAAAAACAGTGTCAGAAAAAAAAATTGGATATCACAGAGATATATATTTATTAGGACATCATGATCCATTATTGCTACAACAATAAATTTGAAAGCACCCCCAAGTATTCAACGCTGCTTGCTGATGAAGTGTATCAGCAAAATATTTCCCAGGATATATAAAAACAATACATATATAGTTTGCTTCCTACATGCAATAAATTTAACACCCATGCAATAAAATATGACATGTCATTATTGAATTGGCTGTTGAAATAGTATTTTTTTTTTCTCACCATACCAAATTCTCAAATACAAAAGTGTTTGATACACAAATCAACAATGATAAGCTCTCTGGCACGGGCGAGTGTACGACCCTCCCGGTTGTGAATTGCCATTTGGAGCCGCCGGCCTGTTCGCGTTCTTCACGGCGTCATAGCCTACATGTGATTTGCTCGTTTGGAGTAACATCCGATGTACATTTGAATCCATCTGGAATTCGTTGTCAATGTTCCACACATCCAAATGTCTGTTTTCGAGTACATATGCTTCGGAAAAGTGTGCAGAACCGATGAGGAAGGCGACTAACATAGCAATGATCACACTACCCGAACCTGGATATCCCATCGTGTGAATGCGCATGTGGATTTATGTGAAATTTTATTGTGGGATTTGGTCAAACAATTATGTTAAGCTGGAGATGAAGAGCTCCATTTAAAGCAAGGCAGGGCTAGTGATGAAAGCAAAATGAAATTATGAATGCATTTTCTTTTGGAAAAGAAAGAAATTGCTTTTTCTCATCCAACCATTGATCTTCATCAAGATTCGTGCATGAAAATATTGAACGGTTGGATGTTCCTGCTTTTCTAAAAGAAAAGCAGCACATTCTCCCAACTACCAATAATGCACTTAAAATTGTACCAGAGTCCTAGTCAGCATATAAAGATATGACGAACTTTTTTTTTTTTTTTTGTTAAATCTCAGTACGGACCTCAATGATTGAATGGCACTCACATATAGAGAAAATATTAAAAAAAAAATTGTTTGTTGAATATATTTAGTGCATTATAAATTGAAGGGCAAACAATTACACATACTTTTCGGAATTGTTCTCGTAAAAACATATTATCCAAAAGAATTGCAAAGGAAAAAAAAAATCAAATTTTAAAGAAAATGATTAAAAAAATATATAAATAAAATTAGATGGAGATGATGACATGATGTCCAGGTTTGGAAACATGGTGGAGCGAGAAAATATGATAAATTTTCAAAATACATATTTGCATAATTATTTTAAGCACAAACATAATTTGTAATTATTTCAGAAAAAAAAATATGACAAAAGAAATATAATTTTGAAATCTTTTGAGCTAGAAATAGACAAGTGCATATCAACCGTTACTTACGAATCTGAAAGCTCTTTTGAGCTAGAAATAAAAATATTTTGTTATTCTTTCGTCGCTTGGTAAATGCACATCCACAAGCGCTGAAATGTTAAAAAAAATAATAATAACTAACAAACAAATGTATAGAAAAATCTACTTTAGAAATTTCTATATCTATCGTTTCAAATCAAGACGTGCTTGCTTTGTTCTTTCATAATAAAAAGAGAGAAGTAGTTCTCTGAATTTCTATCCTCTGGATTAACGCACCGTTTGAGTTTTGATCAGATCCGTTCGTTATATACAAACTGCCAATCTGTGTTATAAACACCATTCACAACAAGAATCCTTGCAGTTTCAATACATCACCAAAACAGTCTACCCGGCATGGTACCAGAAAACCCGGCCCAAGGGTTGCACATGCAAAGGTCCCTGCTCTGATGCGAAAACCTTCTCCTGTGCGGGTAAAAACGAGGGCCAGATCCCGTTCAATTTTGACGGAGCGACTGTGAAGGAAAAGCAGCTGATATATGAGTGCGGGCCAATGTGTGGATCCCCTCCCTCATGCTTTAACCGGGTCAGTCAACACGGCATAAGGTACCCGTTAGATCAGTATTCAAGACCGAGAAATGACGAGTACAGAGGCAGAGCAGAGGAAAAATGATGAGTACCTCTTTGACATTGGGCACAATTATGATGACTCTGCATTGCTGGAGGGGCTGTTGAGCGATGATCATGTCATCACTGACGAGGTGGGGGCCAGGTCGTCAGAGGAGGGGGTACACTATAGATGCACTGGAGAGGGGGAATGTGGGGGAGGTTCATAAACCACAGTTGCTCTCTGAATCTATACGCGCAAAATGTGCTGTTTGATCATGATGAAAAAAAGTTGCCACATGTTATGTTCTTTGCATGTGAGAATATACCGCCTTTGAAGGAACTACGGCATAGGGGCGGTACTTGATTCTGACGGCAGCGTGAAGGTTAAAGAGTGTTATTGCGGTGCATCAGAGTGCAAGGGTAGACTCTATTAGTTTTCGTGATTTCTTCTCCTGTTTTACTTCCCTTTTTTTTTCCGGAGTTACTGTGAGTTCTTCTCCTCAGTTAATGTTAGAAATTTGACTGATATTCTGTTACTTTTTGTTATATGTGTTGGATTTGCTAACTCTGAGCCAATAAATGCTGTTAAGTGTTAACAGCTGCTTTTTTTGAAATGCAACTTAAACTGGTCTGTTGAACTTGCTGTGAGCAATGTATGTTGTTAATGGCCTTAATTTTTGTAAATGCAATTTAAGTGGTCTGTTAAACTTACTCTGAGAAACATACATGCTGTTAATGGCCTTGTTATTTTCGTCTTTGTTTTTAAATATTTGTTGCGGATGACCAACTAAGATATGATTTTGCTTCATCAATGATTATTTTACTGTAATTGCTTTATACTATCATGAAAGAAGTATTCTTTGCTTTTGCTCAGCTTGATTATGTATTAATTAACAAGTTTTTATAAAAATGTTGGTAGTTTTTGTAAGAAGAGAATGTTGTGATATGTTTGTTATTTGTTCAAATAATCTAGGTATTCATCTCAGCATTGATCTGGTAATACGTACCCAGCACTGTTACCGGTACCTACCATTTAAATAGACTGCTAGATTTCCCTTTTTACATAGCCTACCCAATTTCCAGTTTTGCCTTGTTCAATACTGGTACTGGTTTCAGTGGATCTCTGGTACGGTTTTCCCATTTTGTCCTTTCAATGTTGGTACTGATTTCAGTGGGTCTTTGGTACGGTTATCATCTACCCACTGGTATTGTTTTGGTTCACAATGTCTATGGTACCGCACGGCTACAGGATATTGCATGATTTCCAATCCTCAGATTCGCACACATTATCATCTCCATTCGTACACGATTCAATACAAACCGCATGCGAATGGCCTGGAGACAAGAACACTGGACTAGATTGAACACTTAAGTCAGAACCCCAGAGTCTTTTACTATCCTAATTCCTTACTTTAATACTTGGTTGATCATCTAAAACTCAACTAAAACCAAATTTAAAACCAACCCCACCTAGAATTAACCAATGGTTTAACCTTAATACACTATATATGTGGATCGACATCCCAATTTATATTACACAAAAGATTAATGCGCTTATGGATCGATCATAAATAAAACATTAAAGTTATAAATTAATAACTCATTTTATGTTTTAGAGTTCCACAATTTCGATTTACAAGTAATAAAATATTCAAAGAACAAAATAATATAAATCATCTAATTACATGAACAAAATTTAGAATACAATCATTCTATGATTGATTTCCAGATCACAAAATTAACAATATTATGTAGTGATCTAATTCTATTTCTATTTTTCTAATACATTGTACGCTAAAGGAGTACGAGTTTCATAATATTGCCTTGCAATACTTCTGAATTAAACATAATTCATATGGGAAATAGTGTCAGAAAAAAAAATTAGATATTACAGAGATATATATATTTATTAGGACATCATGATCCATTATAATTGCTACAACCATAAATTTGAAAGGACCCCCGAGTGTTCAACGCTACTTGCTGATAAAGTGTATCAGCAAAATATTTACCAGGATATATCAAAACAATACATATATAGTTTGTTTCCTACATGCAATAAATTTAACACCCATGCAATAAAATATGACATGTCATTATTGAATTGGCTGTTGAAATAGTATTTTTTTTTCTCACCATACCAAATTCTCAAATACAAAAGTGTTTCATACACAAATCAACAATGATAAGCTTTCTGGCACGAGCGAGTGTACGACCCTCCCGGTTGTGAATTGCCATTTGGGGCCGCTGGCTTGTTCGCGTTCTTCACGGCGTCATAGCTTATATGTGAATTGCTTGTTTGGAGTAACATCCGATGTACATTTGAATCCATCTGGAATTCGTTGTCAATGTTCCACACATCCAAATGTCTGTTTTCGAGTACATATGCTTCGGAAAAGTGTGCAGAACCGATGAGGAAGGTGACTAACATAGCAATGATCAGACTACCCAAACCTGGATATCCCATCGTGTGCATGCGTATGTGGATTGAAGTGAAATTTTATTGTGGGATTTGCTCAAACAATTATGTTAAGCTGGAGATGAAGAGCTCCATTTAAAGCAAGGCAGAGATAGTGATAAAAGCAAAATGAAATTATGGACGCTTTTTCTTTTGGAAAAGAAAGAAATTGCTTTTTCTCATCCAACCATTGATTTTCATCAAGATTCGTGCATGAAAAATATTGAACGGTTGGATGTTCCTGCTTTTCTAAAAGAAAAGCAGCAGATTCTCCCAACCACCAATAAGGCACTTAAATTGTACCAGAGTCCTAGTCAGATAGCATATAAAGATATGACGAATTTTTATTTTTTTTTGTTAAACCTCAGTACGGACCTCAATGATTGAATGACACTCAAATATAGAGAAAAAATTAAAAAAAAAATTGTTTGTTGAATATATTTAGTTCATTATACAGAAGGGCAAACAATAACACATACTTTTCGGAATTGTTCTCGTAAAAAAATATTATCCAAAAGAATTGCAAAGGAAAAAAAATCAAATTTTAAAGAAAATGATTAAAAAAATATGTAAATAAAATTAGATGGAGATGATGACATGATGTCCAGGTTTGGAAACATGGTGGAGCGAGAAAATATGATAAATTTTCAAAATACATATTTGCATAACTATTTTAAGCACAAACATAATTTGTAATTATTTCAGAAAAAACATATGACAAAAGAAATATAATTTTAAAATCGTTTGAGCTAGCAATAAATGTATTTTGTTTTTCTTTTGTCGCTTGGTAAATGCACATCCACAAGCAGGGGCGGAACCAAGGCAGGGGCCAGCCTAGGCCCTGGCCCCCCCTTGGCCCCAGAAAACATATAAAGGCCCTTTAATAAAAAAAAAAAAATTAGTTGGAGATTACGATTGATTTCTGGTTCTTAGCTCCCCCTTACCGATTATTTCTGGTTCCTGAGCCCTTAGGCCCCCCCTACCGATCATTTCTGGTTCCGCCACTGTCCACAAACGCTGAAATGTATAAAAAAAATAATAATAACTGACAAACAAATGTATAGAAAAAGCTACTTTAGAAATTTCTGTATCCATCGTTTCAAATCAAGACGTGCTTGCTTTGTTCTTTGCATTTTTGTTCTTTCATAATAAAAAGAGAGAAGTACTTCTCTGAATTTCTATCCTCTGCATTAACACACCGTTTGAGTTTTGATCAGATCCGTTCGTTATATACAAACTGCCAATCTGTGTTATAAACACCATTGACAACAAGAATCCAGGGCAGTTTCAATACATCACCAAAACAGTCTACCCGGCGTGGTACCAGAAAACCCGGCCGAAGGGTTGCACGTGCAAAGGTCCCTGCTCTGATGCGAAAACCTGCTCCTGTGAGGGTAAAAACGGGGGCCAGATCCCGTTCAATTTCAACGGAGCTACTGTGAAGGCAAAGCAGCTGATATATGAGTGCGGACCCATGTGTGGATGCCCTCCCTCATGCTACAACCGGGTCAGTCAACATGGTATCAAGTACCTGTTAGATCAGTATTCAAGATCGAGAAATGATGAGTACAGAGGCAGAGCAGAGGAAAAATGAAGAGTACCTCTTTGACATTGGGCACAATTATGATGACTTTGCATTGCGGGAGGGGCTGTTGAGCGATGATGATGTCATCACTGACGTGGAGGGGGTACACTATAGATGCACTGGAGAGGGGGAATGTGGCGAGGTTCATAAACCACAGTTGCTCTCCGAATCTATATGCGCAAAATGTGCTGTTTGATCATGATGAAAAAATGTTGCCACATGTTATGCTGTTTGCATGTGAGAATATACCGCCTTTGAAGGAACTACGGCATAGGGGCGGTACGTGATTCTGACGGCAGTGTGAAGGTTAAAGAGTGTTATTGCGGTGCATCAGAGTGCAAGGGTAGACTCTATCAGTTTTGGTGAGTTCTTCTCCTGTTTTACTTCCCTTTTTTTTTTTCCTGAGTTGCTGTGAGTAGTGTGCAAAGATTCAATAGAGGTTGAGATGTGGTACTGGTACTCCTCAGTTAGTGTTAGAAATTTGACTGATATTCTGTTACGTTTTGTTATATGTGTTGGATTTGCTAACTCTGAGCCAATAAATGCTGTTGAGTGTTAACAGTTTCTTTTTTTGAAATGCAACTTAAACTGGTCTGTTGAACTTGCTGTGTGCAATGTATGTTGTTAATGGCCTTAATTTTTGTAAATGCAATTTAAGTGGTCTGTTAAACTTGCTCTGAGAAACATACATGCTGTTAATGGCCTTGTTATTTTCGTCTTTGTTTTTAAATATTTGTTGCGGATGACCAACTAAGATATGATTTTGCTTCATCAATGATTATTTTCCTGTAATTGCTTTATACTATGATGAAAGAAGTATTCTTTGCTTTTGACTCAGCTTGATTATGTATTAATTAACAAGTTTAATAAAAATGTTGGTAGTTTTTGTAAGAAGAGAATGTTGTGATATGTTTGTTATTTGTTCAAATGATCTAGGTATTCATCTCAGCATTGATCTGGTAATACGTACCCAGCACTGTTACCAGTACCTGCCATTTAAATAGACTGTTAGATTTCCCTTTTTACATAGCCTACCCAATTTCCAGTTTTGCCTTGTTCAATACTGGTACTGGTTTCAGTGGATCTCTGGTACGGTTTTCCCATTTGGTCCTTTCAATATTGGTACCGAGTTCAGTGGGTCTTTGGTACGGTTATCATCTACCCACTGGTATTGTTTTGGTTCACAATATCTTGGTACCGTACGGCTACTAGATATTGCATGATTTCCAATCCTCAGATTCGCACACAATATCATCTCCATTCGTACACGATTCAATACAAACCGCATGCGAATGGCCTGGAGACAAAAACACTAGACTAGATTGAACACTTAAGTCAGAACCCTAAAGTCTTTTACTATCTTAATTCCTTACTTTAATACTTGGTTGATCGTCTAAAACTCAACTAAAACCAAATTTAAAACCAACCCCACCTAGAATTAACGAATGGTTTAACCTTAATACACTATATATGTGGATCGACACAATCTATATTACACAAAAGATTCATGCGCTTATGGATTGATCATAAGTAAAACATTAGAGTAATAAATTTTATTAGCTCCAAAAATAACTCATTTGATGTTTAGAGTTCCACAATTTCAATCTATAAGTAATGAAATATTCAAAGAACAAAATGATATAAATCATCAAATTACAAGAATAGAACTTAGAATACAATCATTCTATAATTGATTTCCAGATCACAACATTAACAATATTATGTAGTGATCTAATTCTATTTCTATTTTCCTAATACATAGTCCGATAAAGGAGTACAAGTTTCATAATATTGCCTTGCAATACTTCTTTTTTGAGGAAAAATAGGGGTCAAGCCCGTATTTGATTGATAGTGATTGTTACAAAGGGTTTGTAACGCCCAAATAAGAAAAAGCATATGCTCAAAACAGTTGAGCCAAGGAAAAGAAAAGAAAAATTAAGTAAGTAAAGAAGAAGGTAAAGTGAACTCTGAAGTGAGATTATAAGAAAGAGAAAAGAAAAAAGGTGGAAATGTATAGACTGGAAGCAAGATGGTTTCTACTCTCCCTGCATGTATCGCCTCTGTGTGTGAATATCTTCCAGCAACTGATCCCGATTTCTGGAGATATCTGTAAATGTCCGAGAGCACCGTTCCCTCCACAGTATAAACTGTGTAATAAGTACCGTGGATCTTGTGTCTTCTGTAAACTTGCCGTCTAGCAGGATCTTCATTGGTGTTGTTGTTCCCCGTATAGTTTCCCAATCTTGAACGGCCATGCTGTACAATGTCCCAGAGAAAGGACATTCACAGAATAGGTGGTGGACCGATTCAGCGTGTCTTTTACATAGAATGCACCGGTTTACAAGTTGCCATCCTCTTCGTGCAAGGTTGTCTATTGTTAGGATTCTGTTGTTGCACGCTAACCATCCAAACACTCTTATCCTTGGCGGTGCCTTGATTTTCCAAATGCTACGTACATCAGACTCTATTCTTGGCCCGTTTTTCATTGTCATGTAGGCGGATTTGACCGTGAACAACCCTGTGCTGGACCATCTCCATCGTATGTCGTCTTGCTCGGTGGGTACCAATCTTATGTCGGTTAACCTTTGTTGAAGAGTTATGAGTTCCTGTGTTGCCTCTACTGTTAGTACCGGTCTGAAGTTGGTGCGTAATGGGATAGTGGTGAGTGTTGATTGTACTGTTGCTTCCTTGTCCAAAGCGTGAGAGAACAAGTTTGGAAATTTGTCATGTAAGAAGCCCAAACCCCAATTGTGTGACCAGAATGCTATGTCTGTCCCCCTTCCCAATTTGTGGATAGTTGACATGTTATAAAAGTCATACCCATGTGCAAGCATCTTTGTGAACAGTGTTGCTTGTGGTGTGAAGTTTATAACTGTTACCGTGTGTTGTATAATAGGTTTCCATAGTGTCCTTGCCGGCCTCTGCCAGTTCCATTGCCACTTCATTAATAATGCCGAGTTGAAGGTAGCGAGGTCCGGTACACCAAGGCCTCCAAGAGATTTCGGGGTCGTGACTAGTTCCCAATTGGCAAGATGAATTTTTTTGGACTGCTCCGCCACTCCGTGCCATAGAAAATGTCTTCTAATTTTGTCTATTGCTCTAATTACCCATTGTGGTAGTCTCATAACCGACATGTAGTATGTCGGTAAGGAAGATAAAACCGAATTTAGAAGAACTAATCTTCCGGCAATGGATAAATGAGTGGCCGCCCAACCGCCGAGTTTACTGTTAAGCCTCTGTATAAGTGGAAGATATGTGGATCTGTGGAGTGTTTTGTTTGATAGAGGGAGACCCAAGTAAGTGAAAGGTAGGGAACCCGCTTTACATCCTATAATGTTGGCTAGTGCTAATCCTTCTATCTGATTTTCCTGAGGCAATATCAATTCAGATTTGTGAGTGTTGATCTGCAGTCCCGATACCCTTTCAAAGACTGTTAAGGCCACCGTGAGCGCTTGTATCTGTTGGGTTTCAGGTTTGATAAAGAAGAGGGCATCGTCTGCGTAGAGGAGGCATGGTTTCATACCCTCAAATGGTAGCCGGATTGCACCAGAATCGGTTAATTTCTGAAAATAGCGAGCTAGGAAATCCATTGCCATTATAAAGAGCAGCGGTGAGAGCGGGTCCCCTTGACGCACCCCTCTTTTCAAGGTGATTTTTTTCCCCAGCAAGCCATTGATCATTATTTGAGAGGTACCGATTAGGACCGTATTCTTTACCCACAAAACCCACTGTGTTGGAAACCCAATCCTTTCCATTATTTGTAAGATAAAGTCCCAACTGACCGTGTCGAAGGCTTTACGTATGTCTGCCTTGAAGAGTGCTATCGGTGTTTTGACTTTCTTTGCGTGGTGTAGTACATGGTGTGCATACATGTAACTTTCTGTGATGGTTCGGTTTTTGAGAAAACCAGTTTGAGTTTCTTCAATCAAATCTTGCAACCGCTGTTGGAGCCGGTTTGCCAATATTTTTGAGAAACTTTTATGCACCCCATGTAGAAGGCTAATAGGTCGAAAGTCTGATGGTGTAGATGGTGCTTGTTGCTTTGGTAGGAGAATTATATAAGATCTGTCGAGGGGTGCCAAGGAGGTGTGATCGGTTGTTACTGTTGTGAAGACTCGTAGAAGGTCGGGTAGGATTAGAGGTAGAAAGTTCTTGTAAAATTCTCCCGTGAAGCCATCCGGGCCCGGGCTCTTATTACTGGGCCAATTGTTGATCGCATCCTGAATTTCTTTTGCTGATATCGGTGTTCCCATTTCCTCTAGGTTTTGCTTCGTAGGATATAAATTGTCCCAAAAAATGTGTGGTGTCTGTCTGGAATCCGTACCCATTAGGTCCTTGTAGAAATCAAAAAATGCTTGAGCCTTTGTTTTTTGGTCGAAGTGTTGTGTGCCTTGAAATTCAATCTGTGCTATCGTATTTCTTCTTTTTTTGTTAGTTGCAATAGCGTGATAATATTTTGTGTTTCTATCACCTTCCAATTCCCATCGAGTTTTGGCTCTCTGCTTCCATATTTGCTCCTCTAATATGGAGAGCTGTGTGTATCTGCGTTTAATGATACAAGAGATGTATTTTTCAAGGTCTGTTGTTGATCTCTCCTCTTTCACCTTATCAAGCCACCCAAGGAAATCTCTACATATGCTGACCTGATTTTTGATATTTCCAATTTTGTTGTTTGACCATTCTTTTATGTGATGTTGCAGTGTGCAGAGTTTTTCGTGTAGCTGCACCGGTGTGCTTGCATTCGGTAAGGTCGACCATGTGTCCTTTATCATTTCTTTAAAGTCGGCAAGGCCTAGCCAAAAATTTTCAAACCGAAAAATTTTCGATATCTTGTATGATGTCCTAGCCGTGAAGAGTATCGGACAATGGTCCGATGATGTGTTGGGGAGCGCTCGTTGTACCGAGTTCGGGAATGCGGTGTTCCATTCTCCGGAAATTAGAAATCTGTCAAGGCGTGCCATGTGTGGATTTTGTTGCCCATTCGACCATGTGAACCGTCTGCCTTGCATTGCCATGTTCAAAAGTCCCAAGTTTGAGATTAATGAGGCAAAGTGCATAGTTTCTCTCCAGGTGTTGGTGTTATTGGTTCTGTCTTCGGGCTCTATAGTGACATTGAAATCACCACAAATCAGCCAAGGTAAGCCATCATTCGGTTTAGTGGATGAGAGTTCTTGGTAGTATTCATTTCTGCCCTCTGCTCTAGCAGGTCCGTAGGTACCCGTTAGCCAAAACATTGAGTTGTCTGTTATGTTTTTGAGCTGTACTGTGAGGCAAAAGCTACCCCTCTGTTCTTGAATTAGTGTGAAATTCATTGCCGACCAAGCCAGCAAGATACCACCTCTTGTGCCTTGTGCTGGTTGAAAACTGAATTGATTGAGCCTTCTCCCACAACTTTCTTTAACTATCTGATCGTTTATAAAAGCCATTTTTGTTTCTTGAAAGCAAATGACCTGAGGTCTCTCTAAAAGAATTGTCTGTCTTACAGCTAACCGCTTCTCTTTCTCGTTCAAGCCACGAACGTTCCATGATAAGAAATTTAACTTTACGGTTTGAGACATTGGTAAACAAAGCAACCTTCATAATTCATTGAAACTAAGGACCCTGAGGCCCGATACAAGTGGTTCAGTTCAGTCATCGTGACTAAAAGGGGGATCTTACACTTCCCTTCTGCTAACCTCACTAATTCTTGCCTCCGTCCCAAAAAAGAAAAACAAAAAGTCCCCGAACTACAGTAAATTAAAGATAACTGAAAACTGTAACACATTGATAACTTAAATCTACCATCTTGTTTCCCATTGGCTTGAATGAACTAAGCCGAATCCCTAATGGGACTGATCTGATCCGGTACGAAATTGCGAATCTTGTCAGATAGGTCCTGGCCGAGTTCCACACCCGCCATCGAGACCACAGCTTCAGCCTGAGAAGGGGAGAGAGGATCGCGGGATTCTAAGTAGGTGAGCTTGACCGGTTTGTTGGCCTTCTTCTTAGTTCTTGGGGTCGATGCCTGGCCGGTGTTAGCAAAGCCGGAGAAACCTTGGGTGATTCGTGCCTTTTCAAGAGATGATGTGTAGGCACCAGAATTTTTCTCTTCCAGGCGTCTACTGCGCCTAACAGTGGGGAGTGGTGTGTTAAGGGATGGCTGCACTTGGTGTAGGTTTAGGCCTTTTGATGTCTCCTCTGCATCTGAGTTCTGTCCAGCTGGTGTGTGTGTGAAATCTTTAAAGGGAAAGCCTGGAGGGGGCCCGTCTGAGTCTTCGTCCGGTTGGTTCATAATTGGGCATTCAATTAATATTTCAGTTTGGGGAAGGCCGTGGTCCAGAAATTCGGGCTCCATGAGGCTCTGTGAATCTTTTTTCTGTAGGGACAGCTTTTTAGCTTTTGGGCTTGGGCCCGATTGGTAATACAGTAGGTCAAAGTTGAAGGCCTGCTGAGGGGGTGCGCACAACAAGTGCTTGGCCTGTAGAAGGAGGGTTAGTGGGATAGAGGTGGGATTGAATCCTGTCAGACTTTCTCTGGGAGAAAAGGTGGAGGGGTAGTTGAGTGACACAGTGATTGTTACATTTTGGATTTTGACTATTGTTTGCAAAGCGTTGAAAGTCTGAGCTTTTTGAACCAGCTGATTGTTACCGTTTGTTCTGTACCTCGAGAAAATCTCACATGATGGTGGGTTTTTAATGCAGTAAGAGCCTGACACAGCCTTTTGAACTAGACTTTCGAAGTACTCTGTGTGTGGTACTGTAACAGCTGTAAACAACTTTGCAGTTCCCTTTTTCAATAGCGTGAACTCCTGTTGTTTTTTTTTTGGGGCCCACATTTTCTGCTGTCTTCCTCTCCAGGAGTAACCTGAACTGGACCCGTCCGATCCGGTTCTCTGTCTCCTGGTATGTCTGGGTGCAGGCTGACCCCTCTGTCTCCTCCGTTCGGCCTGACGATTGCGGTTCTGTATTAATGCCTCATGAACTTGTTCCTCGTCGACATCCGGCGGGTTGGGGTTGTTGGTTATGAGTAACCAGCCTTCTAGCTCAAGGTTGATAGCTGCTGAATATGTTTCACCTCTTATCGCCTCCGTGAGAAGCATGGTATGTGGTATAGTGACCGGGTTGTGGCATGCAATCAGGATTTTGAGATTTTCATAGTTGCCATTTTCTTCTTGCACTGATGACATGCGCAGGAGGTAGCCAAAGCCTGACACAATGTGATCTAGTGCCTCCCAGTTCCAGTGCGCTAGTGGGACATTGGTGAGCTTTATGCGGGCCCTGTGTGAGACCGGCACCTTTACCATGCCTCTAGTTGGAGTCCAGCGTACCAGTTGCACATCAGTAGCTTGGTCAATGACAAACACCCCGACCTCCACCGCTTCGTTTCTCATGTCTATTGTTGGGAAGATGATAATGAGCTCACCAGTGGCAGGTTCTACCTTGCGCACCTTGAACTCATGTGGGTGGCGGTTGAAGTACATGGCTAGGTTGGCTGCCAAGCGTGCCGGCAGAGTTCTTGCCTCAGCACGAGGGCCTAACATGGCAATGGCCGCTCTTGCTAAGGCCGCGTTGGTCGGATGCAGTTCTGTTCTTGCCGGCATGAATACTCTAACATCATCTTCCCGGCCAACACTAACATATTCTGGGGTGATCATTTCCATTGTTTGCCAGTTGTCTAAATTCATTGTGTTGGTTTTTCTCTTAACTTCAGGTGGTGTTTTGGGGTGAGTTTTGTATTTGGTCTCTTGTTGGGTGGTTGTATTTGTAGTGGGAAATCTGTTGGGCAAGGTACAATTACGAGACTGGTGGCCTATCCCATGGCATTTATGGCATTTAAAAGCATTTCTGCACACGTCTTTGTTATGCCCTTTCTCAAGGCATTTGAAGCACCTGCCCTGAGCTTTCAGTGTCAGTTGTCTCTTTTTGATGTAGGAGGTGATGGGTTTGGTGTGCTCAGTGTCCTTGTGTTTCATGAGATTACGTTTCCTTGTGACCTTTATCCAACCTTGGTCTTCCTCGATTTGGATGTTCTCTATGTTGCTTGCAGGTTTCTCTCCTTTGTTGGTGTGGCCATTAATGAGTTTAAAAGAGTTGAAGTGAGATACTCCCTGACAGTGTGCTGTTGTTCCCTGTGTTTGCTTCTTTCTCTGTGCCTTCAAGTCTCTCTCCAGTGTCGTGTGTCTAGCTGTCACCGCTGCATATGAGGGCTTCGTGGGTTGAGGGGGGATGTGTTTGCTGTTGGAGATCGCCTTGAGAGTCGCCTGGAGTCTCTCCTGGCGTTGCTTTAGTGAAGCCATCTTTTCAATCCAGCCTTGCAATACTTCTGAATTAAACATAATTCATATGGGAATACAGTGTCAGAAAAAAAAAATAGATATTCCAGAGATATATATTTATTAGGACATCATGATCCATTATTGCTACAATCATAAATTTGAATGCACCCCCGAGTGTTCAACGCTGCTTGCTGATGAAGTGTATCAGCAAAATATTTACCAGGATATATAAAAACAATACTTATATAGTTTGTTTCCTACATGCAATAAATTTAACACCCCATGCAATAAAATATGACATGTCATTAGTGAATTGGCTGTTGAAATAGTATTTTTTTTTCTCACCATACCAAATTCTCAAATACAAAAGTGTTTCATACACAAATCAACAATGATAAGCTTTCTGGCACGAGCGAGTGTACGACCCTCCCGGTTGTGAATTGCCATTTGGGGCCGCCGGCTTGTTCGCGTTCCTCACGGCGTCATAGCCTATATGTGAAGTGCTCGTTTGGAGTAACATCCGATGTACATTTGAATCCATCTGGAATTCGTTGTCAATGTTCCACACATCCAAATGTCTGTTTTCGAGTACATATGCTTCGGAAAAGTGTGCAGAACCGATGAGGAAAGCGATTAACATAGCAATGATCACACTACCCGAACCTGGATATCCCATCGTGTGCATGTGCATGTGGATTTAAGTGAGATTTTATTGTGGGATTTGCTCAAACAATTATGTTAAGCTGGAGATGAAGAGCTCCATTTAAAGCAATGCAGAGATAGTGATGAAAGCAAAATGAAATTATGGATGCTTTTCTTTTGGAACAGAAAGAAATTGCTTTTTCTCATCCAACCATTGATCTTCATCAAGATTCGAGCATGAAAAATATTGAACGGTTGGATGTTCCTGCTTTTCTAAAAGAAAAGCAGCAGATTCTTCCAACCACCAATAAGGCACTTAAAATTGTACCAGTCCTAGTCAGATAGCATATATATAAAGATATGACGAACTTTTTTTTTTTTTGTTAAATCTCAGTACGGACCTCAATGATTAATTGAATGGCACTCAAATATAGAGAAAATATTAAAAAAAAATTTGTTTGTTGAATATATTTAGTGCATTATAAATTGAAGGGCAAACAATTACACATACTTTTCGGAAATGTTCTCGTAAAAAAATATTATCCAAAAGAATTGCAAAGCAAAAAATTCAAATTTTATTAAAACGACTAAAAAAATATGTAAATAAAATTAGATGGAGATGGTGACATGATGTCCAGGTTTGGAAACATGGTGGAGCGAGAAAATATGATAAATTTTCAAAATACATATTTATATAATTATTTTAAGCACAAACATAATTTGTAGTTATTTCAGAAAAAAAAATATGACAAAAGAAATACAATTTTAAAATCTTTTGTGCTAGAAATAGACAAGTGCATCTCAACCGTTACTTACGAATCTGAAAGCTCTTTTGAGCTATAAATAAATATATTTTGTTATTCTTTTGTCGCTTGGTAAACGCACATCCACAAGCGCTGAAATGTAAAAAAAATAAAATAATAATAACTAACAAACAGATGTATAGAAAAATCTACTTTAGAAATTTCTATATCTATCGTTTCAAATCAAGACGTGCTTGCTTTGTTCATTGCATTTTTGTTCTTTCATAATAAAAAGAGAGAAGTATTTCTCTGAATTTCTATCCTCCGCATTAACGCACCATTTGAGTTTTGATCAGATCCGTTCGTTATATACAAACTGCCAATCTGTGTTATAAACACCATTGACAATACATCACCAAAACAGTCTACCCAGCATGGTACCAGAAACCCGGCCCAAGGGTTGCATGTGCAAAGGTCTCTGCTCTGATGCGAAAACCTGCTCCTATGCGGGTAAAAATGGGGGCCAGATCCCGTTCAATTTCAAAGGAGCTACTGTGAAGGAAAAGCAGCTGATATATGAGTGGGCCCATGTGTGGATGCCCTCCCTCATGCTACAACATAATGCTTATTTTCCTGTAATTGCTTTATACTATTATGAAAGCATTGTTACTGGTACCTACCATTTAAATAGACTGTTAGATTTCCCTTTATAATATTTATAGTATTATGGATTGCGCTTTAACATAATGCTTGGTGCATTTCTAAATAATAGATCTTTTTATACAGAAATAATCTTCATTTAATATGAAAAATTTATGAAGCCAACAGCCCAATAGCAAAGTCATGTTGTAATGTAAAATTTGAATTTAAAATTTGGACCATTCAATCAGAATTCGATTGAATTCGGATCAATTTACAACTAACGAGACTTTCTTAATATTCGTGTCGATTCAAAACGGACGGTTCAGATTCTTTCCTTATGGTTTTCACTGACCACTCAAAGGGACTACAGAAAAAGAGAGAGCAATGTTTTAAAATCAAATTTCTACGATTAACCAAATTTTGATCCACAGTCTACACTATAGAAGTTTAATTGATAAATTAATGAACTAAAAAATTGTCAAAAGAAAATAATTTAGATTTTTTGGGTTTTCTCAAAAAGAAAAAGAAAATAAGAAAAAAGTGCGCTTTATAGGTTTTTAGTGGCCAGTGATATTTGATATTTTTATTTTTTGATAAAATGTGTACCTATATATACTATCTGATTTTTCATTTATAAATAATTTATTTTATAGTTAAATTTTAAAGAACTAAAATCAATAACTCGAAAAATAGATAAGACACAAATTATTGGTGCTATCTAATTTTCTCTGATTTAGACCTGAATTAAATTTCCCGTTTCTAATCAGGAATGATAAAAATTTAATGGGTCAAAAAAACTATTTTCGGTCCAAGTTTTTAGACCCTTCATATTTAAATTCTAGTTATCTGAATAAAATGTTCATATTAAATGAAGATTATTTTTATACTTCTACATGAAATGCAAAAACGAGTCATGGAGCACTATCCAGAAATAAAAAATAAATATTGAAAATCCTGAACAATTAATATAAGGCATTTGCTTCGGTGGACATAAGGACCTATTTGTAAAATGAGTCCTGTTTTCATTTTCAAAGTTCAAACAGTCGATCCGACTGTTCAACATTATCTCCATATTAAAATGTACTTGGGGTTCAAATTTTACATTTTTTTGAATTTTTTTACTATTTATTAAGTATTTTACAAAAACTAGTCAAATTCATACCATTGAATTTGTAAAATACTTAATAAATAGTAAAAAAATTCAAAAAAATGTAAAATTTGACCTCCAAGTACATTTTAATATGGAGATAATGTTGAACGGTTGGATCGACGGTTTGAACTTTGAAAATGAAAATAGTACTCATTTTACAAATAGATCCTTATGTCCACCGAAGCATCCCTCTTAATATAAACTCAAAAGGACTGTTTTATTTAACAAGTGTAGCATGAATAAACTGATTACCTTTTTGTTTCTTGTAATTTTGTTTTTTTTTTCATATTTGAAAATGTATCGCATCTTTTAATGAGTTCAAGAAATTTCATGTATCCTCTAAAAAACATCAATATTACGTATTTCTCCTTTGAAAGTTTGTAATATCATATTTATCCTTCAAAATTACAAAAATTCACATATTTACTCAACATAATTCTACTATATATTATATAATTGATGGGACCAAGTGATTCTTCACTTGCATTTCATTTAATTCTTCCCTTTTATGCTATTGAATTGTTAATTTTTGTCATATTTACTAACTACTATCGTAACCGTGCGTTGCAACGGGGACATATTATAAGATTGAATAGAATATGAAGAGACCTTTTTGTTTGACATTCACACAAAATTAAGAAAAAATATATTTAAATGAAAATAAAAGACACAAATGAAAAAAAAAACGGAGATCCAAATAATAAATAACAATAAAAGAAACAACAATATGAAAAAAAAACAGATCAAATATAACATGAAAAAAATTCTTGAAGTATCATTGCAATTTAATATCTAATTTTCTCCACAAACAAGACAGGTCATTATACGATTTAGAGGAGAAATGATCTGTAAAGAAACAAAATTGAGAAAGATATGATTAATGATTCATGATGGAAATTATTTTAACAATGAAAATTTCTCTACAGATCATTTCTCTACACGAAAGTTCGAGATATTCTTCATTTTCTTTCCAAATCAGAAAGATATGATTGTTTCCATTTTCATTGTCGAAAATATAAAGGAAGAGGAGAAATGAAACGAAGAAAACAAAGAAATAAGGAAATAATTTAATTACAGGAATTGGAGATAGCTGTAAGGAGAAATAAGAAACGAATCGATAGGGATTCATTCAATTTTAATATTGTGACAAACTATGTAGGAGTCTGTGTGGCAAGTATGTTTTTAATTAAATTTAGACTTCTACACATAAAATATATGTATTTAATCAAAAGAAGACATATTATGTGATTGGAGAGTTGATGTTCAATTCAAAAATTCATCTTTCAATCTCAGCCGTTGGCAGATTAGGATAACTACGTGCATAATATAAGAATGAAAATATTTACCTTTAATATTTTTTTTTAATTATATATTTCTTTTCTAAAAAAACCATTTTGTAAATAGATTGTACTAAAGGGTAATCTAAATTAAGTGTTTCCACTTACATATCACTATTTCACACATGAGCGAGAGAAAGGTTTAGAAATTTTGTTTAGCGAATTCATCTCTTTGAAAATTTCCTCCTCTCTCAAGTAGACACATGTTTTTTTTTTTTTTTTTAAAACATATTGACAGTGGCTGCTAAGTATTTAGACAAGGTTCTCTCATACTCTCTCTCTCTCTATTTTCGTGTTGGCATGAATCGGGTTAATCTGGAAAGTGGGATGGTGATTCGACATGAACCAAGTATCATCTCCAATATGTGTAAAAGATTCCTTCACTTTACGGTTTGAGATTTACTCTCAGCTGCTTTGAGATTCAGGCTAGCGCAGGGACAGTATTATTGGGCTTTAAGATTCGTGCAAAGTTAAAAAGAACAGTCCAGATCCACTAATTCTAAAATATTCCCTTTTACGGTATCGGGGAGGATGTGAATTCGATTTGACATAACCTAAGCTCGAGATGCTCTTAATGGGTTATAAATTAAGAGTGTGGTTATTTCTAAATAACTGCTTTAATTTCTAATGAATTGTTGGAATGGAGATGGTCTTAGAAATCAAAACCGATAGAAAAATCAAGAAAATGAATAAATCAAACAATAGCAAAACCATTGATCGCCACCCCTACTTTATCATCAAAACACCATCAATGAGTTTCAAAGCTCTCTTTCTCTTTATTTTGATTTTTTATTTTGTTGTGACAAAAGTAATTTTAAGTAAGAATTAGTATAGTAGAGTGATAGTAGAGAAATTGGAGGAGAGTTTTTAGATAAACAAGGAGGATCTTGGTTCATTATAATTGCTTGCACCGAAGAGACAATTGTGAATAAAGTAGATGGGATCTGGTTTATGGTGTACAGTTTAATTATGGAACTAGACTAGGTAAAATCACAGAGTTCATTTTCTCCTTTAGGAGAAGTGCATTCTTTCGCTTAATCTGCGGAGAGGGAATTATTAGTTGTAAAACAATTCAAAAACTTTCGGAAGACTAAATATTATTTCTACAAATTATTTTAATAGAACAAATAAAATTTACATAACAAAATTTGTTCCTTGTTGGATTATTGGTCAGGTATTAAAAAGAAATCTGTGCACTTTGCTCACTCTTGGACCCCTGAGGATATGGACATGGTGCCTCTTCAGACACTCTCTCCTCTGCCGGCTCTTGACAGTGCTGACAGTCCTTCCCTCCCTCTGGTTCCAGTGATGCTGGACTTCTGATACCCATGCTGACATACCCCTTAGTCATGCATGTTTGGGTATCTTCTATACAACAGGGGCTACTCCCTGTTTCTGATGCCTCTCGTATTAGTACTGTTATGATTTGCATTTTGGCTATGGTTTTATACTCTGTGCTTGCCGATTATGTTACTATGGCATGTTGTTTGGTTATTTTAGTTCTTAGGCTGGGTGTAATTGTGTTTGCCTAAGGGTCAATGATGTGAAAAAATCATCGGCTGAAACCTTGATACTGCCCTTGTTGGCTCAGCCAGGGGGTTCAGTGTCTAGTTTATGATGCTCCAAATATGATACTGAGACCTATAATGGCTCGGGGTTTTCTGGGGTAGTTTTTTTCTATTTTGTTTCCTTTTCTTCTGAACAATGTAGGTTTGCTATTAATATAATGGACGGGCTTTTCAGCCTATTTTTCCAAAAAAAAAAAAAACTAAAGTTATACATTGTTTGCATATAGACCAATGATGGGATTTTGTATTGTTCTTTTTAGAGCTAACAATTGTTACAAAAATTGTCGATCGAGTGTGCTCAAATTAATGAAAATTATGTATAACTAGGTGCTTTATGTTGCGGCTACGCCGCAACCGTTATTTTCCGTGAATGTTGATATACATGGATGTGAGCTTATTGTTGTTGTTGTTTTAATTGAGAAGTTTTAGTTTTGTTGCTTGTAGAAGCACAAATACATACGTTAAAAGAAATGAAAGAACATGCAGCCATCACATGTCATTTAATGAGTTGTACCAATAAAAATGAATAACATGCATATTAAGATTTCCATTACTTACAAATTGCATGTAAATACAATTTAGTTGGAGCAGAGACATAAGAACTCTGTGTGAGTTATTTGTCTTCATGCTAGTGAGCATCTTTACTGTGATAGGATTGAAATGTAAGTGCATATAAAATCATAAATCAAAGAAAAATTTACAAATTTAGAAACAAATTTTTTTGGTTAAGCGATACTATATTTTTTGATTGATGCTGCAGTTGCTACGGCCATTAAGAATTTGAAGTAATTGTTGATAGCATACAAGGGAGTTAGAATAGCAGGGAGAACATTATTCGTAGTTGGATAATTTCCTAAAAATCTCCGGGGAAAATAATTTCAATTAATTGAACATATTGTCAAATTTGTAACACGACAAATGCATGTACCAGGCCGACTGGTACAAACCAATAATAAACCTCGTATAAGGTCATATTCATGTCTATTAACTTAAATTTTTTTTTTTTGAGGGAGAGGATTTTGGAAAAGAATGTTTTTGTTGTTTCTTTGTTTAAGGAGGACAAGCAGGGCATAACTATATCTGCATCTCATGCAAATCACATCACAGCTTCTGAAAAAACAAATGTAGGACAATAATGTGTAGAAGTAGAGATCATGATGTAAATAACTAACGAAATATATGATTTTCATGTACCATCTCTTCGCAACCTCTGCGAAGGCTTTCAAAATAATAAAAAAGAGAGTTTCATGTACACCATCTGAAGGTCATTTTCTCTTAGTTGCAAGAATCTTTACTCCAAATGGTCTCAAATCTCTTTGCAAGGTGTATACTATAGCCCCGAATACCAAAATGAATACCTATATCCATCTCATTCTAATTAGTAAACATTTTAGTAATCTGAACTCAGTTTTTGGAACCTGTATTACTCTTAATCGACTTCATTATTGGATGATGAAAGCTACAGCCGAGGCACAATCATTATCAAATATAAAGATATACATGCCGAAATATTTCAGTGGAATCATCAGAGACTTCTAATTACTAATTACACGCATAATGTTTTAAATATTATTTCCCTATTACCCAACAAACTTTATATTGGTATAGGAATATTGTAGGATATATACCATCCTAATGTATTGTATGTTATTTACCAAAATAAACCTGTACAACTAATTTGTCTAGAATTAGGACTTTTTAAAAAAAAAATGCTCAAATAGAAAATACATTGAAGATACAATACTGTAAAGCAAATTTTTGTTTGAGAATCTCCTGATACTCGATCAGTAACCCTATATATACAATTTGAAGCTAGATGGCACATGTCTTCTTATCCTGAATTTCAAGGTATAAAAAATTATCCCATAATTGAAATATAGAACAAAAAAGAGTGACCATATTAACTTATATCATTCAGACAGATTCCCTCAGTTCACTGATTTGATATTTGTTACTATTAAGTGGTTATTTCAGATAAAATTGGAAAATAAATGTCATTCATCATTCAGTTGAAGCATGTTTTAAATATATACTTCTCTTAAATATTGAATTTAGAAGACTATTAATGAGACATCTTTATGATCGTATTATTATCAACCTAATTTGGAAATATAAATAGTAATTAGAGGAAGTACCTCAGCGCATGCAGACAAAGCTACATAACCCAAAAACAAAGGAGAAAGGAGGAGAAATTTGATGTGCCTTGTTGTTGTTGACAAGAAACAATCAAGTAATAAATCAGTTGAGAGAAGAAAGAGGAATAGCCTGTACCTCGTTGTTGTTGACAAAACACAGTCAAGTCGTAAGTCAATCAACGAAAGCAAGAAAAACAGACAAAAAAGAAAGACATAAATATACCTATGTGCATATAGTTGGAAATGATGGATTTGCTTGCTACCTCCATTTTTTTCTCTTTTCTTTTCTTAACAGATTCAAACCCGATTTCCATTATTAATCACTTCTTTTTCTGTAATTGCACGTGTTAAGTTGGTATTATGATTAAGAATCTGAAAAACAGGGATTGTCAATGTGATTTGATCTAAATTTTTGGTTTGAAAACCAACACCGTGACCATACAATTTGGTACTGATTTTATAAGGTATTGTACCAATGCTCTAATGCTCCTATTGGATTCTTGGCACTGTTTTGACACTGGTACAACAACTTGGTGTCCTGCTGAATGACTGGTACCAGTCAGTACCAGTGAAACTTGGTAACTCATCTTGTGACTCTCTTTTTTGAAAGCTTTGCAGAAGCTCGTCATGTGATTTCACTCTTTGAGAAATTAAATCAGACTTTGATTACAGCTTACAGTTTTAAACAGTACAACTTATGTATGCCAATTAGGTGGTGTGAAATATAAGTCTATAAACGCTATTGAATGGGCTAAAAAAAATCTAGACTGATTTCTGATGTTAACGTGGTGGGGAAGAGAGCTTACTCGTCTCACCAATTTCTGATTTTAATGTGAATTTGGATTCGATTTCTTCTTCCTCTTCTTTCCTTCCTTTCTCTACACCAAGAAGCACTGCTCTAAGCTTCTTTGGGGAAAACCTCCTCCCTGAAATTAAATACACTAACTCTCTAAACAATATTACAAATAGGAACAATATTTGAAAAAAAAAAATAGTGGTAAGATGCCAAATCCCAGTACAATGTGACTCTTCTGTTTATTTTTTGTACTAAAGCCAAAAAAAAACTAAAAATGTAAACCTAAGATCAAGGAAAATTTACTCATTTACCAGTAGAAGGCTAGTCTAGCACAAATAAAGCTGGTATATCACATAATCACATTAAGTTGAGAGCAGGCGGATGGCGTGTATGTTATTGGGTTGCTTTACTCGCAAACTACAAATGAAGAATTTGTTACCTACATGTGTACCAAATTGAAGTGAAATACATTAATAGCAAGTTCTTAAGAAGCCCTTTGCACTATTGTTCAATACAAATTGATTAGAATAAATAATAATTCATTTGTTAAATTTAAAAAGCCCGGTAGCTTCTTGTTTTTCTTTTCTTTTTCTTTTTTAAATTCCATTAAAAATAAACAAAAGAAAAATTAGAGAATTGAAGCTAACCCAAGCAAAGCCGTGAGTGAAAAGAGTGGCTGGTCAGATCGAATTTGTGCAAGCAAAACGCAGTTTAAGTTGAAACATAAGGAAGTGGATATGAAGAAAGCCGCTGAAATCACACTTGAGGACGCTCTCAAGAAGTTCAATTTAGATTGATAATAAGAGACAGAGCGTGTATGTTACCTTATGGAGAGGCTTCTCGATTCGTTCATACTCCATTCAGACTGAGCGAGATAGAGAGTTCAAAATCTTCACCAAAAGCAGTGGTAACGGGAAATGAAGAGCAGAAATCCCTAAGTCGGCTTTGTGAGAGGAGGAAATGGCTGCGTAAGAGCTTCGTGGGCTTCAATTTGTGGAGATACTAAATGCCTAAGAGGTGAGAGGATCAACACGTAGCGTAGGGGGAGACATGGCGAGCAGAGGGAAAGAGGCAGAAAACAGCTGTCGAAATTTGTACAAATTCAACAGGGGAGAATTTAGAGTGGGAGATGACGATGACGGACATCAGCAAAATATATCTACAGCCGTCCATCATGCATCGTACGGTGATCAGCATGGGTGGCACTGTTCATCGCTGACGTCACAGGCCATCCAAAATAATTTGTGGAGATACTAAATGGCTAAGAGGTGAGAGGATCATCACGTAGCGTAGGGGGAGACATGGCGAGCAGAGGGAAAGAGGCATAAAACAGCTGTCGAAATTTGTATGAATTCAACAGTGGAGAATTTAGAGTGGGAGATGACGATGACGGACATCAGCAAAATATATCTACAGCCGTCCATCATGCATCGTACGGTGATCAGCATGGGTGGCACTGTTCATCGCTGACGTCACAGGCCATCCAAAATAATTTGTGGAGATACTAAATGGCTAAGAGGTGAGAGGATCAACACGTAGCGTAGGGGGAGACATGGCGAGCAGAGGGAAAGAGGCATAAAACAGCTGTCGAAATTTGTATGAATTCAACAGTGGAGAATTTAGAGTGGGAGATGACGATGACGGACATCAGCAAAATATATCTACAGCCGTCCATCATGCATCGTACGGTGATCAGCATGGGTGGCACTGTTCATCGCTGACGTCACAGGCCATCCAAAATTAAGGATTTATAATTTGTGTACACAAATTTTAATACATTGGAAAGATGAACCACATATAAATTCAAATTCTTACATGATTTGCACTTAAATCTAATTGATCAATTTGTATAGAGCTCAGACTTAATCTTGATTAAAAAAAATTACCAAAAAATTCGTTAGCATGTTTATTTTTATTTTATTTTATATACTCGTACGCATGAACTTGTATACGGTTCATCCTTACTGGTGCATCAAAGTTGATGTTTTGCAAATTTTATAGAATGATTCGTACGGGCAGCACCATATAATCTAGCTCGAATTCAATCTAATTTCACTTATACATGAAATCCATGCGTTGAATAAAATTGATCCAACACCATATCAACTCATATTTTATTGCATTTACACATTAGTAGTCCCTTTTTTACCTATGAAATGTCATTCTATTTAGACCTTTTTGACAGTTTTCTTTTAGATCCATTTCTAACTTGAGATGTTCAATCCCAAATTAAATTTCAACATCATATATAGCCTTCATATAGCTGATTGTACATAAATTTTGATATAAGGGATAACATATCAGAATATTTATGTTTTCATCAATTTCAATAAGTGTTATATTAGTTATCACTATTATCAACTAATTTGTTGTTAATATAATAACATATCCCCTAATTAAAACAGAAGTATAACAACTGATTGAGATACATTCCTGTCTTACTCTGAACAAAACTGTTTTCTTGCTCCAAAAAATTGAAACAAAAGTTTGAAGATTCTTTGAGATACACTAGCTACCCTTTTTTTTTTTTCTTTTCTTTTTGTTTTCCAAGTGAAAAGCCCTTAGGTAAGACATGGACTAAATTTATACAACTGTTCTATGTGTACGTGTATTTACATTACATCATTTAAAAGAATGTACATCATAAGTCAGGCATTGGATCCTTGCACCATAGCAAATTATTATAGCATGCCTCTGATGATCTTTACTGAGTTTGCTTTGCTAGAAAATTTCACCTGAGGTGAAGAAAAAGAAAACAGTAAATTTTAGAAAGTCTACTCTTTTAGCAGTACGAAGTTGTTCATGATTTAGCAATCTCATATATAAAAAATGTACTCGGAGACCAAATTTTATATTTTTTTTTTACATTTTTTTACTATTTTTTCCAAATAGGTATATTTTGGACCCAAAAACAGTGATTTTGTACTATCTAAAATAATAGTAAAAAATTTCCAAAAATATAAAATTTGGTCTCCAAACACATTTTATACGGAGATCATGTTGAACGGTTCAAATTAATTGTTTGGATTTTGAAAACGGAGATAAGAATGTGAGGCATGATTGGGACATGAATACAATGGGGCATTTTAACCCTACTCTTGTTGAAATTAGGAGAGGACGATACAGGTGAAATTGCCATAATCAGAAGGCTATGAGATAATTCCATATTTTACAGGGTCAAATATGCAATTGTTACAAATAAACAATGGATTAATGCAAAAAACACTTACTATTGTTGTTTCAAGTGCTTCCTGGCTTTTCTAGAGAACTCACGAACCGCTACTCTGTCAGAAAAGGTCAAAGGGGTCTCTTCCTCTATTGGGTCCCGCTCGTAAAATAACTTTATAGGTTTACTATCATCTGATGGTGGTTCTTCTGGTATGTCTCGGTACAAGTGTTTTAGAATGAAAAGTGCTGTGTCATGATCTCTCCAGTAATTTCTGCATATAAAGTGCAAAAGGCAATAAAAATTACACATACTACCATCAAAAGTTTCTTCAAATAAAAATAAATAAATAAATCACAGAGTGAGACTATAGTATTATACATAGCGCATGTTGGTTTGTACTTTAGATCAATATTTTCGCTTTCAAAATTCAAACAGTCGATCTGATCCATTCAACATGGTCTCCACATGAACATGTACTAGCAAACTAAATTTTAGTTTTTTATGATTTTTTTTACAATTTTTTAGACAAGTAGAAAATCACTACTTTTGAATGGTCTAGAATATTAAGATCAAGTGATTTTCAATGCATCTAAAACAAATAGTACAAAAATTCTAAAAAATATAAAATTTGATCTACAAGTACATTTTCATATGGTGATCATGTTGAACCGTTCAAATCGACTATTTGGAGCTTGGAAACAGATAAATTGATCCATAGTACGGACCAACATGCGCTATGCATAGTATCATAGCCTCACTCTTAAGTCATACTTAGAATTTACTTACGTATGAGATCCTAAAGCCAGAATATAGGGGTGCTGAAATGTTTTATGCTGAAAAAATTTCATATAAACAGGAAAGTAGTTAGCAATAAAATAAATATTTAGAACAAGGAAATTAAATTACTAAAAAAATAATAATAACCTGAAGCACATGATCAATACGGCCTCCTTCAGAACCTGTTAGTCTTTCCATCATTAAAGAACCATATGACCTTTCTTTCTTATGGAAGCTTTCAGGTTTTTCTAAAACATTTCAAATAATTAATTCCTCACTATGTCAGTACATGTTAAATAAATGAATGCGTGATAATAAGGATATAATATACGTATTATTTAGCAAAATACCTTCTATAGTTTCTTTGCCTTTTGGCTGGAGAACATTAATTGCTTTTTCCTAGTTACATAAAGAAATAAAAACGGTTACTAATAACAGATAATGAGAACAAAGAAAAACATAGCAAAAAGACGAGGTTTTGTTACCTTCAAAGAGCTGACATGAGTTGCCACAGCATTAGAAACTGTTGCAATCTCTTCTTTAAACTCCTGAATTTTAGTAATAAAAATATTAATAAATTCATAGCATAATTTGCATAAATTATAATAGTTCAAAGATTAACAAAATAACAGAACCTGAAATCCAACATGAAGCCTCTTGCCACCTCTGTGATATGGGATTATTACTGGACGTATGTTGATATATTCCTCACATACAAGGGGTTCGATTCTGCATGAAAAATATAAAATATTTTCATACCTTGAATATATTTACATATTTTTTTTGTCATTTTTCAAATCGGTGAATATTGCATACCGATACGCTACAGGATCAAAAGGATGAAAAATGTTAAACATCTGATTGCAAGAAGGCATCTCTTCTTGTATCTTCTCATCTTGCCAATAATCATGACCTCGACCTTTTAAATAAAATTAAAAAAAACCAAGATTACCTAAAAATACATCATTTTCTCTCAATAACAATATTTTAAGACATGATTTTTGACGTTGTCACCCTTTCAAAAAAATATTAACAAAATAAAACTTCCACAAAAAAATTGAGTTTCATTACCGATTCCTATACGGACATTACGTAGGGCCAAAAACACTCCAAGAGGTGACCCTGCTGCATAAAACGTATCCACCTACAAATGTAAAAAAATACCAGAAGATATTAAATATACAGTAGGAATGAATAATTAAAATATAAATAAGTAGTTATTACCTTGAAATCAAGCTTGGTATAGCGTATGTATGGCTTATAAGAGATTTTCTTTTCATTTTGCACCTTGGAAACTTTTCTCAGTATTGATTGTTTATTTTCAGATTTAGGTTCTTCTCCTGTTTACCACAATAAATTGTTTTAAGTTATTCTAATACAGAGATTACTAGAATATAAATGATACATCCCTTGAACAAAGAAACAAATAAAATTGAATATAAATACCTTGCTCAAGCTGCGCTATTCTGGCTTTAAGCATCTTTACCTACATATTTAAACATAGCAAACAAATATAGTAGACACTAAATGGAGAATAAAAAGTATCAGAATTGCATTGTTTTATATATAAATATTTGCAAAATCAACTTGAACAAAAAAGCAATTTTTTTTCCAGGTAAAGAACCTTGTATAGTCAATCCGAATCATTCGACATGATCTCCATACTAAAATGTACTTGGAGACCAAATTTTATATTTTTTTACTAAGTTTTTATATAGGTAGAAAATCCATTGATTCAGAAGATTCTGGACCATAAAAAAACATTGCTTTTCTAACTATCTAAAAAAATAGTAACAAAAATTCTAAAAAAATGTAAAATTTGGTCTCCAAGCACATTTTACTATGGAGATCAATGTAATAATATCTGTGTTGATACAGTTTTTGACATCTTAGTGCTTTCTACTCTTTAATTTGTACCAGTATCAGATTGGCCATAATTTTACTCAAGCTCAACAATGTTTTTATTTTTTTATTTTTTAATATTAGCATACCTCCTCTAAAGATGAGATATGCTCTCCGTTTTCCAATTTTTCACCTTCCAATTCAGTTTCAAGGGCATGTGATGTCTCTCTGTTATCCAATTTCAAGTCGTCAGTAACGATTTCATCAGAGAACGACACATGGTGACACATGTCCCTATCAACCTTCTCAGGTGGTGAAGTAGATAAATCTGACTGGTGGGGGCCACTAACCACATCATCTCCTTGATCGTTAACTGCCTCAAAAGTCATGGAATCAATGGGAAATGGAGAAGTGAGGCGGTTTTGGTGACAAAGGATGTCATATGAGAGAACGCTGCCTAAAGAGTGGCCATATAATGAGACCTTCCCACTGTACCCAGGGTTTCGCTTCAGAAATTTCATGTATAATGTGTTCAACTGGCATGAGACCTGACAATAAATAGATTAAATTTTAATGAGTTACTTTGTACAAGTTTATGATTTGAGGCAAATAATGTAAGAAAAATAATAAGTCAAGGAATTGAATTATATAGAGTTCGGTCGGTTTGGTCTTTTTGGTTTTAAAAAATCTAAACCAAACCAAATATAAATAGTTGTTAACATTACACACATTGTTCAATTCCATCCTTGAATAGATATATCAGTTGTTGACATTACACATTGTTCAATTCCATACAAAATATGTAGATGTTCTAAAATATCCAAACCAAAAATTTTCTTCATTTTAAGTCCAAAAACTGAAGCATGGATTTGAACCATATAAAGTTCGGTTGGTTCAGTTTTTTCAAAAAATCTAAACCAAACCAAATATAAAAAAAACAAAAGTAATTCAAAAATTCAACCAAACTGATCCATTTAAACTGAAAAACCGAACCATTTAATCCAAACTTTTCAGTTCGGCTAAAAACCAAATAAACCGGACCCAATGAACACCCCTACACAGCATAAAGCGAGACATTTGTATCCCTTTCGGCTTATTCTAGAAGTAACTGTAGTCCTAATTGGATGACAATAAAAAGAATAAAAATATATACCGAGTCAATAATCTGCTGACAATATATTGGGCTCATGTAATACAAAACATCATGAACAGTTGCTCCTAGTGCGACACGTAGGCCCCGCACCCCATCCAATGTAATTTTTTCAACTGCACTCTCCCCACTCAGCCTCAGAGCCTTTCTCCACTGTACCATATACACAACATTCAATTACACTAACCATTAAATTAAATTTCCTCATTTTGTGAGCATGTGTACCTAGGGCGGAGCAATACTTTCCAACTATGGAGGTCAAACACACATTGTAGATCAATCATATAAAATTTTCATGCTGTGAATGGAGGTAAATTTTCACGTACCCATGACATTTTACTCTTTAAATTATATAGAAAATCATATATAAATACAAAAAAAAAATGAGGGTCAATTTTTAAAAATCATACAAAATTTTCATGCTGAGAACGAGATCAGGTCAATTTTACGTACCCATGAAATTTCACTTTAAATTATATAGAAAATCATATATAAATACAAAAAAGAAAAAATGGGGTTTTATAAAATCATATAAATTCTCATGTTGAGAATGGGGCTCAATTTTACAGTACCCATGACATTTTATATAGAAAATATATATAAATACAAAAATTTAAAATAAAAAATGGGATTCATTCTACTTGAATCTGCCCCTGATGTGTACAACTTCTAGTGTGTATCTGTACCTGGCAAGGAATAAAGAGAACCCGTTGGGTGCTTCTCTGATACGGTGTCAAAAATCTCTCAGCTAAATTCGTTGTTACACGTCTAAAGTCAACCACATCATCTACTAGGTTTGCTTTCTCTAGTCTCTGACCTATTCCGTGAATCATGAATACTAGATGCCCCACAGGCACCTGCCACGGCACATAAAACATTAAAAAAAATTGAACTAGTGCATCTAATACATATCCAATTGTATGAAAAGGAAGCAAAGTCATTACCTGAGAACAGTAGTCATCCATCTCTTCCTCTTTCTGTTGCCGCAACTCATCCTAACAAGCAAAAAGGAAACATAGAGGTCAGAAATGATGGCCGAGATATGCTTGGAAACACAAATTTTAAGCCTCGTGTCTTTCATGCCTCACATCTTTATCTCTGTTTTCAAGTCTAAACAGTCGATCCGAACCGCTCAACATGTTCTCCATACTAAAATATGCTTGGAGACCCAAATTTTATAATTTTTGGATAAAATTTACTATTTTTTTAGATAGGTACAAAATCACTGTTTTTCAGAAAATTCTGGACCATCCAAAAAAAGTGGTTTTGTACCTATCTAAAAAAATATAATATTTATCTCCAAGCACATTTCAATATGGAGATCATGTTAAGCGGTTCGGATCAAATGTTTGGACTTTGAAAATGGAGAAGGATGTGAGGCACGATTGAGGCATGAATGAGATATTAACAGCATGAAAGTCTCTAACCTGAGTAGGTTTAGAAGATCCAGAGGAAGAGAAACCACGCCTTAACTTGACACTGTTGCCACCACTATGCACAAGTAATGCCTCCCAATTGCCATCTTCTCCAGTGAATAAAGCATGAGAACCCTAAATAACAAGGCACAATATCTAATTTAAAAATGTATAGCACAATTATGTGATGTCTACTACTGCTGCAAAATGGGAAACATCAACGATACCCCCAAGATAAAAATTATCTGGTATTCGCTTGTTCCTTACTGTTTATGAAAGAAAGAAAGAAAATAATAAATGTCTAAGCTGCATCATATTTTGAGTGAGGCTATGGTACTATGCATAGCGCATATTGGTCCATACTATGGATCAATATATCCATTTTCAAAGTCAAAACAATTGATCGGAACCGTTCAACATGATCTCCATATGAAAATGTACTTGTAGATCAAATTTTACATTTTTTTAGAATTTTTTTACTATTTTTTTAGATAGATAGAAAATCACTTGATCTAAAGATTCTAGACCATTCAAAAGTAGTGCTTATCTACCTATCTAAAACATATAAAATTTAGTCTAAAAGTACATTTTCGTATAGAAATCACCTTGAATGGTTCAGATCGACAACTTGAACTTTGAAGACAAATATTTTGATCCATAGTACGGATTAATCTGCACTATGCATAGTACCATAGCCTCACTCTCTTATATTTTCAATATCTTTCAAGCTTATACTAAAAGAGAAGCCATAGGCAATTTTTCGGAACATTTATTTAATAATGTTTCTGAGTTTCCAATGTTTTATAAAGGGCACAATTTCCAATTTTTCAGGGATGTGCACAATATTCTTATTTAACAAAAAGACAAGTTTCTAATTAGTACTAATAATTCTTACATACCTCTGAGGTACCCAGTAGATCAACACGAGCAGCAAATTGCCCTGATGGTTGAAACTTGCGCCGGTGCCAAACCTAGTAATACATTAATTTTTATGACATAATTACCCCTGCTTTAGTGAGATTTAACTTTTTCACTTTATAAGGTAAGTCTGGGATTGTACCTGGCACTGGTACGCAAGCTCAAGCTGCTCAGCAACATCTTCACGCAAAGGAATCCAGTCTGGCCCCGCTTTTGCGTACCAGTGGCCTCTCAACACACGTCTGTTCTCTCCATTCCAGTAAACAGGGAAACAGTGTCTCCTCATCAAATCTACCTATAACATTTTTTGTAAGTCTAACTTAACTTCAGGTTTTGTCAGAACAAAATCTAACCTTCTATTTTTGGTTGCCAATTTGCAAAGCAGGAAATTTATAATTTTTGCTTTGCTCAACCCTTATTTAGGTTTATATGATGGGGTTTCATTTGCGATAAACCCAAAAATTGCTAGTTGATTTTAGATACAAGGATTTTCAACTGCAAATTATTGGACATAATAGCCTATGATCACAACATTTAAATTTTGAGTAGAGGCTATTACTAACAGTGCAAGCATTATAAGGTCCCCCCCACCTCACTGCCTCAGTCTGAAACCTTCTCAGTAAGGTCTGAACTCATGATAGGTCATCTGAAGTGGATTGATAGGGGAGCATGACATGAACCCCCAAATCAAATTATTTGACATTGCTATTGCTATTGCTATTGTAGTATAAAACGATTAATTCATCCTTTAAATTTGTTACCTCATAGAGACCTCCCTTGACGGGTACACCAACCCGTTCTTCCTCAACTTGATATAAATTATCTGATTCAGTATCCTTACTGGCTGAGCGGGACCCACTTGGGCCTTCACTACACTCTGCATACTCTTTCCACCAATATGCGAGCAGCTCTTCTTCCCTCTGTAGTTTAACAATGCTTCAGAGAATTCAGACAAAACAAGTAATGTGAAATTTTAGAGATCTGCAATTAGTTTTTTTTTTTTAGTTTTTTTTATTTATGACCTGTAAGAAAGAAGCCTCAAGTGCAAGGGAGTCTCTCCGGCTGAATCGAAAATAGTCACTTTTCCCAACTATCTCTGTTCGTGGTACTGCTGCTGAAAGCTCTGCACATTTATTTTTATCACATACTAGTGTGTAAGCACTATTGAAAAAGGTGATAGTAAACACAGGTCAGAATTTCTATTTCCACGGATAAAATAACTAACCCAATTCTATTTCTCATTAAACAGTAAATAAAAATTATATGCTGATTGAAAAACTGTGATGCAACAGTCATAGTTCATTGTTTTACTGGTACATTTTAGCTATTTTCATTGTTCTACCTTACATAAAGAAGAAAAAAATACCTCTCTCAGCAAGAGGCACTTTGCAAAAATACCAGCGAACGTCCTCTCCATCAGAAGGGCTTTTAGTTCTTGCAAGGTACTTTTGCCGAGCTTTACACTGCTCTATCACATCCTCTAACCTTGCTATATTTGAAGGTGTATTCTTCAATAAATCTGGAGAGGTTTCCTCTTCTACATGCGAGTAATTGGCCGATGCTGATGTGGAGGCCTCTGATTCGTCCACATAGTCGCTTGATCCATTATCTTGCTTGTCTTTCTCAGACATCAGAATTGAACTCTGCTGATTGAAGAGTTAGGAAATACCCAAATTATATCTTAATTTACAGATTTTACCACTGAAATCCTAGTTAGAATTTCAACAGAAGGGAGGAGGTGACCTGAAACGAAAAGACGAAGATACTGCTGATTTGTTCGTAGAATGATTACGATCAGAACTAATCAATGCCGGTTCTCTTCTCAGGCCACGGCAAGGAAGGGTACAAACGTAATTGTGCTCCAATTCTGATTCTCGTCAAATCTCTACCATTTATCACGAGATTTCAATTGAGATTGTATGGGAAAAATGCTCACCGATCAGATTGGGAGATTGAATCTCTCTTTCTCTCTCTCTTATTTATCTTTTAATTTCTCCTTGCTTTCTTCAATTAGTGATACATCGCGTAGGGTTTGAATCTTTGAACGGTAGGTTCACTACAGAGAGAGAGAGAGAGAGAGAGAAGAAAATTTAGATACGGATGAGAGAACCGACCATGTGCAGTATGAAATTATGTCAAGAAGGTAACTCAAATTTTGAGTTTATATCCAGACCGTCCGATCTGCTTTGCACGAATATTAAAAGATACCTCGTGCTTTCTACCTCGGTCCGTATTTTAATTCAAAATTTGAGTTACTTTAGCTGATATGTTCATGAGCATGTGAATTCATATCACTAAGTTAACAGAATATTTATGTTTAGATATGGACCGTCCAACCGGAATCCACACATTATTAAAGGGCCTGATTTTGATCGAACGGTCTGGATCTAAATAGAAATATTCTATTACCTCAGAGTATAAGAACTCCGAAAGAAAGAACTAGAAATGGAAGAATTAGTTAACTGTACAAAGAGAAAAAAAAGAAAGAAAGAAATAACTTGAAAGAAATGAATATTAGCGTTTTGATTCCTCAGCATATTTCTTTTTTCTTTGCGTCTTCTACTGTGTTGTCTTATGTGTAGCGGTTTGTTCTTAGATAATATATTTACTTGTTACATGGTATGCCACAATATATAGTCAAGAAGATCAATTAATAGAGAAAGTTTGAAAGCTTGAATATTTGGATATAAATCTGCTGTTATTTCAAAGGGATCACAGCCTATTTCTATTTCAACCGATTAAAGTTCCTCATGTGTCAAGAATTTTTTTTTCCGTACTCAAATCTCAACAAAGATCAACGGCTGGGATCGAAATAATAGAGTCCTGTTATAATACAGCAGATTTATTTCCTGATTATTTATGTCTGAACTGTAGCGGATCGGATCGCAATGTGTGGTTACCGGACCCACATTTCCGATTGTTTTTTTCATTGTCAAAACTATTATTTGAAGTGAAATTGTTGTCAAAATATTAATTGAAGAATTTATATGTCACTAATTAAATTGTCAAACAATTTGAGACTGAGTAAGTTGAAAATAATTATTCCTGCAAGTAATATTATTGACAAATAATTCACTTCTAATTTGAAAAAAAAAATGTCTAATTTAATAGTAATTATTTCTAAATTTATTTATTTTTAATTTTCTACCATTTCAATTAGACAGATTTATACAATTATATAAGAAACGTTGTGCTTCATATCATCCTTAATATGTTCTTAGATTTTTCGAAAATAATGCCATTTATTAATTTTATTTTTTAATGCTACCAATAAAAATATGGCCCACATCTAAGTGACTTATTTAATCTAGACAAACATGCTCAAAGGAAATGTTCCTTTCTTTGCATAAGACACTGACAAATGACAATTTTGCATGAAAAGATTGTACAAAACTCTAGCTTTGTTCGATGAATGGAAGCGGGTCAACTTGACCCGTTATATTTTAAAAAAAATATACAATTATAGAAAGACCTCACAAAACTGTTCTGGTCATATGTTCTAATATTATTGTTGAATGTTGATCCTATGTTGCAAATTAGACGTTGCATACAAATTTTTTTTTCTTTTACTATTTTTTCTCTGGGTGTTATATCTCAGTTTTGCTGCAATTTTAGTCATCTTTAATTACAAGTTTAGCACCAAAAAAATAATTAATATTGATTGCACAACGAGCATATAACTTCTTTAATAATTAATATAATTTCCTCATAAGGAGAAATCCACTTATAACATTTTATGTTACAAACCGTTTAACATGATTTCTATATTAAAATGTGCTTAGAGATCGAATGTTACATTTTTTTTGTTTTTTTTAATTTTTTACTATTTAGTGATATTTAAAAAAAAAAACTGTTATTTTCAAACCATTGAGTTGTGTACCCATCTTAATAAATAATATGAGTGTCTAATTTGTAAACCTTTTTGTTGAAATTCGTGCAAAGTTAATGTAGAGAAAAGCTTAATTAGATGGAGAGAGCAGTAGGTTTTAGTATTAAAGTATTTTGTCATCAATAAATAATTAAATATGATGGCTATGCTTTCTGATGAGGGGCCTCATAATCAGTTTCATATTGTAATTTGTAAATTTATGTAAGAAAAAAGACAAGTACTCTTGTTGTGGTTCCATTATGGGTTTTTTTTGTTTTTTTAGAAATTAAAGTTTCAAATTTTTGGAAAAGATATTGATTGCTTGTTTATTTGAAAAATAGATGAAATCTCACCAATGGTAAGAATCTAGCATGTGTAGGTTTTTGGGAAATATATATAGAGTAATGCTACGATGCTTTGGGAAGTAAAGAGAGTGTTGTACTTCATATTCATATTTTCATTTTTAAAGTTCTAACAGTCAATCCGAATTTCCTAACATGATAGTCATATTTTGATACGTGCTTGGAGACCAAATTTTACATTTTTTGAAAAATATTTACTATTTTTTAGAATTGTAGAAAAACAATGTTTTTCTGAATGTTTTAATTTGTTTATTTAATGAAAAGCTGTGGTTTTAAAAAAAATTAAAAAATAGTAAAAAAGTTTCAAAAAATGTAAAATTTGGTCTCCAAGCACACATAAATATAAAGATTATGTTGAGAAGTTCGGATCGACTGTTTGAACTTTGAAAATGAAGATATGAACGGAAAGTAAAACACCATATTTACTTCCAAAGCATGATAGTATATATATATAGAGAGAGAGAGAGAGAGACAGTTGGACTTTGGTGCATTACAATGTATAGTCCCTCTTGTAAATTGGACTATAAATTATTGGTTTTGATTTTCAAACAATCGATACAAACCGTTCAATTTGATATCCATATTAAAATGTGCTTGGAGACCAAATTTTATATTTTTTGGAAATTGTTTGCTATTTTTTTAAATTTTTTGAAACTTACTGTTTTTTTATGGTCCAGAAATTTTTGAAAAATAACGATTTTCAAAAATTCTAAAAAAATAGTACAAAAATTACAAAAAAATATAAATTTGGTCTCCAAGCACATTTTAATATGGAGAACATGTTGAGCCATTTAGATCGACTGTTTGAACTTCGAATCTAACGGATTATAGTTTAATGTACAAGAGGGGTCATACCACTTTGATCTTAGCCAACCTCAATATATATATATATATATATATATATATATATAGTAGAACTAGGGTGTTTCTAAGCTCACCAAACCCTTCCGTGAGCTCGACTCTAAAACCTATCGAATTGACTTCAAACGACATTTCCAAACCGTTAGATGTTCAATCTATATTAAAATGTGCTTGGAGACCAAATTTTACATTTTTTGGAATTTTTTTACTATTTATTTAGCCGGTTTGAAAACCGCTATTTTCCAATTGTGCAGAATTTTAATAAAAACAGCGATTTTCAAATCATCTTAATAAATAGTAAAAAAATTCCAAACAGCGATTTTTACTATACTAGATTGAACATCTAGTGTACTTTGGCTAGTTTTTTATTTTGTTGTATTAATTCAGCAAGTTCAGTTTTTATTTTATTATATTAATCCCCCAATCCCAACATCCAAACAACACATTGGTTTTATTTGTTAAGTTCTAATTATGGCTTAACTGTATGGAAGGACTTAAAGATAAGGTTAATTAATTGGAGGATCAAATTGTTAAAATTAAATTAAGTTAATTGTAATAATCTATATTAACAATAAGCAATAACTTTATAAATATTTAGAACTGCACATGTTGCAAGTGGGGATTGGGTAATGGTTAAACCGTTAAACAGATGTGGTATTTATTATTTCATAATTGATCGTAGAATAATTCTCAATCCTGGTTTTAGGGTTTAGGATATTTCTGTTTTTGCTAAAAAAAATGGAATCTAATGCCAATATTTCTTCTTCTTTGCCTGTTTAGTATGGAATTTTCCACCAGTAACTTCTTATTTTCAGTTGTGTGGTTCAGCTTCTCTCTGCATCTCTATTTGCACAGTGGTATATTACTTCCTCTCTTTTTAATAATTACTTGTCTGATCATATGTTACACAGTCTATTTGTTGTTTATTAATTCAAGTGCCAATATCTAAAGAGCATGAGCTTGATGTCTTATACAGTCTATTTATTGGTTTTGCAGATAAAACTCTTGGATCTTGGTTATTTATGTTATACAAGTCTTGTCTCTTTGGGTCTTATCCCTCTTCCAAACATAACACATAGATCATGTTAATTTATTTCACGTAGCTAGAACAGTTTCAGCTGTATAGTTTTTGTTATATCACTGTATAAGTATTTCCAATCATATCAGCTATACAATTATTGTTATATCTTAGTACAATTTATTAATTTTTGTTGTATATAGTTTTCTTATGTAAACATTCTATGTACTTTCCTCTCTGCGGCAACAGCCATGCCGAAGCAACGCGAGGCTGCCATCTAGTATTATATTAATTTAGGAACCCTGACGAATAATGTCATATATGACTCGAAGAACACTCTTTGATTTCTTCTCTTGAGGAAGCCTTAGAAAATTGGCAACCTTGTTAAAATCTCCTTGGTTAAGAGAACCATCTATGGTTGTCTCATCTATCTCTATTTCTTTGTGGAGTTTGGGAGGAGATAATGCCCATTGCATCGCCCAAATTGCGAGAGGCCGCATGTACTGTATCGACCGGTACTCCCCTGTTTTCGTCCATGCTTCAGGGGTTTGAAATGCAAATCTGCAATTTTTGAAAGGTTAACATAATGAATTTAGAATCATTTGGGCTTGTAGTGCAGTTCAGCACTAAAACATTTCAAATGCAAAGTGCCCATTTAAGCAAACATTTCATCCAAATGATGTACTTAATTGTTCCTTTTTGGCACAAATGAAAAAACTAAAGACAAAAGAGTAAGGCTATGGTACTATGCATAGCGCTGATTGGCTCGTACAATGGATTAATATCTCTGTTTTTTCACAGTCTAAATAGTCGATCTGAACCGTCCAGCATGATCTCCATATCAAAATGTATTTGTAGATTAAATTTTACATTTTTTAGAATTTTTTTACCATTTTTTTTGTAGGTAGAAAATTACTTGATCGAAAAATTCAATACCATTCAAAAGTAGTAATTTTCTACCTACCTAAAATAAATGTATTTTTTTCATACAAAATATATTACTTGAACTTTAAAAATGAAAATATTGATCCATAATACCGACCAATCCATGCTATGCATAGTACCATAGCCTCAAGACAAAGGAAGAAATTTGTGTCCGACACCCATCAGACTCAAATTTGAGTCTAATGGATCCTCTACCGTCCAATCCATTGTAAGATCTGTGCGCACTAGATCATCACGTATATTGAAGCACCGTGTACGGATCTTAAAGCGGATCGAACGGTAGAGGAGCCCATCAGACGTTCCTCTACCATTCGATCTGCTTTAAATCTGTGCACACTAGATCAACACAAATCTTGAAGCGAACTCGCACAGATATTGAAACAATGCGCACGAATCTTAATGCAGATCGGACGGTAGAGGAGCACATCGGACGTTCCTCTACCGTTTAATCCGCTTTAAGACTGTGCGCACTAGATCGGCACAAATCTTGAAGCAAACTCGTAAAGATATTGAAGTAACGTGCACAGATTTTAAAGCGGATCAGGCGGTAGAGGAACACAAAATGTACATGAAGAGGTAAATAAATGAAACTCTTACCCAAACCCATCAGTGGACCAGATAGTTTCACATGCACCTTGTGCGGTTTTAAACCCGTTTTCAACCATGCCTTCTTGTATCATAGCTGCTGCCACAGCAAAAGTAACACCAGGCCATATCTCCTTCGATTGAACCGTTGTGGTGTCGCTGTTTCCATCCGGTTTTATTCCATTTATTGCACCAATTTTCCCATCCTTCACCTTTAATACGTTGAATTTGTATATTGTTTCAAACGCAGTACGTATTTGCTTTTCGTCTACTATTGGTTCAAGACCACATGCTCTTGCATACCTGTATCACCAAAATTGATAACATGTTCATAACTTCATATACATATAAATATAGCTATGAAAACTCTTTATTTTTGTTTAACTTGTTCCCATATATAGGGATGTTCATTGGGACCGGTTTATGTGGTTATCAACTGAACCGAAAAGGTTTGGATTAAATAGTTTAGGTTTTTGGTTTAAATAATCGGTTGAATTTTTGAATTACTTTGGTTTTTTATATATGGTTCGGTTTAGATTTTTTTTCAAAATAAAAAACACCGAACCGATTGAATTCTAAATGGTTCAAATTTTGGTTTAGATATTTTAGAACATCTACATATTTTGTATGTAATTGATGTCAACAATTTATAAATAATTCATATTTATTTCTATTATTATTAAATGTATGTATTGAGTTTTGATCTTTCAAATTTTAATCTCTCTTTTTTCTGTTCAACCAAACAAATCGAACTTTACTTTAGTTATAATTGGTTCATTAATTTGTTATCCGGTTAACAAGTTTAATTCGGTTAGTTTCGGTTATACTTTTGAAAACCGAATAAAATTTTGATTTGACTATTTTAAGCATACCATTGACCGGCAAGCTGGTCGGCCTGGATCCATGAGCTCATTTCGCCTCCGGAATTATCATAATTAAAATACGATCCATTCCACAAATTTGCATAAACCCCCTTAGTCTTCTGGTACCTCGCCCAGAAGTACTCCTCTGACGCCTTGTCCCCTACGATACGTGCCATGGCCGAGGCAGCCTGAAGAGCCGCTAGCCAGAGGCCGCCAGAGTATGCACTCATGCCTTGCGCCTTCCACATGTCATACGTTTGATCGGGGAAACCCTCGTTCTCTATCATGCCATCTTTATCCTTGTCAAATTGGTCCATGTATGCCATGGCAAGATACACAGAAGGCCACACAGATTTTGCAAATGATGTGTTTCCTGTTGCAACCACATCCCTACAACAAAAATAAGAAAACAGTTGTGTGTGTGTGTGTGTTAGATAGTAAACTAGTTTAAATCTATTTAGTAAATTAATTCTTTCTAGGACACTGTCATGCAAATACAAAGATATTGGAGTGAATTTTTTCATTCAATCAAAACAAGAAGAGTTTTAAGTTAATTTTAATGCATTTATTTTTTATTATTTTTTTATCACTTGACTTTATACGAAATGAATTCGAAAATTTAAAAATTTGGCATGTAAATGCATCACTCGTAAGGTAGTTCAGTTTGAACAGTTTGGATTCGTTGTTTGAAACCTATTTAATGAAATTTGGAGGTTGTGTCATTATGACTAAAATAACACAAATTTCATAGTAGCTAGACACTTTAAGAAAATAGAAATGGCCAAAAATAGTGGCGATTTCAACAGATATGAACATATTTTTAAACTAATAAAGGCATGATTTATATTAAAAAATATACAAAAAAAAAAATCACCTGTAAATTTGCAAGACAAACTTGGGGTTCAAATCCTTCCATCGATTGGTATTTTGAAGCGCATAAGAGTTCACCTCAAACCATGGGTTATTTAGTCCTATGTCATGTGGGACTGCTCCTAGAGCCTGTTTACAAAATTAATTAAACAAACAACCAAATCAAATCAATTTATTGTCATTTGTCACTAGTAAGAGCAAATTCGTCAATAAATTTAAGTAGAAACTATAAATAGTTGTCAAGCACTAAATAGAAATTAAGTTAATTTCAATTTCTATCTCTACATACTTATGCGCCCAATTAATTGTTAATTTTTTTAGTGACCATGTTAGCAATTATTACTATGGAAAAAAGAACGAGAGCCAATAGAAACAGTTATAAAACGATTTCTTTAAAAGAAAACTTTTTAAATTAGAGATTATTTTATATCCAAAAAATTAAAATAGAAATGTAAGTACCTTTCTTATAGTGCAACTGCCATCAAGAACACTAACTTTTTCGGGATCATGAATTTTCACAGCCATGGCGAAGTCCCTTTGAACACTCAACTCGAGCTTCGGAAAAAGATACAAGAGAGCGAAAGAGGAATAGAAATGCACATCATAAGTGTTCCACATTTGGTACTCTTTTCCTTCCAAGTACAAATATTGGCCGATGTTTTCCTCTTCTTCTCCAAGCAACAAAGGCCCGAACGCGGCATTTGAGGCGATTGGCGATTGCAAGGTGTTACTTATCGAATCCATACCACTTAAAATTGCATCGGTTGTTTTGTGTTCCTTGTCAAGCGAAAATTTTGTGGTCTCGACTGAGGCAAGACTTTGCACTGGAGGCAGTCCATCTGTATAGTAGAACTTTGTTAGGTATACTTGGATAATTTCTGGACGTTAATTTCTTAACTTATTAATTCATGTAAAAACAAAATCAACAAGTGATAATTTTTTATGTTCATTTACACAATAGCAGAGATCATATCTAACAATTTTGTTTTGGCATATAAGTTTTCAAATTTTTGTTATTAGAAAATTAAAGGTAGAAGCATGATGGAGTCACAAAAATTAGAGGCATTTGAACCTTCTCTCTTGTTTCATAATTTGTGGTTGCAAATTTGCTGTAAAATAAAAGAAAAATAAAAAATTTTACCTGTCCAAACTGCACCCCCAGAATTCAAATAGTATAGCTCATTGAACAGTGACAACACATACCTGATGCAATGAAACTATAAGTCTTTGTATATGTCGAATTACATAAAATAGAAATAAATTTTCAATTACAAATTTGAAAAATGAGAAATGATGTTCAATAGTTTGAATAATGGTAATTTTATACATACCATTCTGGTAGCCTTGTATCATGCAAAATGGGTCTTTGCCAATCTTCAATTTGTTTCTCCCAATTACTGTGCTCTGTTTTTCAAACAAGAAAACCTTATAAATCTTCATGAATAAACAAATATATAAGCAAAAATCAATCTGAAGTTTCAAATTCCAACACAATTTTAACATACCAAGGATTGCATCATGTGCAAGATTTGCTGCAGCACTGTCTTCATCAGTTCCATAAAACCTTGTGTACCGTCTATATTTTTGAAATCACCATAAAAAATATATCATAATGTGTCAAACTGTCAAGATTTAAAATAAACAAGTTCACATTTTTAATAAATTTGTAATGAATTAGACACCTATGATAAGTGGTGCCACTATGAAATTTGACTCTTGGGGAAGCCCATGCAAGAGAGAAGGTCACGGTACGGGTCTCCTGTGCTGGTACAGTAACCATAGCTGAAATCGCAGCTCCGATCGATGACCCAGGGTCTGATGGCTTAGTTGATTCTATTGAACCGAGATGGTCGAAAGATCCATGCTGTCAAAATAAATTCAAACATTTAAAAAAAAAATTGGTCCATACTATGGATTCATATCTTTGTGTTTAGAATTTGAACAGTCGATCTGAACCGTTCAATATGATCTTAACATGAAAAGGTACTTGGAGATCAAATTTTATATTTGTTAGAAGTTTTTTCACTATTTTTTTAGACATATACAAAATCACTATTTTTGGATGATCCACAAACTTTAAATCAAGTAATTTTCTTATCTTTCTAAAAATATAGTAAAAAATTCTAAAAAAATATAAAATTAAGTACATTTTCATATGAAAATCATGTGGAGCAGTTTGGATCAACCGTTTAAACTTTGAAAATAGATATATGGATCCATAACTGCAAAGTAACATATCCTCCTTGACTTTGAATAAATGAAAAAAGAGTAAAGAGTATACAAATTATAATAATAAAAAGGGTTTTTTCACCTCTTTGACTTGAGTCCACATATACTCTCCTGTAAATTCCTTGGATTTACCAGTAATTAAAAAGCAGGGGCATTCTGAAACTTTCACTTCCTCCGTCTCCTGAGCAGCAATTGCGAATGTTACAGGTGACTGCTCACCCGCAGTTCTACATGCATGTAAGTGGACTTCAGTATTTCCTTTTCCATGTTTCTTACAACTTTTTTAAATCTTATTTACTACTGGTACGCCATATGATAAACTTTTGTATCATATATTATAGGGAGAATTTTATGTATATTTCTCCTCTAAAATTCATAATATTATATTAACCCTTCTAATGTTTAAAAACTTAAAAATTTACTCAATTTATTGATTTTTACATTGAAACTCATTTTAAATTTATAAAGTACACATTTTAAAGGGGAAATACATAATTTTAAATTTATAAAAATATGATATTAAGAAGTTTATAGAGGAAATACATAATTTCAAGATTTTGGAGGGATATACATGAAATTCTTCCTAAATTACAATTTAGTCTTATAGCACTATATATGTACCTGTGATGTAGAAGAACTCCACGTACACCATCACACGCTCTAGAAATATTCAGAGTAATATTCAAAAGTATTAGTTGACAAATTCAGAAAAACAAAAAATTCAAGAGAAATGATGAAGTATTTTATGATTTTACAGATTATAAGATGCTCACTTCATTTTTGAATTGAAATGATTCCCAGAGAATCCTGATTCTCCACCAACTGAATTCTGGAAAAATATAAAAAACATTTAAACATTAAACAATAAAAACACCAAGTATACATTAAATTAAAACAAAAAAGATCTCTTAAATATAGACTTACAGCCCAAGTAAAAAGCAAGGAAACATCTGCTGGAGCACTTCCAGAATTAGATACCTGAAAATTCATTCATTATATTTTTTAAAACATCAAAATTAGCGTGGATTGATCTTTATTATCAATTAATATCTCTGTTTTTAAATTTTAAACAGTCAATCTGAATAGTTCAGCATAATCTCCATATGAAAATGTACTTGTATATTAAATTTTACATTTTTTTACATTTTTTTCCTATTTTTCAAAAGTAGTGATTTTCTACCTATCTAATAAAATAGTAAAAATATTCTAAAAACGTAAAATTTAGTAAACAAGTACATTTCAAACGGAGATCATATTGAGCGGTTCAGATCAACTATTTGAACTTTGAAAATGAAGATATTGATCTATATTACGTATCAATTTGCGCTATGCATAGTACCATTTCTCCACTCATACTTAAATAGTAAATTAATAGAGTAATACCGTAAAAGTGAAAATGGCAACTGGATAGCTGCTCTCCTTGTAATTATGAGGAATAAATGGCGACATCTGACGACAAGTGATTTTAATTTCTGGATCCGGTACACCTATTTTTTTACATTAAAAACAAAAATACATAAATTTCATAAATTTTATAAAATTACTATCATATACTAATCAATTTCATAAATTTTATAAAATTACCATCATATACTGTCCAAGACCTAGGGTATAAAGCATGATATGTGCATTTCTTTTCATTCAGATTCCAGTCCCAAGAATTAATAAAAGAACTTTTTATTTTTCTGCAATGACATGAACAAAATTTATATTATATGGAGAAGTATAAGGAGTAATTAATTAGTATAAAAAATGAAAAAGAAAATATACTTACTTGGGGTTAATTTCAGGGGCTTTTGGAGATAATACTGTAGAATACTTGGTACCATCAGGACGTGAAATAAAAACCTAAGAAAATATATTACAAAATTGGTCAAATTTATTCCAAATTAGTAAATTGTAGAATGTAAAACTCTTAGAAGAATAAGAGAAACTCACAGAAAATTGATTTGCTAGAATTCGGTTTTCTTCGGATTCTTGTGGAAATAGTTGGAAATTTTGAAAATAGCCCTTGTAACTTCTCCCTATGCTCCCTGAACTGTCATTTGACCCAAGTTTTAGTTAGAATACTACCAAAAAAAAAAATCAAATAAGCCTTCATTTTTTTTCTAACTTTCAAAAGGCCCTCCAACTATGCCTCGAGAGACAAGTAGAAATTGCAATATGTTTGTAAGTGCTTGGTAGGGGTCTTTATGTTTAAATGGTTTGGATCGGTCGAAATTTTCAGTTAATTTGGTCTTTTATATTTGGTTCGATTTAATATCTTTTATTTTGGTTCAACCAAACAAACCGAAATTTACTTTGGTATTTTTTTTGGTTCGATTGTTATTCGGTTGACAAGTTTAATTCAGTAGGTTTGGTTAGATTTTAACTGAACCGACCATTTGAACCCCCTATTGTTAGGGAGAAAAGTGAAAACCATGTAGCACAGAAACCAAAAAAAAGAAGGGCTAGAAATTCTAAAATTAAAATTTTAAAGATCAATACATTGAAATATTTTTTGTGCAAAAATCATGCTTACCCAACTCCACCAAGTGGGACCCCAATGCAAGGGTTTTGCATCCACTTCTTGAAGGGATTCCAACAAGCAGCCTTTTACATTAAAAGAATAAAATTGAATATTTTTTACACCAATGAAACTTGATAAAATAAAAATAAAATGAAGGTCATATTTCAAAAAGTGCCATATCAAGGCTAAAATGCTCACACGGCCATTTGCAGTTTCAGTGATGTATAAACGGCATAGTCGAAGAAACATTGGCCCCTGTTATGAAGTTAGAAACCATAAGAGAAATTTGAATAATTTTCATGTGTGATAAATTAAAAGATATAGATTTAAAGGATATATATTTTACTTACAAACTCCAATTTCTCATGCATTGTTAAAGTAGACAAGCTGAGACCTGTTATCTTTTTGTCATCTTCAGATAATTGTTTTTGCCACCTAATTGGTACAGGCTTTGCAGGATCAATTTGTGCCTAATTAAATTACAAATAGAAATATTAATTACAAATTTAGATATAAGTTCATTATGTTAAAAAAAAAAAATATATATCAAGCTTTAAGCCTTCAGAAGTGTACAAGTTGGTACCAATCCATTTAGCAGTAATGGTAAATTTGGACACTTTCTGGTAAAAAAAAAAGCTAAATTACAAATATGGCCTTGTAGACTGGTAAAAAAAAAAAGATAATGTAATATACACACCAAGCATGGAAATCACTTGAAAAAGAACTATCGTAAAATGTCCTAATACATATAGCAGTAATGATTAATTTGGGTATTTCTGATAAAAAAAGCTAAATTACATATATACCCTTGTATACTGCTAAAAAACATAATGTAATATACACACCAAGCATGCAAATCACTTGAAAAGAAATATGGTAAAGCGTCCTAATCCATTTAGCAGTAATGCTAAATTTGGGTACTTTCTGATAAAAAAAAAAAACTAAATTAAAAATATACCCTTGTATACTGGTTAAAAAAATAATGTAATATACACACCAAGCATGCAAATCACTTGAAAAGAAATATGGTAAACTGTCCTAATACATTTAGCAGTAATGGTAAATTTAGATACTTTCTGATAAAAAAAGCTAAATTACAAATATACCCTTGTATACTGGTAAAAAAAAGATAAGTGTAATATACACACCAAGACCAAGCGTGCAAATCACATAAAAAGGAAATATGGAAAAGTGTCCTGATACATTTGGCAGTAATGATAAATTTGGATACTTTCAGGTCAAACCAGCTAAATTACAAATATACCCTTGTGTACTGGTAAAAAAAAAAAGATAATGCAATAAACACTCCAAGCATGCAAATCACTTGAAAAATAACTATGGTAAAATGTCCTAATACATTTAGCAGTAATGGTTAATTTGGGTACTTTCTGGTAAAAACAATTCTAAATTACAAATATACCCTTGTATACTGGTAAAAAAAAAAGATAACGTAATATACACAGCAAGCATGCAAATCACTTGAAAAAGAAATATGGTAAAGTTACCTCTTTCTCAAATCCATTGACGGCCATCTTAAGCTGTAGAAACAAATGCAAATGAGAATTAATCTACAAGGAAGGTAGAAAAGTCACACATTGCTGTTTGAGAGAGAGAGAGAGAGAGGGTGTAAAATGGGGAAACAAAACAATAAAACAAGCAATATTCATTTAATACTACCAACAAACAACTTGGTGATGAAATCCTTCTATCTTCTTTTTAAATATCAAAATCAAACCATTTATTCAATATTTACCTCAGTGTCTTGAATCGATCTCAAACTCGATCGAGAGAGAGAGAGAGAGAGAGAGAGCGTTTTGGGTTTGTTATACAGTGCCAAGGAAAAACGCTCTTTGATGATTCAACCTTTCTAGAACGTCGCTTGTTTTCTCTACCCGCCAAAAGTAATTAATTCTAGAAACGGGTTGTCGGGTCGACCCTTTACCCGTTAAAATGGGTAAAGTTGTCAGAGCACCTTTGGCTTCATACAGCGCACTACCCATATGCGAAAATCGCTCTGTTAAAAATTTATACAGCGCACTAGCTGCATAACATAAGTTAAAAATTTACCCGTGAAAATCGCAGTCCTATTAATAGCTGTCCGTCCGATCTGATGATTTAAATTTGCCGAGAATGCTACGCATACGGAGGATCCGAACCTAAGAAAATAGGATCTGAATCCGGTAAGATGAAATCCTAATCCTATCACTCTATCAGAGAGGCAATCGACTGTAATTATGTTGGCTAAACATAGTATCGGGTTCGGATCCTCTGTATAAATAATTTCACGTGTATCGGGTTGGACCCTTCACCCGTTTAAATGGCAGTCCATCTGATCTATCTAATGATTTACATATACAGAGGATCGGAACCAATAAGAGGATCCGAAATCCGAAAAGCAATTGACTAAACAATAACTGATAAAAATAAAAATAAATATTAGAATAAATAATAAAAATAAATAATCGCACCTAACCCCCTAAAATTTTATTTAATCTAATCGTTAGGGGTGTAAACGGAGCGGATTCGGAGCGGATAATGCCGATACCAAATCCGTATCTGTTTTTCAATGAGCGGATACGGATACGGATACGGATAGTAAACGGATATCAAAATTCAAAACCAAATCCGTCTTAAACGGATACGAATACGGAACGGATAATCGACGGATACGAATACGGAGCGGATAATCCACGGATAATTGTCGGATAATTGAGTCATATGAACTTTAAGTACAAAATACTAAATTAAAAAAATTAAAAACAATTAAGAAAAACAAAAGTAAATTAAAAAAAGGTAAAGAAATGGAGAAGATATAGGAATGGAGAGGAGTTAGGGAATATTAACCGCTGAAAGTCAAGTTACAGCAAAGCGGAGAAGTTGAAATTTTGGATCCGGATAGTGCGGATATCCGCTCCGTTTATACTTTCAAAAAATTATCCGTATCCGTATCCACATCAAATTTCCCTATGCAAAAATTATCCATATCCGTATCCGTGATATCCGTATCCGTTTAAATCCGAATACGGATAATAAGCGGATTCGGAGCGGATATCCATCCGGATATCCATATCCGTTTACACCCCTACTAATCGTTCCTAACCCCACTGGATTCAGAATTTTAATGGATATATTATTTCAGTACTTTTTGGTCAAAAGTCTATGTCATTTTGTCTATCAATTCAACAGTAAAAAAATAGCAACAGGTAGATATTTTGAAATTAATAAAGAGTTGCTTTCAAACAGGAATTTATTATAACAAACAAACTTGCTGCTCTTTATTTTAACAAACAAAACAGGATTTTTAATTGTAACTAATTCATCACACACTAATTAGGGGCAGATTTAAAAAAAGTAACGTTGATTTAATAGGTCCGGATTAATTTGCAATTCCTGAAAATTAATTTTGCTTCCAGTTGTTTTTGTTGTTTTTAATATATAAAAGAATATTATTTGTTGTTTTTTATTTGAAAGAGACTATTTTTGTTATTTTTATTCAGTACCCGATTAATTAATAAATTTGAACTCAATTAGTTAATGAGTTTGAACCTGAATCTGCCTCAGACCATTAATCCTCTATAAATGGGTTATCGGGTTGGACCCTTCACCCACTTAAATCGCAGTGTATATCTCTTGTAATCAGAGTACGGGTTCAGTTGTAATTTTTTACGTCATACCTGCTATATGTACTCTTATATACTGACTGCTATATGTACTCTTATGTACTGGTACGAACTGATATGTATAATTGGTTTGTCTTGAGTAATAAAAATATGTCGACGGTCTTTTAAAAAAAAAAAAAAAAACTATGTCCGAGATGCTACGTATACATAGGATCTGAACCAATAAGAGGGTCCAAACCCGAGAAGCTAGGATCCGAACCCGAAAAACAATTGACTGTAATTGTGTTGACTAAACAATAACTGAGCACCTTTGGTCAACAGGTGTTTCCCTTGCACACTACAATCCTACCTAACTCGGCAAAAAAATAAAAAATAAAAAAATAATTTTAATCTATTTCTTGTCAAAGTCTATCTGTCTATTAATTCAACAGTAAGGGAAAAAAAAAAAAAACACACAACAGGGAGATATTTTGAAATAACTAGATAAAAGGGTTGCTTTCAAATAGGATTTTGATGATAACATGAATCTAACTTACCACTATTGCTAACACATCATAATAACAACTTTTTAGATATATGTATTGTTTGTGAAGTAAGGCTATGATACTATGCAAAGTGCGGATCAGTCTGTGTTATTTTTTTTCCTTAATTTTAGAAAAATAAATCTACTGAAGGAATAAAAATATGTTATTCTAATTTCAACTATTTAAAATTTTTCATACACAAATTTCAACGAAGAAATTTTTTTATATGTGAATCTCAATAAAAAAATCAACACCTTTTGGAATAAAAGCATGTTTGTTTTCTAATTTTAGTGTAAACGGAAATGTTGATAGAAACAACACCTTGACCAACAAAGAAATATCTCTGTCTCTTTCTCTTTGCTCTCTTTTCTTTCAAGAAAAAAACAAAAATAATACAATTAATATCTTGAAAAGTTGTATTACCGTTGGTCATGTGACCTTATTTAATATAGGATTGGTCAACAAAATGTGATACCTTTCCTTTGAAGTTATTAGCAAGTTAACATGACTCATTGAAGAAGAAAAATAGAAGAAATTATTTGAAGCATAAAACTAAATGATTTTTTAGAAATATTAAAATTAGTTTTTCGGAAAAAAATGATGAATTGTTTTTTTTAATTAGTTTTGTTTTCCAACAATAAATTTAAAAATTAAATTCGAAAAAATAACAAAAAAAATATTTTTCTTGCCCTCTTTTCTTTCAAAAAAAAAGACAAAAAATTTTTCATGGAATGATGTATTAGCATTGGTCATGTGATCACATTTAATAAAGGTTGATCAACAAAACTTAGCACCTTTCCTTTGAAATTGGCAAATCAACATGACGCAATGAAGAAGAAAAAAGAAGATATTATTTAAATTAAGTGTAATATTTTAAGAGTTGGGATATTGTGCTTTATGAACTAAATGACGTGTTTTACTTCATGCTTATATCTTTGTTTCTGAAGTTCAGAAGATCGATCAGGACCGTTCTGTAGGGTTTTGACGGTTCAGACCCATTGATTAAGTCTGTTGGGGTTTTGACTGTTCAAATCCATTTGTTTGCTTAAGATGCAGAAAGAACGTAAAATAAAAATTTTACTTCTAACTTAAGCCAAGGATTAAAGAGGTATGTCAGAAAAAGTACCGAACTTCCTTTTCTCAACAATCCGCAAGATTATACGTCAATTACGTATAACTTCATGTTCTCAACCGAAACACTATTTGGGAGAGAAACCGAGAAAGAGAGAAAATAGATTACCGAACTGATCAGACAGAGTCGATATCTCATAAATTAGTATTCTATTCTCTACCCCTACCCCTCTATTTATAGACCTAAAATAGACATGAAATGACCATTTTGCCCTCGGGTGGATAGGGATGATGACATGTCATGTGGATAAGAATGATGACGTGTCATGTGGATAAGAATGATGACGTGTCATGTGGATAAGGATGACATGTGAAAAGACCAAAATGCCCTCGACCCAAATTCAATTAATATCCATATAATTATTCTGAACAATTATATTTATTGAGGTTGTTTGTTTCGGTGACTTTTATACAACGTATCGTGCACGTTTATAAATTAACCGTTGTTTTTGCTTGTCATCTAAATGACATTTATAATTTAATTATATCAAGTATAATTAATTATATCCATCTTATTATTAAAACATAATCAAATCATAATTAATCAATAAGATTCTCCAAGTAGCTCCTATATGGTGTGACCCAATAGGATCTGTGTTATATTGGTAAATAGAATTAAAACTGTTTTAACTTCTATAATCATAGGAGGCATCTGACATCTGCACTATGACCATCCAATTACACAGATGATGCTGTACTGTACAATAACACGATCCAGTAAACTATTTACTCATGTTAATTCTTTTGTCTCATAGTTATCAGATCAGTTTCAAGGTAGGTGTGTGTCATCCTTGCAAACTTAATTTTTTCTTGATCTTGAACAGATTACCAAATATAATTACTCTTGTAATTATACCGCATGCAGATAATCTTATTCTATCAAGGGGCCCAGTGATACTATAACTCGTATAGAGATACGAGGGACAATAGTATTTTTGGTAAACCATCACTACCTCAGCTAAGCTATGTATACCGAAGAGCTACCGTTATAACTGTGTTTTACCAACAGCGTTAGGTAACAGTCACACATACACATCTCTTAGTAGGAAAGATGAATACCTCATACTTTAGAACTAAACACTGAATGAAAACATTAATGACACGAACACAATTTCATTTAATGTTTCATTCGGGGTCTGTCAAATACCATGTTCCTGGAACATGTATCTATGTGATTAAAATGACATCTCTTGTCAATGGTTTGTAAAACATAATCATCTTTTAATCCACACACTAACCTTATAACGGTAATTAGTGTTCCTGCTAATTACCTTGGTTAGAGACTTTTAAGAATATATATCATCTATATTATGAAGTTTCACAATTCCAGTTAATGACTCTAGTCAGAAAAATGAATGATTCATAAATGCAATAATATTCAAAGTAACAAAATGACAGTTTATTAATCACTCAATTTATGAACAAAGTTTTATGATAATTTTATCGTATTATTGACTTCTAGATTATTACACTAACACGTTCAACATGATCTCCATAATAAAGTGAGCTTGGAGACCAAATTTTACAATTTTTGAAATTTTTTACTATTTTTTTAGAATTTTTTAAAATCGTTGTTTTTCATAAAATTATGAACCATAAAAACAACAATTTGCAAAAATTCTAAAAAAAATAGTAAAAAGTCCCAAAAAAATGTAAAATTTGGTCTCCCAATACAATTTAATATGGTGATCATTTTGAACGATTTGAATCGACTGTTAAGAACTTTAAAATCACAAAATATGAGCGTGAAGTAAAACACGCCGTTTACTTCATATTTTAGTAAGTGCTAACATATACAAATTTGCAATTAATTATACCCAATTCACTTTTAAAAGATGAAGATATTGTGATGACGTATGGTTGTTGAACAAGTTCTTTATAATTTTTTTCTAACAATAATTAGCAGAAAATCCGGTTAAGGATATCTGTGAATATTTTTTTTACTATAGTGGATAATCCACCGAATCTCTCTGAATATTTAAAGTTGAAAACTTTTTGTTAACTTTAAGAATTGGCATTTTTAGATGTGTCTGACAACATTTTGTTGGGTTTTTAAGAGAGATAGAATTTATTATAGATGAACAAAATTAAAAAAAAATTAAAAATTAAATGTAAGGGAAAAAAAACATTTTGTTCGTTTTTACACAATACCAACGTTAGGGCTGCAAACGAACCGAACCGAATCGAACTTACCTCCAGTTTGAGTTTGGTTTGAATTAATTTCGAACTAAGTTTGGTTTGAATTAATTTTGAACGAACTCAATTTCGAATCGAATTTTTTACGAACTCAATTTCGAACTTTTACGAACTTTATTACGACTTACGAGTTATGACTTATGGCTGGGCCATAGTTCGAAATTACAGCACTTCAATAAAAATTTAGGCATTCTGAATTCTAATTACACAGTACACCAAAGTTTATATCAAAGTTCATTACAAATACCAAAATTTATATCAAACACTAAAGTGTAGTACAATCAATCAAAGTTCAGTACAATCATGGTATCCAAAGTTTTCCAAATACACAACAGGAGCAACATCACCAAAGTTTTCAAATATCCAAAGTATTCAAAGTACAATTTAAGTTAGAACTGAAAGCAGTTATGGGCTGGGCGGCCTTATATTTTCATCAGCGAACATAAGTTATCAGCGAAAATCAACGGTTCACGTTTGAGTTAATTTCGAACTAAGTTTGGTTTGCGAACCTATTTCGAACGAACTAGGTCCAGTTTGAGTTTGGTTTGAATTAATTTCGAACTAAGTTTGATTTTAATTAATTTCGAACGAACTCAATTTTGAATTGAATTTTTTATGAACTTTTTCAAATCAAACTCGAATCGAATTACAAACTACGAATTTTTTGTGCAGCTCTAGCCAACGTTCATATGTCAACGTAAGAAATAAAAAAAATAAAAAAGGAAAAGACAAAAAATGTCGCAGTAAAAAATTGATTCGAAAGTTGTCAACTTGTCATATCACATGTTTACCAGAATATTATGAAATTTATTACTGTGTGCATGTTTGTATGTTTTGTGCGAATAATTTAGTGGCGCATTTTAAGAGGTTTATTTTAAATGACGTGGGGCCCACAGGTCAATCATAGATCCGTTGGTAACATTTGACGGTTTATATTATTGCATTTTTTTAGCCTTTTTTAGTATGGAATAAGACCGAAATTTTTATTAATATCCAAAAAAATATTAAATTTTAAAATCTATACCCCATGTGGAGAAATTTCAAAATCTGTCCAAACCGCAAAAATTTTCTCCGGTTCAAAAGCCTAAAACAAAATTTTTGTCAAAGATGTTAGAGAATCTTTTTTGTTTTTTCAAAAATAGAAATATCACAATATTTTATGTATTTACCTATAAGTGACTTTTGAACCGGTATCAATAACTCAGATTCAAAATATTTTTATTTTTTTCCAATAACACACAAAGAAACATTTTAATTTTTCTTACAGTCGCAAAAAATTCGGCCTGAAAAATGTTGATCCGAGTTATTTGTCGCAGTCTTTCTAATAAATCAAATTATATAGTATTCCATCTATTTTCAAAGAAATATATAAAATATTTCTAGTATTTCAATACAAAAATAAATAAATTATAGCATTTTCTATTTTTTTAAAAAAACTTAAAACTGCAAATTAAATTTGCAGTTTTGGAATTCCAAAACCGAAAAATAAATCTGCAGTAATTCGACCTAAAACTGAGAAATAAATCTACATCTTGGGCAATTTTCGAAATCTTGTCAATGAGGGTGTAGATTTTGAAATTTAATATTTTTTGGATATTAATAAAAATTTCGGGGAATAAGATGTAGCTCATAGTTGTAAATAAATTTTATTTAAATTGCATGTTGATTTTAATATCTATAATGATGTGATTAGTAAGATTTTTTTTATAACAAGAACTATAGATCTAGATTCTATGAAGAATTTTATTAGTAAGATTTTAAATAAGAGGTTTGCAGTTTTATTAACTTAGGCTGCACTTACTATACATTATAATAAATTTTTAATATAAATGGAATACATAATATGTATTTATTTATATTTTGCCGGATTCTAAATATTAAACTAAAAATTTATGAATTGTTATATATATCATTCTATGAGTAAGAGCAGGGGTATCCGATTAACATCAGATCAAATTCAGTATGATGTCCGGTCTGGTTTAATTTGCATTGAGATTTGTGCAAAACATTAAAATTATGATTATCTCTGCATAAACTCGGCGCACGAATATCGATACGGATCAAATGCCTCATCTTTGAAATTACTATTGACAAAATTGTATTTATATATATAGCCTAAATTCACATGTTCATCTTTGCAATTGAGTTATTATATATATAGAAAATAACTTTTTTGTATATTAAATCATCAGAATTGAGGACCACAGGAGGCAGTTTTCTTTAAAAAAATTCAACTTTTTTTTTCAAAATAAGAGGCAGAAATTCAAGAGATGGTTAGATATTTAGATGCACCTTTGAACCGACAGTGATTGTCAAAGTTTGAATTTAAATTCTAATGGCTAGAAGGTAATAGTCAAATCAGGATATATCACTGCTGAAACTTCGTGTTGAAACAATTATCAGTTAAGAAACTAGGAGTCGTGCCGCACATAGCTTTCATAATTAATTTGGGAGACCGTTTCTATACAATTTTTTTATATAATCCGTATTATTCTTGTACATTTTTCTTATATAATCTGTATTATTCCTGCACAATTTTTAAAGTATTAATACCTAAAAAAGAATTTTTATACCTATGCACGAAAGTATTTTAACGTAAATAATTGTCTCCCCAACCAAATCTCCCAAACTGTCTGCGTACCATAAATACCTGTGGGGACTACTCAAACTAAATGGAAGAACTGGGGGGGGCATACATGTTTCTAAAAATATCAATATTGCCATAAAACTATATGAGGGGACCGCAATTCTTAATATATTTTTTACATATGACGCTAGATGACGTCTGAAAGTATTTATATCTATGCACTGAAGTATTTATATGTATATACATTGTACAGAGTTTAATCTTCAGGCGTTTGATCATATTAAGTTACACATCAAAGTATTAATCCTATGCACTGAAGTATTTATACTTATGAGGTCAATTATTTTTGTTATAGGAAGGTTGATGCGGGGATACGGGATCCCCACTACTTCATTAGATGAATGTTGACGTGGGGACCATTGGGGGACTGAAAAAGAGAAATCATCATATCAAGTTACGCATGCAAGTATTAATATCTACGTTGCAACTGTTATTTCCCAAATATTTATATCTATAAAGATTGACGTAGGGACAAGTGCAGTGACTGAAAAGGAGAACCATATAAGTAGTGGGGATCATGGTACAACCTTCCTCTACTATAGCTGCGGAGATGACTATAATTATTTAAAATAAAATAAAATTAGCAATTAAAATTTTGTTGCTAGGTTCAGCAGCGGAATAAAAAAATTAGTAGGATAGAACAAAAATTCTTAGTGATAATTATTTTGAATATTTAAGTACATTTTTATAATTTTTTCTGAGCAAAATATAGAAATAAAACCATATTTTGTAGGAAAGTTTTAAAATGAGTAATAATTTTATGAGTTTTTACACCATAACATCTTGACTAAATATTATTCAAATTAAACCTGAAATTTCAAAAAATTCATTAATAAATATGTAAAAATTAAAATTTTATTAAAAAAATTATCCGAAGTTGCGATAGGGAATCTTCAAGTGAGGCGTTTGTCAGAATTTCTCTTTCGTTGGGTCCAAAATGCGCTATTTGCACTACGGCCGCTATAACGCTATAGCGGTCCGCTATTTGCACTATACAATATGGGTTTTTTTTTAAGCAATTTATATGAGTTTTAAATAAAGATAAAAAAAACTCAAACTGAAATTGAATTTGTAACTTGCTACAGATAAATCAATTTGAAATTGGGAATATAAATTGAAATTTGAATAGAAAAAAGTCCAAACCGAAATTAAAATTTGAATAGAAAAAAAAATAGATTATGTCATGAATCATGATGCTTAAGATATCTTTAATAGGAAAAATCGATAGTTTATGATATTACTATGGATATTTTGAACCGCAATTTGGACTTTGTACGGGTTCAATATGAATATTATAATTTCTTAATTACTTTGGTGTTATTTATTTTTCTATGAGACTTTAGATAATGTTGATATTTAGTACAAATATTGAATATACGTAATGTAAAAAAAATGCTATTTGGAATAGCTTCTGCTATAGCGACGCTATTCGCTATATCTTTTTTTATAGCCTTCCCGCTATGACACTATAAACGCTATTTAGAACCTTGCTCAACTATGATAATAAAATAATAATTTGTTTGTTTTTTAAGAAACATTACTTGTGGATCTAATCAGAAAATAAGAAATATTCTGTTACCTCAAAGGATATGGATTCTATTAACAAAAATATCAGTGAATCAATGTCATACAATTCGACAATTTATTTAATTTTTTTTACAAAAAATATCAAACTCAAATTATAGAAATGAAATGAATGATTAAATATAAGTTTGACTCCATCGCATAAATTGAATAATAATAAGAGGAGGGATCGGATGACATCCTTTTTTGGTGACATCGGATGACACCGTATATTTTCAAAGTTTTCAAAGTCCAAACAGTTGATCCAAACCATTCAATATGATGGATATATTAAAATGTACTTGCAGATCAAATTTTACATTTTTTGAATTTTTTTACTATTTATTAAGTATTTTACAAAATCGTTGTTTAGACCATTGAATTTTTGTACCCATCTTAATAAATAGTAAAAAAAATATAAAAATATAAAATTTGATCTGCAAGCACATTTTAATATATCAATCATATTAAACAATTTGGATCGACTGTTTAGATTTTGAAAATGTAGGGTGTCATCCGAACCCTCCTCTAATAATACAGAGCAATCAAAATTTTTCCCTAAAAATGGGCCGTCAATATTTAAAAAATCTTGCAATTTTATTTCTTCAAAAAACTGCAAATCTCGATTACTATTGGAGATCCGTAAATATGATTGATATTATTTTTTCTGTAAATATTTAAATATGATTGATATTATTTTCTCTATAAACATTTAAAATTTTATACATTTAAAATATTATGGTATTTCATCTTTGTTTTGACAGTTTTCAAAAGCTTGCAAAAATACACTAATATGAATAATTTATGGACGTTGATATTAAAGTGGACCACACAGATCATGAAGCGAATCAGAGAATCGAATCAGATGATTACGAACGAGTATCAGACCAATTTGAGTTCAATGCTCATCGAACGCGCCTCGCTCCCATTTCTGATTTGTTGAAACCCATCCACTCCCGAGTGCGTATCCTCTAAGATATCTCATATTTTGCGTGATCGACGTGTCCGTTGCCTATTCGGGGACAGAGCCAGTATTATTTGAGCTTTGAGATTCGTGCAGAACTTGAGTGGTTGAGATTTTCCACAAAGTCACGCAAATATGTGATTTCTCAGAAGATGCGAATTCCCCACTCTCCACCATCCTTAGGGCCTGTTCGGCAGCACAGTGGGCTGGGAAATGGCCACGAAATTTTTTTTTTTTGAACTGATTTTTACTGTTCACGTGGGAAAAAAAATTTCAATCTGAGTGAATTTTTTTTTCCTACGTGAACAGTAAAAATTGGAGAGCAGCCGAACAAGCCCTTAATTCACAACCTCCGAGATATCTCAAACCTTCAAATTCTGAACCATTCAAATATTTTCTGCACGAATCTCAAAGCACTTAAAAACTGGCCCCTCCATGTCAAATAGGCACCCAATAGAAATTGGTCTTGCTTTGAATTAACTCAAAAGTTTGATAGGGACTCCGCACCCACGTGCAGAGAACGCGCTTTTTCTTAGAGATCTTCTGCGGCTGTAAAATTGGATTCATATCGTGACCACAGTGACAACTTAATTGTTCAGAAAAGGTTCGGCGAAGTCAAAATTTCGTGATTCGGAAATAATTATTGTATAATTCGGTAATGATTCGGAATAATCCGAATCAGAGATCTCAGTCCTACAAGGAAGAAAAAAAAAAAACCAAAAAAAAATTGTTTTGGGAAAAATTTGGAAAAAATTCGTGAATAATTTGTAAAATTCTGGAAAGGTTTGTAAAATTTGCAAATTATTCGGGTATAATTCGGTCAAAGTTCAGTTAACCGAATAGTTCGGCATTCGGTTCGGCATCACCAAAAAATCAAATTATTCAGGTATAATTCGGATATAATTCGCAAATCTTGTCACTATGATCGTGACGAAAATTAATATAAAATTAATATTATTATTTGTTCCAAACATGTCAAACTACGGACAATAATATATTTTTTACATAATTTTTTTTTCAATCATTATTTTTTATTTCATTTTTTTTATTATATTTGCACATTCTTGATATTTTTTCTTCATTTAACAAACTTAAATAAAAAATAGTTAAACGTAACTGCATGTGCTGCTTCCATTTCTTGATTTAATGCCATTTAAGCCAGAACCAAAAAGAGAAACCTCATAAATGCAACAGGTAGAAACTATAAAAATGCAAATCATAAAGTTAACAACAAATTAGTTAATTAGGTCAGATGTCAGGAAATACTCACCTACTTAAAATTAGGTCAAATGCTACAAGTACCAAATCAATGCTACCATTATTTAACTAATTTCCAAATTTGAATCTTTTCTTAATTTATTTTAATAAATTGCAAATTACAACTACTATTATACTCTCTTTGACCCAAGATACATTTATGGTACCATCAAATTATCCAATTTGTTTGTTAATTTTTCCCCATTTATACTGGTATGACATTGTAAGGATCAGAAATTAAACATAAGTTCCTATAAGGACCTTTTGGTAAAAGGAAAAACATTTCAAATCTCATCCATTTTCTGTATTTACTGATCAATAGAGCTACCTGATTCATTATCATATCAACCTTTCTAACAGCCCTCCAACAAAAATAAAATCATAAAAAAAAAAACAGATGGAGATAAAGAGAGGGAAAGAGCCGGAATCACCGGCACCCGCAAAAAATATACAATTGACAGTTTTACAGCCAATCAACTTTCACCTAAATCCTATACTAAAAATTAACTTTTTTTTTACCGCAATTCATCGGAAGCGTGGTTCACTCTCAATATATAAGAATTTGAACATCAATAGTATTTATCTTTCAGAATCAACGATTGCCATTTCGAGCAGCAAATAAAAGCGCTTCTGATTGGTCCCTCTCGAGCTGTCCTTTGACCTTGGATTTGTCGAAACGGGCCCGTCTGACAGCTTGTTGAATATGCCGATCGTGCTCTTTTAGAATTTCTTCCATGTTACCACCAGGTGGCATCAATGGTCCTGAGTAGTGGATTCTATTCTTCTTTGCTCCATTTACCTACAGATCAAAATGTGTTTATGAATAAAAGAAATTTAATGAATGATCAAAATATCAAAGGTTTTGAGTACCATATCATAAAATATAGTCATTAGGGAATTCATTACTTCATGTAAAAGGAATTTTTTTTTAATTAAAATGACAAAAATGCCCAAACTACCCTCCCTCGCACTCTTTTACCTCGGAAACAAACAACAAGAAATGGGCATGTCCATGTTAAGTATAAGCTACATAGAAGCAACACTTTGCAAACTATATGAGATATTAATCATTTAGGAGGTGTACATGCAAAATTAACTTAAAAAATAGATTTTATAAATCACATAAATGCCCTTGGGAGAAGAAAAAGAAAGAATCTTCCAATTCTTTTTTCCATCTTCTTTGATAATGCCCAAACTAACCCTCTCCCACTCCTTTTCCTTGGAAACAAACAAGAAGAAACAAATGGAAAATTAACTTAATATTAGTAATTAGGAATCTTACAGGATGAGGTTCTTTGTTTGCAACGGGTTCATCCTTTCTATGAGAGGTTGACGGCCTCTCCAATAAATGTGAAGTATAATCGACAACACCACTGGCCCCACCGGTATAATTACTGAACCTAGACCCAGTCTTATTCCCTTGCTTATTCATGCTCTCTTTCATGCTATCCATCCGCATGACCCCACCACCTCCTCTTGCCGTGGCGGCCCCCATCCCAATCGGGCCCGAGAAGTGGGTCAGATCGGGACCATTATATCTCGGCATCTGGCCATTGGATGGCCGGCCAACATTTGATGTGGTGCGGCCGGTGTGAGCAAGGTGGGGTATGGTGGGGCCCACTCGGTGAGGGAACCCGTTTTCAGGTACAACTCCAGGTGGATCTATAGGGAACCCTGATGCACTACTGCTTTTCGGATTTACTTGTACCAGCCGATGCTAAAAAAAAGAAAAAATTAATGTAAGGTACACCACACGAGCAATGACAGTACTAATGATAAAAACAATAATACTAAGGAAGAGTGAGGCTATGGTGCTATGCATAGCGCAAATTGGTCCGTACTACGGAAAAAATAAGTCCAAATGGTTGATCTGAACCATTCAATATGATTTCTGTATGAAAATGTACTTGCAGACTAAATTTTACATTTTTTAGAATTTTTTTTTACACAGGTAGAACACTATATCTACCTGTCTAAAATAATTGTAAAAAGAATTTCTAAAAAATGTAAAATTTGATTTCCAAGTACATTTTCATATGACGATCATGTTGAATGGATTGACTATTTAGACTTTGTAAATATATTGATCAAATGTACGGACTAATGTGCGCTATGCATAGTACCATAGCCTCACTCCAGCTATAATTATTATAATAAAAATATTTACAAGAACTGTACCTTTAATTCAGCATGTGCATCTGGTACAGGTAACTGTTTCCTCCTCATATCAGCATCATGGCCTTTACCAGCAGCAGCCCGTTGTCTATTAAACAAAAAAAAAAATCTCAATTCGGTTTAATTTAATTATAAAGAAAATAACTACATTTCCTAATAATTGAGTTTTGTATTTTTCAAAGTTTGGTCATAATAATTTTTGGTGGCCTGTCAATCACCAGCCAACTGATGTTGAAATGCTGTTTTAATGTATTATTAATCTTGACCAAATTTCTATTAATACCAACATTCCAATTTTCCATTAAAAAAATTCAAAAAAGAATTATACCTCCGGGCCTCTTCGTCACGTAGCTTGGCATCGTATTCTTTGCTAGGTGGATATTTGGGAAGCTCTGACGGATGGCATGCATAGGGCTTTGTATTAAAGAACTAAAAAACCCGTTTGTAAAAATTGCATTAGACTTACAATGATACATACTAGAGCATAAAATATAATAGGAAAAATAGCGTACTTCGCTCTGGAGAGAAGAGGCAGCGGTGCCTCGAGATTTGGGTTCCACACCAAGAAGACGATCCAAGAGAGACAAGGCAGAAGGAGGGAAGTCTCGGTACGTGTCATTGAAGCAGCGCCGGTACGGGTGTTGTGGCTTGAAAATGGCTGCCCGAGATAGCTTCAGACTTGCCCAGAATTCCTCTGACGGGGACCCACACAGCTTAAATATTTTATGTAGCTGTTCCACCTATTAAACAGCAAAGATCAATTTTTTTTTACAAAAAAATCTCAAATTTTCAGTTCATCTAAAGGGGGGACAAATTTTTTTCGGTGCCTATTCAGAATGCGGGGGGCAGTATTATTGTGCTTTGAGATTCGTGCAGAAAAGATTTAAACAGTCCGGATTTTCCACAGATCAACTCAAAGTTTGTGCTATCTCAGAGGATGTTAATTCATAGTTTATAAGGCTATAGCCTATAGGAGATGCTTCACCTATTGTAGTACCGGTTCGAAATGTACTATGAGAACAAATATCACATGTCACCTTGGTTCTAAGTTCTAACAGGCATGGTAGGCATTACATGAATGATTTAATATAGAGTTCCTTCTCTAATACATCAAATGGACAATGCAGTTTCTACTTTTATATATAATGTATCCAACTTTTATCAAAATTTGCAATAATACCCCTTGAACTTTAAACAGTTAAGTACCTCAGTTCTCCCAGGCATGATAGGCTTCCCGGCAAGTAGCTCAGCCAAGATACACCCGGCACTCCACAAGTCAACCGCGGGGCCATAATTGGTGGACCCCAACAAAAGCTCAGGGGGCCGGTACCACAGCGTCACGACCCGGCTTGTCAGTTGCTGTCTCTGGTTTGGGTTGAAAAAAGTGGCCAACCCGAAATCCGCTATTTTTAAGATGCCATCGTTGCTGATCAAGAGGTTGGCTCCTTTTATGTCACGGTGTAAGACCCCACGGGTATGGCAGTGGTCTAGACCCGATAACAGTTGTTGCATGTAGCATTTCACCTAAAAAATGGCATCATACTGATCATTATAAAAACAAAAACTCTTCATATATGTATTAGTGACGGAGTGAGGCTACGGTACTATGCATAGCACACATTGGTCTGTACTATGGATCCATATCTTCATTTTAAAGGACTAAATAGTTGATCTGAACCGCTCAACATAATCTCCAAATGAAAATGTGCTTGGAGGACAAATTTTACATTTTTAAAATTTTTTTTACTATTTTTTTACTTGGATAGAAAATCACTAATTTTGAATGGTCTAGAATCTTTATCTCAAGTGATTTTGTACCTATCTAAAAAAATAGTAAAAAATTCTAAAAAATGCAAAATTTAATCAACATGTACATTTTCATTTGGAGATCATGTTGAATAGTTAAGATCGATTGTTTGGACTTTGCAAATGAAGATATTAATCCATTTTACGGACCAATACACGCTATGCATAGTACCATAGCCTCACAGGTGATTTTCTACCTATCTATAAAAATAGTAAAACAATTCAAAAAAATGTAAAATTTAGTTTGCAAGTACATTTATATATGGAGATCATGTTGAACAGTTCAGATTGCCTATTTGAACTTTAAAAACAAAGATATCGATCTATAGTACGGAAAAATCTGCGCTATGCTATGCATAGTACCATAGCCTCACTCAAATAAGAAATTACCTGGGGCTCAGTAAACTTAAGGCCGGGGGTAGCAGCGAGGCCAGCAAGATCATGCTCCATGTACTCAAAAACCAAATAGAGACTACTTGACATGCGGGAGGTGACGAGGCCTTCTAATTTGATGACATTCGGATGATCAAGGCGGCGAAGAATGTGAATCTCTCTTGCCATGAATTTCACACTCTCCGGGTCCATATTCGCAAAACGCACCTTTTTCAAAGCCACAATTTTCCCCGTCTCCAAATCCCGGGCCCGGTATACGCTGCTATATGTACCTTGACCTATCTAAAAAAACAAAATATAAATCAGGAAAAAATGTTGAAATTTAAATTCAGCATTCAATTTTAACAAATGAAAAGGTATGTTACATTAAATTGTGGTATAGGATTAAAGGGCCCCAGTAATTATCACAGGTATATTAGAGGCATTTTCTGGCAAAATCTCAGCACCATTTACAAATGAAGGTTTCGAACTAAAAGCTCAAAAATGGGCATGAAACATTGCCACTTTAATTAAGTAAACTGAAAGAAAAAGTGGAATTTACTATGCAAAGTTTTAAACCCTGCATAAATATTGTTCTTTCCTACCTGAAATAATGTGCTTCAAATTTTTGTCAATTGTATCAGACCAAACATATGTGAAACCTCATCTTGTTCTCAATTCGGTGCCAAATGACCAGTTTTGAATTTAGAAATTTAAGGTAAGAAATAAACCTTGTCTAGCTTCTCAAAGGACTCTGCTTTACGTGGGACCCACCCCCTGACAGCCTCTCCGGCAACATCTGTCAGCCAGCGAGGCCAACCAGCAGACACCTGCTCAATCTCAACCCCATTTGGCACATCACCCCTCAAACCTAAATTTGAATTCAATTTACCTTCTCCCTTCACCTCTTCATCATCTGTCCTGTTACCGACTCTAGCATCAAAACCCGTGCCATTGGCCCGGCTTCGCCTCCTCCTATGATGACCAGTCATTTCCGTACCAGTACCGGGTTTATTATCAGCCTTCCCGGATTGTACTGGAATTGAGACATTGTTATTCTGATTTTCGGGAATAAGGCGGAGAGAACTAGTCCTCTCGGCATGTGTTATCACTACCCCCTCTTCTTCTTCCTCTATCTCATGATCTCTTCTCTTACTAGAACTAGAACTAACCAACCTTCTAAGGGAACTACTCGATCCTTTTCTCGGTTTAATTTTCAATTCCTCATGGAGATTATTGTGATCATGGAATTGCTTTGAACTTGCACAACCCATGATATCAAAATTGTAGCAATATATTTAGGGTTTGATGAAACCCTAAATATAGGCCAGATCGAACTACCACTTGAATGTAACTTCAGTAGAATCTCTTTGCAAGAAATCAATTTGCGCTGTATTGGCCTAAATTAGGCCACTTGAAACCAGTTCAAGAAGAGATCCGATGCTTCAGTTCAAGAACCTGCTATGAAGATCAAAGCAAAACCACCTTAAATCAAAGCACCCAAAATCTGATTTCAGGGAAATTTTTGCAAAATCTTGAATACCAACTAAAATTAAGATAAAAAGCGATTAAAATTGCTGTTAAGAAACAAATTTCAGATCAAAACTGTGGAACCTTTGATTCGTGCATCAATCCATAAAGGCGAGATCTTTTCTCTGTAAATCAGGCGATTGTTGGATTAAAAAATTGGGTTCTTTACCTCACAAATGGAAATCACAGTAAGTAAATAAATATGGGAAGAATTTGGAAAGGGTTAATTTTTTTTTTTTCCAGAGAGATAGAAAGAGAAAGAGACGAGAGACTCAGAGAGAAAACAGCCCCAAAGAAGACAAATGGCTATTTTGCACGTGTACCCTCGCTCTAATCAAAATCAATTAGTCAAAAGTTTTTTATAAATTGACACTGTTTGTCATTTTCACATATACCCCTATATAATATTTTATTCTCTCTTTATAGTTCTGAAGGTGTTATATGACAAATTATAAATATTTTTCAAAAGAAGTAGTTTAAGAATAATATATTTTACTCTGCATCAATTTAATAAATTTACATAAATATCCTCTTAAAGATGGAAATTGCTATTGTAAATGAGTTGTAGTTTTAATAAGAACAAATTAACAAGATCTAGTTCTAACTGCTCCATGCCACTAAAGAAAATAGTGCACAAACAGAGCGTGCTAAAATTATGTTTGACCAAAAATTTAACTGTTTTTCAAAATCAAGTATGTAATTTACTTGATCAGGTTATTTTTAGTTGTTTAAGGTAATTTATTCGATAGAATCTTGTTTTTTTTTGGGAAAATGGACACTAACAGTACTCGGACACTTTATTTTTCCTCAAAAGGCATGCATTAAAATAAATAAATTCAAGTTTGCATGTATTTCTAGAAAGAGTAGAGTTAAAATAATGTCTCATCATGCTCTAATATCATTATCTTTATTTTCAAAGTTTAAATAGTCGATCCGAACCGCTCAATATGATCTTCATATTAAAATGTGTTTGGATCAGGGTTCTAAATAGCGCACTATAGTATTTTTAGATCATAAAAGTTATGGCGCTATCAACGTTATAGCGGTGCTATATGGGCATAGCGCTGTTTTTTTAACCGTTCCGCTATGACGCGATAAACGCTATTTAAATCTTTGGTTTGGATACAAAATTTTATATTTTTTGAAATTTCTTTTTGCTATTTTCTAAGATAGGTACAAAATTAATGTTTTAGAAGATTCTAGACTATTCAAAAATAGTGATTTTGTACCTCTCTAAACAATTAATAAAAAAAATTCTAAAATTCTAAAATTTGTTATATATCCAAGCACGTTTTAATACGAAGATCATGTTGAACGGTTCGGATCGATTATTTAGACTTTTAAAAATAGAGATAATAATGTTGGAGCATGATGGGGCACAAAACTAATGAGGTATTTTAACCTTACTCTTCTAGAAAAAGGATTATAATTTTAATTCAAGAATGTATTTACTGACAAATGCATCATGATAATAATAAGTTAGATTAAATTATCAATTTATTGGTACCAACGGATTTATAATGAAAAAAAAAACATATATTAGATGATTCAAAGTTTCTTTGTGAAAATTAGTTATTCAACTTTATTCAAACATATATTACGGAATTTCAGCTCGAAAAAAATACTTTATTCAAACATGTAAAAGAAGTTTGAAAAAAAAATTATTTCTTTTTATATATCTTTTTAATCATATAACGTATAATAGAGACTCTTATTATACATGATATTTTAAGAATTGTTTAAAAAAATAATCAACACATTAGAGACAATTAAAAATTAAAAACATAGCACGAATTATATATTTTGTAAGTGCAAAAGGGCTTAAAGATAATTTAAGATTTTGTAAGGGAAATCGTTGTGATTTTTATTTGACTTGTGGGATCTTTGTAAGGTCATTGAAAAGAGCTACACACTTGACACACCTAACAAAACTTGCTTGTAAAAGGCGGGCCCACTGGTCAGTGAGAGATAACGACAATTTATGGATCCCCACCAGCAAAAAGTGCATATAATTAAGTTGTATTTATTTATTTTTATTTAGATAATTAGTTAAAGAAAGTCATACTTTAAAAGTAAACAGTGATTGTGTTGTTTTGGTACAATTTTTCAACACATAAAAATTAATAACCACACAAATTTAAATTTATCAGTGCAACTTTCCTCAGTTAAAAAATAGAGTGATGCTTCTATGGACATAAAGACCTATTTGTAAAATGAACATATTTTCATTTTAAAGTTCAAACAGTCGATCCGACCGTTCAACATTATCTCCATATTAAAATGTACTCGGAGGTCAAATTTTACATTTTTTTGAATTTTTTTACTATTTATTACGTATTTTAAAAACTAGTCAAATTCAGACCATTGAATTTTGTAAAATACTTAATAAATAGTAAAAAAATTTAAAAAAATGTAAAATTTGACCTCCAAGTACATTTTAATATGGAGATAATGTTGAATGGTCAGATCGACTGTTTGAACTTTGAAAATGAAAATATGTTCATTTTACAAATAGGTCCTTATGTCCATAGAAGAATTTGCCTAAAAAATAACTATCAAAAGAAAGGTATAACAATATGCTTGACAAAAAAATTAAAAAAAAACTTATATGATTTACAAAATGTTTATAATTTATAATTATAATTATATACCATAAGAAGTAATTTAAATTTTTTGACCATCATCTAATTAAAAAAAAATTACAAAATGCTTAAAACAACTTGAGATTCGCATTAAATTCGTAGTAAGTTTGGACACAAAATATTGATACATACAAAAATTATAAATTTAACGCAAATTCATCTCTTTAAAACAACAATAGAGAAAGTGTGAAAAAACAATAGCAAGTTTAACACACACACAAAATAAAGAGAGAAATTCGCGTTAAATTTATAATTTTTGTATGTATCAATACTTTTTAGACACTTTGTTATAAAATAAAATTACACTATATTAGATTATCTAGTTCTTTCATCTCAATTTTCGGACTGTGGCCCTTGCACATAACAATAACAAGGAATTGTTTGAATTTTGCTTTGAACCCTGTTTTTGAAAGTATGTTATTGCAATTTAACAATGACCAATTTCTTTGCATCAAAGTAATGTAAAAAAAAATGATTACTTTTAAAATACTTCATATCTTCTATTATGAAAGTGACACCAGCAATATATTATCATATACATATTTGAGTCATTGGATGAAAATAAGACAACTAGGTTAAATAGAAGAAGTATCTTCTCTCCTAAAAATTTAATAAGTATAAATTGGCTTTCTAAAAAATTGAATTGTTCAATTTTTATCAGATGATTTATAGAAATTATGTTAGTTAAAATACCATGGTTCTAAAAATCGGCCCATTGCTAAAAGTAACACCTTATAATATTTATTTAAATAAAGAAACAAATATTCCTCTTTCTAAAATATATCTGGTGGAATATTATGTTTTTATTAAATTTAATTCCATTATAATAAATTTTTAGTTCCGACCCTAATTAATTTTTACTATTATATATAGGTCCACACTAAGGTACATTCATGAGCTATTCAAACACATACAACATACCAAATGCCAAAAATAAAATTCCATATATTATTAGTAATTATACATCCTACTTAATTTCCAAACCCTTGAACAAGAATTTGGAACTTTTCCTTATTTTAACAAAAACCAAGTCCATGAACGCGTGGATTTAATGATTTACATGTGCTAACTTTTTCAAGTCTCTATCCTTTCTTATGAAATCTCCATTCAATTGCTTAGTGGGAATTGATGTCAACCCTCTTACACGCCAAGACTTTCCTTTTTTTCTCTTTTTCTTAATTTATTATAGAAATATTTCACATCCTAATATTAATGCTTGTCAATTTTGAGATCATAGTATTCCGTATTCTTGCAACATAGCTTTTTAGAAATCATAGTATAAACAACACCTAATGGATGCGCTAATGTCACACACACACATATAGAGGTTGGCTAATATTAAAACGTTTGTTCCTAAGCCGTGGAACAAACGTTTCGGTTTTTACATTTTCAAAGTCCAAACAGTCGATTCAAACCGTTCAACATTCAATCTATAATAAGATGTGCTTGGAGACCAAATTTTACATTTTTTGGAATTTTTTTACTATTTATCAAGTCAGTTTTAAAATCGTTGTTTTTAATGATCCAGATTTTTTTCACTATTTATTAAAATCAGCAATTTTAAAACTGACTTAATAAATAGTAAAAAAAATTCAAAAAAAATGTAAAATTTGGTCTCCAAGCACATATTAATATAGAGATCACATCTAACGGTTTGGATCGACCGTTTGAACTTTAAAAATCGGAAAACTAATTGGTTGCACCACAGCTCTGGAACAAACGTGGATATTAGCCAACCTCTATATATATTTGTAAGAATCACAAGAACATGTATGTACGTAGGGGTGAAAACAGAATGAATAATATCCGATTCGTGTTCGATCTGTATATGAAAACTAACATACAAATATCCAATGTCTGAATATTCGTACAGATACAGATACTGATATGGTTTTAAATTTTAATTATCATATCCGAATAGTAGATATATATATACCATATAGTTTAATATTTTTTATAAAAAATCTATGTTATTCACCATTATAATTAGATAAATATTATGAACTTTGATATATTTTAATAATATTTATATATATTTTTTTAATAAATAATAGAATTGAAAAACGGATATCCGATCTGTATTCATATCCGAAAAATAAAAACAGATACGGATATGGTTTTACCACTATTCAATCCGTATTCACCCCATTATGCTATTCAATGCACAGATGAATTTTAAGATATCAAAATTTGCTAATAATTATAAAATTATAATAGTCAATAGAATTTTCGTTAGTCAACAGTCAATTATACATAGGTTAACGTTTGCTTAACAACAACAATCACAATATATAATTGATTAGAATTATTTCCATTTATTAGTATCGCCAACAAAAATACATTATTATGTTGTCACACTCAAATAGCTTGAAGATCTAATTAAGTTTATTTTTTTTAATTTGTGGAACAATTAGTTAGCATGCGTCAATTTAACAACAACAATCACAATATATATAATAAAAATTATTATCGGGACCCAGATGCAAAACATAATATAAACATAGTGATATTGAGAAAAGATATAAGTATGACATGTTTTCTTGTTACCATGTTTCTCAAACATAGACTTCATCAAATTTGGGAGAGCTACGTATATAAACAATAATTACAAGATTGACCTTAGAGGAATATTATATACTAATCTACAAATTGTTCTGATCCATAAAATTTGCGACTAATTCAACATTTGTAATTTTAGTTTATAAAATGGTTGAGATTTAAGACATTCAAGACATGTCAGTGATTAATTATTTTTAATTGTTGGATTAATAATTAAATATTATCAAATTTAATTGTATGGAAGAAAAATATTTAATTTACTACTAACAAATGTTCATCAATTTGTGAGGCATATCAAATTCAATGTATAAAATTAATTATAATTATCTATCAAAAGTTTTTTTTATATTTTGTTGCAATATGTTTAATAATATTGGAATCAATTTAAAAACTAAGTCCTTCCATACATAATTTATTTCTGGATGAAGCCTCGTGAATAGGCCTAGTATCAGAAATTTCTGAAGACACCCTCAATTTGTAGAATATTTAAAGATTCTAAATAAGATTTTTTTTTTTTGAAGGTTGGCGGTGAAATACCGCCAACAATTGTATTAATAAGAAAATAATTATTTACAAAGGCTTAGCAAGCCCCTCATTACAAAAACTATAGTAATCAACTAGTGAATATTGACTCCAACAAACTACAATAAAAGCCCCCATGGCCCTCACTAGGACCTCTCCTGCGATTAGCACGATCGCAGCCAAAAATAAATGTCAAGTGTCGTATCATTAATCAAGATATGCACCGGTTTTCTCTTATTGGAGAAGAATCTCCTATTCCTCTCTCGCCATAACGCCCATGCACCTGCCGCCCACACCATGTTCCTCCGTAATGTGGCTTTATTGGACAAGTTGGACTGTGCCAAATCCCAATTATCGGAAAAATTACCTCCTCCATGATAAGGGATGTTGTAATGCGCAAATAGTCTTTGCCAGAATCTTGTTGCAAAAGTGCAAGACCACATGATGTGGTCCCTTGTCTCTGTCGTTGTCGAGACGCATAATTGACAGCCCTGTTGAACTGTGCATCCCCGAGTAAGTAGGACTTGATTCTAAATAAGAATTGAGAAGAGGTATAAGAATCAGTCTTTGGTCTAGTGACGAAAACACATATCCTCTGATATGGGAGATCATGGTTACAAAACAAATTTATGTTCAGTTTATTTGATTCAATTCGGTTTAAAAACTACGATAGTTGTTTTTTTATTGTTATGATGATTTAAAAAAAATGGAACAAATCAAATGAACGAAATATTACTAAATATTATGTTAGTGTTTTAATATCATACATCTTATAACACAAATTATCAAATTAATACTTTTTCTACTTGTTTAAACTTAAAATTTCATAGTAATTATGTTTAACCAAACTAACCGAACCAAAGTACGGTTTATTTGCTTTGGTTTGTACTTTGTTGATCAAATTATTCGGTTGGTTCGGTTTATATCTATGCAAAATGATTAGAAGTTTGATATAATAAAATATAATTCGGTTTGAACTGAATCGACGAATTGGATACCCCTATGTACGATTTTATTAAATGTCCAAAAGTGTAATTGACTTAATTGTGAGGAAAAAAAATGAGCAGGATCCTTGACAATGGTTATTTTTAATAATTTTGATAATACTTTGTAAAATCAAGTTAAAAACAATTTTGAAAATTTTAAAAATTATAAACATGTTATTGCATGTTTAAATTAAGTCGTTTGATAAATAATAAAACTTACAACAAATTTTATTATATTTTTTGTACGATAAAAATATTGTGTAGATAACATTCTAAAGATTGAATTTAAATTTGTAATGTTATATTCCGCAAAATACAATATGAAATGAATAATTGAAACCGATAGTTAACGTCTTCAGTAATATAATAGCTATTTTTGGTTAATATAACTTACTCATTAATATAGTTTATTTAGAATCTGAAAATCACCCTAATAATGATTAGATAAACTTATGAATGTCTTTAATGAATATTTATAACAAATTTTTATTGCTAGTATGTTAGAGACTGATTTGGAAGTATTTTTAGAATCTGTGTCAATCTTAAACTGCTCATAAACAAATGATTTTTGATTAATTCTTCCATCAAACTGCTCATAATGTTGTCTGACACAGCTTTCCTCTTATATTCATAGTCACAAGATTTGCGAATAATTCGTTTTTTTGGTGATGACGAACCGAACGCCGAATTATTCGGTTGACCGAACTTTGACCAAATTATTCCCGAATAATTCACGAATTTTACGAACTTTTCCCGAATTTTACGAATTATTTGCAAATTTTTTGCGAATTTTTCCTAGAACATTTTTTTTTTGTTTTTTTTTCTTCCTTGTAGGACTGAGATATCTGATCTGGATAATTCCGAATCATTTCTGAATTATACCCGAATTATTTCCGAATCACGAATTTTTGACCTCACCAAACCGAACCCGAATAATTCATTTGTCACTATGCTGATATTTAGACCCAAACTAAATTAAAGACCGAAGGTGAGTCAATGCATCAGAATAAATGAATAGCAAATTAGTGAAGGAAAGGAAGTGTTGATTTGTCACCAAACTGGGTCTGATTTGGCCCACTAAAACCCAATATGTAGCTCCCAAAAGCATCTCTTCAATGGGCCATATTTTTAACAAACAACCACCATCCAACCGGTCCAGTTATTCAATATTGGTACAGTACAAAGTAACAAATGAATAATTCGGGTTTGGTCGGCGGGATAAAAAATTCGTGATTCGAGAATGATTCGGTACCACAAGGAAACATAATATTTAAAAAAAAAATATTTTTTTTTCTCGTTTTATTCACGAATAATTCATGATTTGCGTTTTATATATGCGTTTTATTCGCGAATAAAACATATTATACGTTTTTTTGCGTTTTATTCGGTGTTTGGTTCGGAAACGTCGAAAAAATGAATTAAACGTGAATTAAATGCGAATTAATCACGAATTATATTACTATGGTACAATATATGCACTATTTGACCCGCTCCGGTTTTCCTGTAGTGTTTCGGTGCAATTCAAACTCACTATCGGGAATATAATTACAACCTTTCATATGTCTATATAAAAAATAGTTGAGTTTGAATCTATGAAAAATTATATTATAGTCTATATAAAAAGGTGATATCATTCACAAATGAAGATTGTAAATTTTTTTAGAATACTGTAAGAGGGTTAGAAAAAAATACGAGAGAACAAAAACTTAAACTAAAGAAATATTTCACAAATGTTTAAACATTATTTCAACAAGCATTCATATTCTAGTCATATTTTAAAAAGCAATTACACCAGTATTCAGTCAATTCACTCCATGAACTATGCTCTTGAGTAAACCATGACTGTTCTAAAATCAAAACACTACATTGATATTAAGGAAAACTAAAAAGTAAATATACAATTTGATTTAAATGGAAACACCAAATCCACTGAAAACATTTAATTTACTCGATGTAATCCCAACATACATTATTATAATTAACACACTGATACATAAAACAGGAACATAAGGAAAACATAATGCACAACATCCAATAATTAACACACTGAAACAGAGAGCACAACATACATAAAACACCAGTACTTTATAAGTGAATCAGGGGAAGAGACTGAAAGCAACATTTCAATCATCTATATCAGTAATAGTAACAGACAGATTAGAAGGGTGGTTGAGTTTACCGCATTGAACAACACGTAGTGTGGTAAGGTGTGACATAGCCCTCCGTTGCACCTCCCAATTCTCCAAGTTCTCCAATTTCTTAAGTTTTAAGAACTGCAACTGTTGAAACCCCCCCCAACACAACCAATTCTCCAAGTTCTCCAATTTCTCAAGTTTTAAGAACTGCAACTGTGGAAACCCCTCTTCGGAGCAAACCATTTGCTTCCCTGTGTATGCTTCATTTTGTAAGGTCAGAAATTTAAGAGCTGGTAGTTTTTCTAGAGTTGGCATGGGGTCTTCCTTCAAACCGGAATTGGTTAGGGTGAGCTTTGTAAGGTTTGGTGGAAATTGAACATAATCTATGAAAAGTTTCCTACAAATCCATTTTCCCTCTAAATTTATTGACGTGACCGTCTTGAGGTTAGGAAAGGCTCTCAAATCGACAAACTCTGACGGTATAATCTTGCCCATAATTGTCATCGAGAGGAGTTTATCCATGCGACTCAATAGGTTAGAAATAGATTTCATGTCTAGATTGTTCCAATTTGAAAATGCTAACTTTCTAAGGCCAATCAGGAAGTATGGAACTTCTTCTAGCCATGACTCGGGAATCTCAACTGTTTTCAGAATATCTAGGTCATATGTGTTTGCATCAGAGGGTGGGCCTTTAATTTGAGGGCAAGGTTCCACATAAACATGACGAAGTTTTGAGATGTTCCATAGAGATTGTGGTAGGGTTTTTATGGGTGTATCTCTACAATCCAATGTTTGAAGATTTTTCATGTCTCCTATATTCTTAGGAAGCTCAGATATGTTACTACCCCTCAAGCCTAGATATCGTAGGCAAATCATGTTCGGTAAAGCTGTCACTAGGATTGTGGATTTTCTCAATTCCAACACTCTGAGGAACACGGCACTTCCAAGAACATTTTTATCAGAATTAAAAGCTAAAAAGGAAAATATGTGATTATTTTTCACCTCCGTGTATTGTTTCTTGTTGTCATGATGGATTGCAACACGGAGCAGAGATTCTATTTCTTCTTGATCTGGATTGGCAACCAAAAACCCATCCTTTTGGGATTGTTTGATGACAAATTCGTGAATAATAGGAGGTACCCGGCAACTTTTTATTTTGCCTGAGGCTGATCTCTTTGAAACACAAACCAATGACCTGCATGAGACAAGGAAAATAACTAAACATCGATCATGTACACGTTTATAATTAAAGGAACAAAATTTCTCTGTTTACTTAAACATAAAAAAAATCTTTTGTATATCATCAAGTATACCAAAGAAAATTATCTACTCTTATTGTAATAAAACAGACAAAATTCATTTTTATTGATTTCTTTTTAGGGAACGACTACCTAATGTTTGAAATAGCAATCATCCTATTACTAATTGCGATGTCATTTATGCCACAATGGGAATAACCATAGACCTAATAAATTAAAAGACCAAATTTCAATTTTCCAAAAATATTGAGAATACCTTTGGACAAGTTGCTCCAGGTATTTATTTGCTCTCTCTTCTTTCAATGATGCAAACAATTTTACATCAACCGACCATAATTCATCTTCTTCCTGTTCAAACTCCTTCAATCCAACAATTCCTTCAGCGATCCATATGTCAGTTAGAGAGGTTGCGGGAATCTCATAATCAATTGGGTAACATGCAAAATAAAGAAAGCACAGCTTAAGAAAGTAACTTAAATCATCATAGCAGTAGTTAATAATGTGCCACATATGATTGCTCGTAACACAATTATTAGACCCTTTGATCTTGACCAGATCATCTTTCACCCTGTTCCAAACATCATAGGCCCAGGGGCGGTTCCAGGATTTTCATCAGGGGGAGGCAAAAAAATATCGAATCGGATTTAAATACTTAATCGGGTTTAAATCCATTAACCAATTAGGTACTCGATAAAAAACAATTCTTTAACTTATACTTTCCAATGCTTTGACTTGTAATTTCTAATGCTTTGACTTATAATTCTAATTACGAATCAAAATTCAACAAATTTATTTCAATTTTAATCCTAAATTTAACCTGAATTACAAATCAAACATCCAGAGGGAGGCAAAATTTTTTTCAGAGGAGAGCAAAGTCGGTCAGAACCGATAAATCTTCACTAAAACTCAAAATTCAGGGCGGGGCAGCTGGTCCCCCCCGAAACAACCTGAGTCCGCCCCTGCATAGGCCACTTGAACGAAAGGAGACCCCCTATAACCATTCACATTCCTTGCAAATTAGGTAAGGGAGATTGTCCAGTTCCCTGCAAATGTTAGGAATGAAGGTCATGCTGAAGCCTTCTTCAGGAAATGCTGTCATGAGGAAGAGTGCTAGGCTCTCCACCACATTCAGTGTTTCGTAGGTATGATATATTAGCACATTTTTGCGGATATTGATCATAATAGTGTTATTTTTGGAATGAATGTCCCATTGAATTTCCATGAGGTAATTATCTTCTATGTGCTCAGAATAATTTCTGGCTTCCGGCATACCAATGATTAAATCTCGGGTTTTCTCCCAATTGGTCACCAAATCATTGCTCCCGGAGCCGGACAACCGTTTTCTAGAAGCACGTATGATGATCTCACTCATGAATTTTGTGAGTTTTGGGGCTGTTAGTCGCACACTCTCAATGAGAGATTTCTTTTTGTCCCCAGGGAGCACCCTGAATTTTCTGCTCTTCATGAAAACATAAAGGTCATCTCTTTTTTCGCATATCAAATGAAAACTGGGTAGGTCACCAGGGGCATTTTCTAAGAAAAAATCTCTGAGGACATTTTCTGTTTGGGGGAGGGATATTATTTCATTCATGTGAGTTATGACATCCATCTCAGTTTCAACTTTCTCAAAATCACAATGATTAAACAAAACAGTTTGATCGTGCAGAATATAGCCTCAAATCCAATTCAACTCCAAGCTCCACCAAGTAACTGCAATGCAAAATAAACATTTGAAAGATCATGCCTCACATTGAAGGCCAGAAAAGAGATAAGACAAAGGCTAAACTCTAATTATGGATATCAGTGAGAGAGATAGATGTGAAACCAAGAGAGAGAAAGAGAGAGAAATTGGTAACAGCTGGAAAATAATTATTCTATTGTCCTTGTAACTCCTTGGTAGAAAATTGATATTCGTTGCTTTCATATTTCTTGTGTCTATTTCGTTGTTTTGATGTATATATCCTTCAAACTTTTTTTTTTTTTTTTACTTATATATACTTTAACCTAAAACAATTAGAATTAATGAAGAAGCTGGTCATGCGTTTCTCAGCTGGACTTCAGCCTTAATTCCTATTGGTACTTATCACTAAGTTCCTTTTAATATGGTTACAAAATATGTCAAATTGAGTCTGTATATATTTTTTTTTTACAAATATATACTATTTACTTGTTTTGTTTTCTATTGTGAATCCAGTCTGCTTTCTCATTGAAATACAATTATTTGTATATCCGACGCCATTTGTATTTTAAATCTTTCATAAAAATTAATCATACATCTCTGCTACAAAAAAAAAAAAATATCAATATTAGGCTTGCGGTTAAGAATCCAGTCCTCATATTAAGATAGACTAGATTCATACCATTAATTTTTTAAGAAATAATAACTTTTATAATTCGGTTAGAACTTCACAAGTTACTGCATAGCACCTTGAGACACTAGCTCGCTACAACTTTTTAACTTATTAAGAATAAAATTACATCTATCACATATATATGCCACTAAAAATAACTCCATTCATGTTCCATTTTAGCATATATTTACATATATATATATATATATAGCTAAGTTAGTACGGATGTAAATCTTTTACATATTGTTCCAAACAGTTATTATTATTAATAAGTTTTAATATATTCTTATTAAATTATACAACTAAAACAAACTTTTTAGAGTGTAAAATATAATGTCACATATCAAATTTGTCAATTAAAATATAATATAGTAATAAAGTTTCTTCTAAAAAATATTTTTCCCGTAACACATGGTATAATCTAATATTGACAAGATAGATTTCAATAAAGAAAATAAGACATGATTGTTGCAGGTAGGAGAGAAAAATCTCAAGAATTGATTGTCCACAGACCAATACACCATATAGACATATTTCTGTGTTTCTCGTAAACTGTATTTAATCAAATAATGCCTGGGAGTCCACAGGCAATACAACCATATAGTCAAATTTCCACGTGAAATTGAATACTGAGATCAACTAAGAAATTGAAAAAGAAATTGGTTGTTATGCATCAAATTTTATCTAGTAGCTATACAAGCAATTATTAGAGAAATTTTCGGAATAATTTATCATTTTTTATGCAAACAAAGCTATAGGAATTCATTTAAAAAAAATTACATGGCTATTAAAGTTTTCGTTTAATTCTGAACACATTTAAAATGATTTAATCATTAGAACTGACACATGTGCTCCAAATAATATATAAAACATGTATAAATTATAATTAGAGCAATTTTCAAAGTTTATATCAACTAGCAGAATGCGTCGCTTTGCTTTGACGGTGAAAATTGCAATGAAGATAATCAGAAAAAAAATAAAACATGGTGCATACTATACAATATATAATATTTTTGTAATAAATCAGCGTCAAGTAAAATTTACCAGAAATTTTGAGGTGTTGATGTCTAGCTACAAAGCTATTGAAAAATTAATACTATATATCAGCATTAACGAAATAATTGTAATTGTATAAAAATATGTTTATACATATACATATAATAAATTGACCATCTACATTAGATTTGCGAATATAAATTGAGCATGCACATCAAATTTTATAATTTAGTTTTGTAAAATAAAAAAAATTAGAGGAATACCTCGACAAGTGTAGAAAAAGTAATGCACAAAATGCAAATAAGTAAGCAGAAACCTTATCCTAGATTCCTGTTATTGGGAGCAATTGAATTAATAAACAATAACTCGATAACATATTATCAGTAGTGTAGTTATTAATGTAAATAGTAATATACCTCTGTGCAGATAAAGACAGGCAGAGAGAGACTCAAGTACACAACTGAAAATCAGAGGTTTACTTGTGGCGACTTTTGTACAAAACTTGCGAATTAAGGAGTGGAAATTTGGCATTAGATTGCAATTTTTTTTTTTAGCAAAATCAGAAAAAAACCATAAACCCTAAAATCGGATTGAGCCTACCATCATGACCTACAACACTTTTATAGAAGACATTGGATTTTGTAGATGTAAATTATTTCTGAAGGGCAGCTACCTAATGTGACCTGGAGCACTTATATAGATGCATGGGCTGTGCAAGAAAGGTGAGTTGAGAAGACATTGGATAATTTAATTATTTTTGTAAATCGGGCCTAAAAGGTATGAGTCTAATGTTGTGTTGTATAGCTATCTTATACATGGTCTGTGCAAAAAAAGGTGAAATTTTGTGACCTAATGAGCCTAGGATTCGATAAATTGAGCATGTATGAGCATGTATATCAGATATGAGAATGTAGTGTTTTTAAATATAAAACATGAGAGGAATAGCTCGACATGTGTTAAAATAGAAAAGCACAAAATTTACGAAGAAATCTTAACCTTGATTCCTATTGTTGAGAGCAATTGATGAATTAATAAACAATAGATAAACTGGATAACATATGATCAGTCAAGTAGTTATTTAAAAAGAAAAAGAAAAAGTAATACCTATGTGCAGATAGAGACAGGCAGAGAGAGGCTTAAGCACACAGCTGAAAATCAGAGAGGTTTACTGGTGGTGAATATAGTATTAAACTATGTTGCATGGATACGGGTACGGGTATCGTATCAGATACAATACGGATACGGCGATACGGCAATTTTCAAAAATCTAGGATACGATACGCCTATTATATATATTATTTTTTATTATTTTAATTATAATTATAACTTAAACTAAATTTGTACAAAAACTGAAGGCTTAACTCAAGTATCATTAAATATGTAAGTTACTAGAAAGTATCACATGTGAAAGTGTAGTGCAGTGGCTATGCCTTTTGGCACTTGAATGAAATGGCGGGGGTTCGAATCACGCTGGGAGCAGAAATTATTTCATTATTCTTCAAGCAATATTTGGGCCTCCTCGTATCTCTTGGGCTATATCGGATTAGGAACAAAAATTATTCGGCCTTATCGGACTAGGGATCAAAATCAGTAAGCGGAGAAAATGATGAAACGTATCGCTACCGTATCTCTGCCGTATCGCACAATATTGACCAGTATCGGAGACCGTATCCAGTGGTTCAAGATACGCCAGCTGGCGTATCGGATACGTATCGGTGCCGTATCGGACGCGTATTGGTATCGGATACGTGTCCGATACGGATACGAAGCCAAATCTGACGTATCCGAGTAACTCAGGTATTAAACATAGGTTAAACTCTAATGAATGAAATTAAACATAGGTTTACTGGTGGTGAATATAGTATTAAACATTGGTTCATGTATACCAATGCGGTACTCCACATTCTGGTCAACACTTGTGAAATTAGATCTATTAGGTAGGATGAGTGTTACATATGAACCAGGGATTAATCTCACATTGAATTTTGGAATACTATGTGGTATGAGAATTGTACTCTTGCAACTAGATTCCCACTGCTCTATTCCATATGTACAAATAAATCAATTTCCATTTCTGATGTAATTCATTTCCAAGGCAATATGATCCATTTCCGAAGAAGCCTTAGTGGTATTTTACTAGATGAATGGAATGAAGTTCTCTTTTTAATTAGTATATATAGTTTTACCCATCACTATGATAAAATAGCTTGGAGATGGTCTCCCTCAGGAGTATTTACGGTTCTATCAATCTATAAAATTTTAAATTTTAGGAGTATAATTGATAATAAATTTTCCATAGTGTGGGATCTGCCTATTCCCCCAAAAATTATGATTTTTTTATGGCTTCTTTTGAATAATATGATTCTTACAAAGAAAAATTTAAGTAGAAGAGGTTGGCAAGGTAATTTGAGTTGTCATTTTTGCACAGATATTGAAGATGCTAATCATCTATTCCTGACTTGCCAACAAGCTCAAAAAATCTGGTTTTGGTTAGGCAAGAGTCAAGATTATTTAGATAAATGGACTACAATTAGTGATATATTTGAATTTGCAGCTCAACTTGGTGAAGTGCAACAAAAATGATTTTTGGTCATCTTAAGCGCTGTCTGCTGGACAGTTTGGAAGAATAGAAACGAAATATGCTTTCATTCTAGTGCTAATAAGTCAATTAGATCTTTGATATTACTAATAATTTCTGTTTTTGAATATTGGACAGGAAATATGGACAAAAGAATTAAGGGAGCTGCTGAAGAATGGTTGCCGACAGAGATCAATGCTATACCTTTGAGGATGTGGGACCCAGCCGACCATCAAATGGTCATCTACCAGGGCGATACCAGTCCAGATCCTTGTCCCCTTCTTCTTGACAGTGTTGCTGCTAATGAAGAATGAAAACTTTCACATTTTGCTATGATCCAAAGTTTGGATCTGCTACTTACCTTAGCCCTTTCTTAAGTGGCTTAGATTTAGGTTTTCTATTTTCTATAACTGTGTTTTGGTGGTTGATTAAGAGACGAGCATTTGTGTTTTGCTCGGTGTTAGCTCATTTTGGTATTATCTTGTTTTTCAGTATGGATGCTGTTGGTTTTGTCTTGTAAATTAATTTTGCTTTCATATTTGCTTGTGTCTGTTTTGTTGTTTTCATAAGTATCATCCTTAGACTTTTTACATAAGTTTATTTTTCTTTTTGGGGGCGTTCTCATGGGCACCGGTTCAAATTTTGTCAAATGTCCGGTCGGAGCATTCGATTTATGTCAAGATTTGTGCGCACTTGATCCACAAGAATCTTAAAATTGTATGCTGATGTCAACGCGGATCGAACGTCTCCGACCAAACATCAGACCAAATTTGGTATGATGCCCATTGGAATCCCCCCCCACCCCCCCCCCCCCCCCCCCCCCCCCCCCCCCCCTCCAGAAAGGGTACGAGTCAAGGAAATTGTGTGGTTACTTTATTTTATTTTATTTTTGTGGGGATCAACCAATGAGTATTTGAAAAAAGGAAAAATTATGCCTGAATCATGCGATAACATGCAGTGTCTGTTTTGTATATATTTTATTTTGAAGTAGCAGAGTATCTGTACTGTATTTAAAATGTTGCTTCTGATACGAGACATTTAAGCATTATTTTGATGTGTACCTTTTAGTCTTTAATCATGAAATTCAGTACTGGATATTGGTAGATTCTGATCAGATACAGTTAGAATTTTGCAAGTACCAAACACCCGAATAAGTAATAACAAAAGCTATAATACCTGCTGGTACACAATTAATACCAACTGAGACTTCTCCCAGGACTTGGATAATAAAGGTACTTGCATAATCATAATAATACAACACTAATAATCAACAAACTATTTTACACTAAAAAATCACAAAAGCTATAATTCGTCCACGATTTTAAGGCAAAAAAAATTTATAAACCATTGATAGAACAAAATGCTAGAAGGATGACTGAGGGAAGGGGATGAAGTATATATACCAATACTAATTTTCAGATTAAACCAGTGATCCCATACTAATTTTCAGATGAAACTAAAACTATGACACTTTTTGAGTCTGTTGAGCGCAAAGTGAGATACTTTGATTAGTGTTTAAGTTTAGGAATAAATAAAGACCAACTCTTGGATTTTTGGTATGTTTCCCACATGAGAATGGAGGATATATAGGTAATAGCTGGAAAGTAATTATTCTCTTGTTCGTGTAACTTCTTCGTAGGAAATTCATATTCGTTGTTTTGATGTATATATCATTCAAACTAAAACAATTAGCTAGAATTAATGAAGAAGATGGTCACGCGCTTCTCAACTAATTTTTTTATATTAGTTTGCATTGGTGACCCAAGATGTCATCTAAATGCACTTTTCTTTTATATTCAGCAACTTCTTATTTTCTAGTTCTAAAAATATCTTAAACTGAATAAAATGTATTGTGCATATTTTGAGTTTGAACAAAAATGCATTCATTGTATTTTAATACTAATTGGACAGAACATCAATTTTGTTATTTATTGCTTTTCTTAATTTTTCTTGTAGGTTGAAATCAAACACTAAAAAAATAGGCCACTATCCTCGAGGATAAAAAGTGACTATTTCGGAAGGTACACCGACAGAAAAGTGCTATTTCTGAGTGTATCAATATTACCGACATGAATATCCGCAAAGATACTATCAGCAAAAAACACTTTTACCCTCGTGGATAGTGACAAATTACTTTGGGAAAATTTTCTATCACAATTAATTTTGATTATACTCGGTCTGAGTTAATTGTGAGAAAAAAAATTATGGAATATAATTTTATCTTATATTGTAGTGGCACATGTTATTTTCAATGTGTGAACCTTTCTACGTTTGTTGTTATTAGTGCTAAATAGTTTTTTTTTGTCATAGTACTTAATTGGAACTTAATGGAGGTCCTCAATAGTCTAAATAAATTAGCACAAGTGTGAATTGCACGGTACGACAAAATTATCACAGTGATATGACATAATACCAAGGAATATATATATGAAGTCGTTAAAAATTACATCCTCTAAATTCTTGGTAAATTAATCTAACGTAATCCCATGAATATATAATGTCTCCATTCAATGTAAAAAATAAACATTAGTAGTGCATGAGGAATTAGCGTTTTTTTTATGGTTAGTTAGCAATCGCTTACCGACGATTTCATTAAAAATAAAAGTTATGTACACCTTATCAACACCAGTGCTGATCTAAGTGAAAAGAAAGAGAAGAAAGACGGAAAAAAGCACTAGTCCGAACCTCCCGATCCCGATTACAAGGCAAATAACACCGCATGAGGAATTAGCGTTATCACCGACATCTCTCTTCACCATGAGCAATTATTTTAAAATTAGTCACGCCATTAAAATCAGCAATTTGGCATCTACCCTTTTTATACCATCCTTTTTTTTTTCTCAGTACATTGTAACACAAATAAAAAGACAAAGAAATGAAGGACATACACTGCTTTTAATAATACCTTTTTCTTTTTCTTGATTACTCCCAAGTGACTAGAGATAAAATGTTTATTTGACCAAAAGAGCTAAAAGGAACAAACCACGTGAAATGATTCATCTCCTACTCACTAAACTTTGTTCCTTGTCCAAAAAAAGTGGTAAAAAGCAGATGAAGTGCAAACTTATGACAAGTTCACTTCTCCAAAATAAGAGCAAGTTTCTTTAGCCGCTGTTGGAGAACATGCAGTCGGTCTTTGGTGCGCCGCTGCTTAACAGCAAACAAAGAATTAAACAACAGAAAATTAATATATAAAAGCCCATAAACTGAGTAACATTATTTCCCTTTATTCAGGTTGTTACATTTCACACTCAAATAATTTGAAGATTGTCAGGTGTTTTTTTTTCGAACAATTAATTAGCATGTGTCAATTTAACAACAACAATCACAACATATAATAAAAAAAGAAAATTGGCCAGATGTTATAATATATAGATAAAGTACGAAGTGCTTTTTTGATACAAGACATATAGATATTGTGATACAATACATAGTGATATTGAGAATATATATATATATATATATATATATATATAGATGAAGTACGAGATCATTTTTTGTTAGCATGTTTCTCTAACATAGACTTCATTAAATTTGGGAGAGACACGTATATAAACAATACTAATTATTTGATTGACCTTGAGGAATATTATACATTAATAATCCAACCTGAAGAATATTTAAATGTAGAAATTGTGACTAATTTACACTTGTCCAATCTGTGTTCTCTCTTCATATTTAAAAATTATTTACTGCATGATTCTGCTAAAGAAACTCATGTTAAGTTTAATTTAATTTTTAATATATATTTACATTATTATTTTAGTGAAATCTGAATAATAATATATAAAGTATACTGTCGTCCTTGAAGTATTCGTACGGAAGAAATTTCATGCAATATCTAAAGCTAAAGTATTTTCTCCAAATATCATTAACATCTTGTAAGTTTTAGAAACTGTCACATAATTTTTGAAAGGCGAATGTGATAGATGTAAATGGTTTCTTAGTAAAAGATAAAGTTGTAACAAGCCAGTGTCTCAAAGTGCTAGGAGTAACATGCAAAGGACAAGCAAAATTGCTACCAATAAAGTATAAGAGAATAATTGCTTTCTGCTGTTAAATATATATCCACAATTCCTAAAGTTGGTCTTTCTTTATTCCAAATCTTAGAGACTATCCAAAGTATCTTACGGGATACATACCTGCTTCGAATGATGTAGAGCAGCTTATTTATAAATGGAAAATTATTAGGTATTATTCTGAAAAAACTGTCAATCAACCTTTTCTGTTTGGGTGAGATGAACTATCCCAATATATATATAGTTTGCACTCTGCTTATTTTGGGGAAGTGAACTTGTCATAAGTTTGCACTGTGCTTTTTATTACCTTAAAGAAGAAAAAAATGTATTATTTGGAACGATGGCATATCAGATAAAAAAAAAAAAAATGGAAACGCAAGTATAATTAATGGCTTGGTAAAGAATATTAATAGCACAAAAAGCTGAAGTGTTCACTCTTTGAATATATCCTCATGTGGGGAACATACAAAAAGCAAGGTCTTGGTCTTTATTTTTTTACTTTACTCAGATGCTATCCTAAGTATCTCACTTTGCTGAAGCGTTCACTCTTTGAATCTCCATAATTTTAGTTTAATCTCAAAACTAGTTCAGGATTGCTGTTTTGAATGATGTAGGGGAGCTTATTTATAAATAGAAAGTAGTGGGTATTAATCTGAAAAACTGTCAATCAACCTTTCTGTTTGGGAGAGTATACATAGGGTTAGTAGAAAGGTGAAGAGCGAGAGATGATCTATTTCTATATATATATACTTCCTCCCCCTTCCCTCAGTTACCATCTCCTTCCTCTATCAACTCCTGCCTAGTGCATCAGAACGAACCTCCTGTCCCGAAAGATCAACAATACCGGGTAAGCGGTTAATGCCATCTCTCTCTAGGTTTCACAAAACTATATCCTGAAATATGATGTACATGCTCAACTTATCATGATCTTAGCTCATCAGGTCGATCAGGAAATTTCAGCTTTCTTGCATAGGCCATGCATAAGAGAGCTATAGGATACGATATTAGACTCATAACCTTTAGGCTCATGTCCCTTGAAATCCAATGACATCCCAGTGTCTTCTCAACTTCACCTTTCTTGCACAACCCATGAATAAAGGTGCCGTAGGTTATAATGTTAGGCTCAATCATGATTTAGGGTTTATGGTTTAACTGATTTTGCTAAAAAAGTTGGAATATAATATCAAATTTCCTCTCGTTTGCCAGTTTAGTACGAAAGTCACCAACAGTAAACCTCTGATTTTAAGTTGTGTGATCGAGCCTCTCCGTGCACGTATTAATCTACACAGAGGTATATTACTATTTTTTTTAATAACTACTTGACTGATAATATAAATGTTATCCTGTTTACTAATTCAATTTCTTAACAATAGAAATCCAGAAAAATATTTCTGCTCACATATCGGCATTCTGTGCCTTACTCTTTCTCCAGGTTTCAAGGTATCCCTCTCATCTTTTTTTATTTCACAAAATTATATTCTGAAATCTGATGTGCAAGTTCAATTTATATTCACAAATCTAATGTAGATGCTCAATTTATCAATAGCTTTGTAGTTAGACACCAGGACCTCAAATTTTATCGTGAATTTTACTTGAAGTTGATATATTAAGAAAAAAATATTGTATCATATGCACCATGTTTTATTTTTGCTGATCATCTGCTTTGTATTTCCTTTACTTTATTTTATAGTATGCACTATGATTTCTTTTAACTCTTTATCTCAATTATCACTGCCCAAACAAGGCGAGGCATTCTGCTACTTTATTCCTAAACTTAGACCCTACAAAAAGTAACTAACACTCCACTCTTTGAATTTCCATAGTTTTAGTTTCATCTGAAAATTAGTACGGTATTGCTGCTTAGAATGATGTAGAGGAGATTATTTAAAAATGGCAATTACAGGGTATTCATCTGAAGAACTATCAATTGACACGTGAAATGATTCATCTCCTACTCACTAAACTTTGTTCCTTGTCCAAAAAAAGTGGTAAAAAGCAGATGAAGTGCAAACTTATGACAAGTTCACTTCTCCAAAATAAGAGCAAGTTTCTTTAGCTGCTGTTGGAGAACACGCAGTCGGTCTTTGGTGCGCCGCTGCTTAAGAGCAAACAAAGAATTAAACAACAGAAAATTAATAAATAAAAGCCCATAAACTGAGTAACATTATTTCCCTTTATTCAGGTTGTTACATTTCACACTCAAATAATTTGAGGATTGTCAGGTGTTTTTTTTTGAAACAATTAATTAGCATGTGTCAATTTAATAACAACAATCACAACATATAATAAAAAAAGATAATTGGACCTGATGCTATAATATATAGATAAAGTACGAGGTGCTTTTTGGTTTCAAGAAATATAGATATTGTGATACAATACATTGTGATACTGAGAAAAGATATATATATATATATATATATATATATATATATATATAGGGTCCGGCTAATTTGCTGCCGGCAGCATTTTAGCCGGAGGTGCTGCCGCCCAAACCGCTGTTTTGTGATGTCCAAACAACAAATTCAAACCGTTAGAAGTTTAATCTATATTATAATCTACTTGGAGACCAAATTTTACATTTTTTGGAATTTTTTTACTATTTTTAAAGCTGGGTTGAAAACCGCTGTTTTCAGTAAATTTCTGCAGCGTTAAAAACAACGGTTTTCAACCCAGCTTTAAAAATAGTAAAAAAATTCCAAAAAATGTAAAATTTGGTCTCCAAGTAGATTATAATATAGATTAAACATCTAACGGTTTGAATTTGTTATTTGGACATCACAAAACAGCGGTTTGGGCGGCAGCACCTCCGGCTAAAATGCTGCCGGCAGCAAATTAGCCGGACCCTATATATATATATATATATAGTCGATGAAGTACGAGATCATTTTTTGTTAGCATGGTTCTCAAACATAGACTTCATCAAATTTGGGAAAGACACGTATATAAACAATAATTACATGATTGACCTTGAGGAATATTTAAATGTAGAAATTGTGACTAATTTACACTTGTCCGACCTGTGTTCTCTCTTCATGTAAGTCAATTGTATTGTTGAACATTTGGTAAGAACAAAAGAGAGACGTCAAAAAAAATCTTAAAATAATACAACACTTTTCGCGTTCTGATGCAGAAATTTGCATTCGACATATCATGGTACATATCTTTAGTATTTGAGAAAATTATTTACTGCATGATTCTGCTAAAGAATCTCATGTAAAGTTTAATTTAATTTTTAATATATATTTACATTATTATTTTAGTGAAATCTGAATAATAATATATAAAGTATACTGTCGTGGGCATAAATAATCCGAATATTCTCCTCTCCTAAATTCCAACAAAATTAGATACTTTTAAATATCAAACAACATAGACTTCCCATAATTTAATCAAGCGAAAATATTTTGCCAGGTTCTTGTCAGATCATACCCGTTGACCCTGGTTTTAGATTTCAGCTCTGAACTCAGATATGGAGGGAGGACTTGCTGATCCAGCAGGTTTAGGCCTTTATCCTTTGCATCGTTGTAAAAACATTTATTTGATAAGGCATGGCCAAGCTGTTCATAATGTAGCTGGAGAGAAGGATCACGCAGCGTACTCCTTTCCTGAATTTTTCGATGCTCAACTTACTCCCCTTGGCTGGGATCAGGTTGATGATCTGAGAAAGCATGTAAATGTATGCGAGTTGGCTAAGAAAATTGAATTAGTAGTCGTATCCCCTTTGTTGAGAACGATGCAAACAGCAGCAGGTGTATTTGGAGGTGACAAATACATCAGCACATCAACTCTAGAAGAGCAAAAACCTCTTATGGTAGAAAATGCTGGTAATAGTTGTCGCCAGGCCATCCCCTCTTCAAATTCACCACCTTTTATTGCAATTGAGTACTGCCGGGAACGCATGGGCAAGAACCCATGTGACAAAAGGAGAAGAATAACTGAGTATTCTGCTCTTTTCCCTGGGATTGATTTTACTCAGATAGAAAATGATGAAGATGTATACTGGAAACCTGATTTAAGAGAAACAGATGAGCAAGTTGCTGCTAGAGGAATCACATTCTTGAAATGGCTATGGACCAGGAAGGAAAAAGAGATAGCAGTAGTAACCCATAGGGCATTCCTGTTACAGACATTACGCTTGTTTGGCAATGACACTCACCCCTCCATCAGAACCCATGAAATATCTCGGCCTTTCTCAAATTGTGAGCTGCGGTCAATGGTGCTGGTTGATACAAGCATGATTGGGTCTGATGTACCTATTATAAACTACCCTGGTGGGTCTGATGTACCTATTATAAACTACCCTGGTAATCTACCAGCTGATACCAGGGAAGGACTTGCGCAGTGGATGCCTAAAGACACAGGAGATATTCCTCTGCAGCATTGGGATCCAGACACTGATGGGCAGATGGCTCAAGAGGATGCATCTACAGACTCTGCTGCTTAATCTTTAGCTTTCTTTTTATATTGCATGGACATTCTGGCTGTGTGGCGCCAGAGACTAGTGGATACATGGTTATGTTTTTTATGTTTTGCTTGAACTACTTCTTTAGATGGGTAGCTTGACTTTCTGAATGTTTTTGGGTCAGGTTGTATGTCTGATCTGAAAATGTTCCCTTTTGTAAGTTACCAAAGTTGTTTCTATATGAAACTGGCCTTGAGCCTTATTTCCAAAAAAAAAAAAAGTATACTGTCGTCCTTGCAGTATTCGTATGGAAGAGAGTTTAAAAATGGGTCGGAAATTATTTTGAATGGGGAACTGGACGGGTTGAACTGAAATTGGGTCTGGACCTTTGGCCAAAAATTTGTTAAAATCTACTTTTCCAAACTTCAAAAACCGGCACCAATTTCTCGTAGAACAAATCAGAAATTGTTTCTACTTCTTTGGTCAGAATATGGAGTCTGCACAAAGGATTGTTGTTCTTTAAACGATATACGAGCAAAAATATATTTATTGGGAAAAAGTTTAAATAATATGAGCAAAAATCTAATTATCTATTCATGTTTTTTTATTAATTCATCCTCAATAATTTCATGCAATATCTAAAGCTCAAGTATTTTCTCCAAACATCATTAACATCTTGTAAGTTTTTGAAGCTGTCACATAATTTTTGGAAGGAGCATGTGATAGATGTAATTGGTTTCTTAATAAAAGAGAAAGTTGTAACAAGCCAGTGTCTCAAAGTGCTAGGCAGTAACATGCAAAGGACAAGCAATATTACTACCAATAAAGTATAAGAGAATAATTGCTTTCTGCTGTTAAATATGTTGGTCTTTCTTTATTCCAAATCTTAGAGACTATCCAAAGTATCTTACGGGATACATACCTGCTTCGAATGATGTAGAACAGCTTATTTATAAATGGAAAATTATTAGGTATTATTCTGAAAAAACTGTCAATCAACCTTTTTTGTTTGGGTGAGAGGAACTATCCCAATATATATATAGTTTGCACTCTCCTTATTTTGGGGAAGTGAACTTGTCATAAGTTTGCACTGTGCTTTTTATTACCTTTGCAAAAGAAAAAATGTATTATTTGGAACGATGGCATATCAGATAAAAAAAAAAAAATGGAAACGCAAGTATAATTAATGGCTTGGTAAAGCAATTTTACTAAGAATATTAATAGCACAAAAAGCTGAAGTGTTCACTCTTTGAATATATCCTCATGTGGGGAACATACAAAAAGCAAAGTCTTGGTCTTTATTTTTTTACTTTACTCAGATGCTATCCTAAGTATCTCACTTTGCTGAAGCGTTCACTCTTTGAATCTCCATAATTTTAGTTTAATCTCAAAACTAGTTCAGGATTGCTGTTTTGAATGATGTAGGGGAGCTTATTTATAAATAGAAAGTAGTGGGTATTAATCTGGAAACTGTCAATCAACCTTTCTGTTTGGGAGTGAGTATACATGGGGTTAGTTGAAAGGTGAAGAGCGAGAGATGATCTATTTCTATATATATATACTTCCTCCCCCTTCCCTCAGTTACCATCTCCTTCCTCTATCAACTCCTGCCTAGTGCATCAGAACGAACCTCCTGTCCCGAAAGATCAACAATACTGGGTAAGCGGTTAATGCCATCTCTCTCTAGGTTTCGCAAAACTATATCCTGAAATATGATGTACATGCTCAACTTATCATGATCTTAGCTCATCTGGTCGATCAGGAAATTTCAGCTTTCTTGCATAGGCCATGCATAAGAGAGCTATAGGATACGATATTAGACTCATAACCTTTAGGCTCATGTCCCTTGAAATCCAATGACATCCCAGTGTCTTCTCAACTTCACCTTTCTTGCACAACCCCATCAATAAAGGTGCCGTAGGTTATAATGTTAGGCTCAATCATGATTTTAGGGTTATGGTTTAACTGATTTTGCTAAAAAAGTTGGAATATAATATCAAATTTCCTCTCGTTTGCCAGTTTAGTACGAAAGTCCCCAACAATAAACCTCTGATTTTGAAGTTGTGTGATCGAGCCTCTCCGCACAAGTATTAATCTACACAGAGGTATGTTACTATTTTTTTTAATAACTACTTGACTGATAATATAAATGTTATCCTGTTTATTAATTCAATTGCTCTTAACAATATAAATCCAGAAAAAGATTTCTGCTCAAATATCTGCATTCTGTGCCTTACTCTTTGTACTGGTTTCAAGGTATCCCTCTCATCTTTTTTTATTTCACAAAATTATATTATGAAAATTACGGGATACATACCTGCTTCGTTATTGGTAGCAATATGAGGAAATACCAATTAAAAAGTTGTGATATAAAGAAAGACCAAATTCTAGCAACATAAAGCCTAAAATCAACTTTTTCTTTATGGTTTAACTGATTTTGCTAAAAAAGTTGGAATATAATATCAAATTTCCTCTCGTTTGCCAGTTTAGTACAAAAGTCGCCAACAATAAACATCTGATTTTAAGTTGTATTATCGAGCCTCTCCGCGCACGTATTAATCTTCACAGAGGTATATTACTTTTTTTTAATAACTACTTGAGTGATAATAATGTTATCCTGTTTATTAATTCAAGTGCTCTTAACAATAGAAATCCAGAAAAAAAGATTTCTGCTCACATATCTGCATTCTGTGCCTTACTCTTTCTATAGTTTCAAGGTATCCCTCTCATCTTCTTTTATTTCACAAAATTATTTTCGCAAGCTCAATTTATATTCTCAAATCTAATGTAGATGCTCAATTTATCATTAGATTTGTAGTTACACCAGGGCCTCAAATGTTATCGTGAATTTTACTTGAAGTTGATATATTACGGAAAAAAAAATATTATATCATATGCACCATGTTTTATTTTTGCTCATCATCTGCTTTGTATTTCCTTTACTTTATTTTATAGTATGCACTATGATTTCTTTTAACACTTTATCTCAATTATCACTGCCCAAACAAAGCGAGGCATTTTGCTACTTTATTCCTAAACTTAAACCCTACCAAAAGTAACTCACACTCCATTCTTTGAATCTCCAAACTTTTAGTTTTATCTGAAAATTAGTACGGTATCGCTGCTTAGAATGATGTAGAGGAGATTATTTAAAAATGGCAATTACAGGGTATTCATCTGAAAAACTATCAATCGACCTTTTAAAATTGCATTAATAATAATTTGTACATGTACGTTATAGATATTATTTTTGAAGATCAAGTGTCAGTTTTGACGATTTCATCATTTTAAATGTTTCTAGGAGCAAACGAAAAATATAATAGGCATGTAATTTATTTTAAATGCATTCCTATATCTTTTGTTTGCAAAAAAAATGATAATTACTTCTGCAATTTCTCTAATAATTAATTAGTTATGTAAGTATTAGATAAAATATATATGATGCGTAACTACCAATTTTGTTAAAATTTCTCCGTTATTCTTAGTATTTAATTAGGTACATTTAATTAATAAGACAATAACATTTATCACGTGATAATTTGACTATATGGTTGTTTACGAGAAACTAAGTAACATGCATGACATGGAAATTTGTCTATTAATACGGGACATTGAAATTTGAGTAAAGTATACTACATAGAACAAGTTGTTCCAAGGGCTCGTTTGTAAAAATGATAATTTTTGGAAAAACAAAGAAAAATATTGTTCGTTAGTTTATTATTATATTATCTTTTAATTGACATATTTGATAGGTGACATTATATTTTAGACTCGAAAAAATTTGATTTAGGTGTCTAGTTTATTAAAAATATATTAAAACTTACTACTAATAATAAGAGTTTGGAGCGATATGTAAAAGATCTACGTACGTACATAACTAACTCAGCTATACAAAAATGTATTAAAAAAAAAAAAACTTAGACGAAATTATTTTGAGAAGCCTTTATCATATAACTTTTAGAAACTGTGTCATAATCTTTGAAAGGCATATGTACTAGATGTAATTGGTTTCTTAATAGGAGAGAAATTAAGTTGTAACGAGCTAGAGAGTGTCTCAGTGCTAGGCAGTAACTTCCGAAGTTCTAACTAAATTATACAAATTATAATTTATCAAAAAAATAATGATATAGAGCTAGTCTATCCTAATTTGCCGACTGGATTCTTAACCGCAAGCTTAATATATATTTGGATATTTAAGAATCTTTTCTTTTTGTATGGCAATGATCTTATAAAAGTTTTAAAATATAAGATGGATATACAAACAATCTTATTTCAATAATAAAACAGACTGGACTCACAACAGAAAACAAACAAATAGTATTTTGTAAAATAATATATGTACATATATACTCAATGTGACATATTTTGTAACCATACTTTAAAAAGGAAACGTACTGGTAAGCACCCATAGAAACAAGAGCTGAACTCCAGTTGAGAATAGCATAACCAGCTTTTCCATTAATTGTAATTGTTTAGCTTGAAAGATATATACATCAAAACATCAATCGAAATAGACACAAGAAAATATGATAGAAAAATTAATTGGCGATCATGCAACTACCGAAACACGAGCAAAGAATATGCATTTCCTACCAAGAAGTTACAAGGACAAGAGAATAATTGCTTTCTAGCTGTTACCTATATATCCTCATCTATTGAAATAGACTAATACCCGTAATTAGGCCCATGGCCCTTGAAAATCATGACTTTCTAAAAGTGTATTGTCTTATGAACTTCACCTTTCTTGCAGAGCCCATACCTAAGGTTTTGTAGGTCATGATGTTAGGCTCAATTCCGATTTTAGGGTTGATGGATTTTCTGATTTTGCTAAAAAAGTTTGAATTTAATGCCAAATTTGCTCTCTTTTGCCAGTTTCTTACGAAAGTCGCCACTAGTAAACCCCTGATTTCCAGTTGGGTACTTGAGCCTCTCCTTGCCTGTCTTTATCTGCACAGAGGTATATTACTATTTTTTATTTAATAACTACTTGACAGATAATATATATGTTATCTAGTTGTTGTTTATTAATTCAATTGCCTTTAACAATTTGAATCCAGGATAAGATTTCTGCTCACATATCTGCATTTTTTGCCTTACTCTTTCTACACGTGTCGAGGTATTCCTCTCATCTTTTTTTAGTTCACAAAACTATATTCTGAAATCTAATGTGCATGATCAATTTATATAGCATAAGTAGTGTAGATGCACAATTTATTATATGGATATGTATATGTATATACTGTATACATATTTTTATATAATTACATTTTTTTGTTAATCCTGATATGTAGTATTAATTTTTCCATAGCTTTGTAGTTAGACATAAGCACCGTGAATTTTTCTCCCGAATTTTTCTTGTGGTTTATTTTTGTTGATCATCTGCATTGTATTTCCTATACTTTATTGTGTACAATACACTATGTTTTCTTTTCTACACTTTATCTCAATTATCACTGTCGAAGCAAAGCGACGCATTCATGTAGTTTATTACTAAGCTTAGACACTACCAAAAATATCTCACGATCCACTCTTTGAATCTCCAAAGTTTTAGTTTAATCAGAAAATTAGTATGGAATAGCTGTTTTCAATGATGTACATGAGCTTATTTATGAATGGCAATTATTGGGTATTAATCTGAAAAATTGTCAATCGACCTTTTGGTTGTTAAATCACTTGAATGACTCTACAACTAGAAAACATCTATAATGCAGTCAAAACGCTATACCGAAACTACTTTTGGAGTACAAATTGATGTATACTTTTAAAATTGCTCTAATAATAATTTTTACATGTTTTAGATATTATTTGGAGCACAAGTGTTAGTTTTGATGATGTCATCATTTTAAATGTGTCCATAATTATACGAAAAATCTTATAGCCATTAAATTGTTTTAAATACATTCCTGCCGCCTTTGTTTGAATAAAAATTGATAAATTCCTCCGAAAGTTATCTAAAAATTATTTGTGTAAGTATTATATAAAATTTGATGCATAACTACCAATTTTGTTAAAATTTCTCAGTTAATCTCTGTATTTAATTAGATACATTTAATGAGAAAGTAACATGCATGAAATTTGACTATATATGGTTGTATTGGCTGTGGACTACTGGGCATTATTTGATTAAATACAGTTTATGGAAACTTATAAATAACATGGAAATTTGTCTGTACGGTGTATTTATAGTACTTTTTATTTAATGTTTTATTTTGCATTGCAGATTTGCATTTGCTGGGTGGAGCACGCAGTTGAATTAGATTTGAGGGTGTATTCTGCACGATCGAACTGTTTTAATTAACCAAACAACGATTGCAAGAGAGAGGGAGGAAAGTATTTTTGGTTGATTTTGAGAAAGTAGAAACAGAGATGGATGCCTTACTTTACATGTCTGATTTGCTATCAGACACGCGAAAACTATTTGATTTGCCAGACAGTGATCTAGGGGCACTTTCGGAATTCATGAAGAGCGCATTTTTCAAGGATCTCCCTGTGGACAAACAGCAGCCTCTAATTATGATTGTGCGAGAAACAGCCCCAAAAGTTGGAAAGTTAATGGGTGAGTTTGTTGGACATGCTTCTAGAAAGCAGTCCTCCAGCTCCGACATCCATGATTTGGTGAAAGAATATAGGGAGAGAATCAAAGATTTAATCCGTTGTGTGAAGCACGTGGCCAGCGACCTGAATGATCCCACACTGTTAACTCCGCTCGATGTATATAACAGAGAAGAATATTTGAAACAAATTGGAACCTGGCTCAACAGAATAATACAAAATAATAAAGTGAAAAAGATTGAAAACATGCTTCTTAAGGAAGCCGACATTTCAAACGGCATAACACTGAATGTGGGTGAGAGGGGAGCAATCTTCTTTAAGAAAGCTTTTCCACATCTTTTTAACATGCAGAATGATCATGAAAGGCGCATGTTCTATTACAAGTTAGACATGGAACTGGGAAGTCTCACGTATATGATTCCCAACGCATGCGAAAAACAACCTTTGGCTCTTCTCCTAATAGGGGGGCTCCTTTCGCTCAAACCAACGACCAACTACATCTGGAAGAGGGTAAAAGATGATCTGTACAATATCAAAGGGCCTAATAATAATGTTATGACCGATCATATGGGGCAAATTTTTACCTACTGCTATAATGATTTACCATATTTTCTTCAGCAGTGCTTTCTTTATTTTGCATGTTACCCTATTGGTTTCGAGATTCCTGCAACCTCTCTAACTAAGATATGGATTGCTGAAGGATTTGTCGAAGAAGAGGATAAACAGACGTCTCCAGAGACGACTGCAAATAAGTACCTCGATGAACTTGTTCAAAGGTATTCTCAATATTTTGGAAAATTGACATTTGGTCTTATAATTTATAGGTGATTATTAGGTCTATGGTTTTTCCTATTGTGGCATAAATGACATCACAATTAGTAATAAGATGGTTGCTATTTCAAACATTAATTAGGTCGCAGTTTCCTAAATAGAGGTCATAAAAAGAATGAATTTTGTCTGTTTTATTACAATAAGAGTAGATAATTCTCTCTGGTCTACTTGATGATAAACAAAAGCACTGAGAAATATTTTTCTTTTTCTTTTATAAACATGTATTTCATGTTTATTTATTTTCCTTGTTGTGTGCAGGTCGTTGGTTTTTGTTTCAAAGAGATCATTACTTGGCACAATAAAAAGTTGTCGATTACCTCGTTCTATTCATGAATTTGCCATCCAACAAGCATACATGGAAGGGTTTTCGGTTGTCAATCCAGACCAGGAGGATAGTAAATCCCTATTACGTTTAGCAATCCATCATGATAGTACGGAGGTGAAAATCCATCACGACAACGAGGAACAATACAGTACGGGGGTGAAAATCCATCATGTCAACGAGGAACGATACAGTACGGAGGTGAAAAATAATCACATACGTTCTTTTCTAGCTTTTAATTTTGATAGAATTGTTCTTGAAAGTGCCATTCTCCTCAAAGTGTTGGCACTGAGGAACTCTGCAATCCCAGTAACAACTTTACCAAACATGATTTACCTCCGATATCTGAGCTTGAGGGGTGGTAACATATCTGAGCTACCCAAAAATATAGAAAACATGGAAAATCTTCAAACGTTGGATGTTAGAGATACAAGCATAGAAACCCTACCTGAATCTCTATGGAACATCAAAACACTTCGCCATGTTTATGTGAAACCAAGCCCCAAAATTAAAGGCCCACCCTCTACAACACATATAGACAATCTGCAGACCCTGAAAACAGTTGCGACTCATGAGTCGTGGCTAAAAGAAAATCCGCACTTCCTGATCCACCTTAGAAAATTAGCACTTTCAAATTGGGACAATCTAGAGTGGAAATTTATTTCTAAACTATTGAGTCACATGGATAAACTCATCTCGATGGCAATTATGGGCAACATTATACCGTCAGAGGCTGTTGACACCAGGGCATTTCCAAATCTCAAGACGGTGAAATCAATTAAACTAGAGGGAGAATGGATTTGTAGGAAACTTCTCATAGATAATGTTGAATTTCCACCAAATCTTACAAAGCTCACCCTAACCAAATCCGGTTTGAAGGAAGACCCCATGCCGACGCTAGAGAGACTGAAAGCTCTAAAATTTCTGTGTTTACAAGAGGAAGCATACACAGGTAACCAAATGGTTTGCTCTGCAAATGGGTTTCCACAGTTGCAATTCTTAAAACTGGAGAAATTGGTGAACTTGGAGAATTGGGAGGTGAAACCGGCGGCTATGCCACAGCTTATCACATTGCGTGTTGTTCAATGCCAAAAACTCATCCGCAACCATCCTGATCTAGGCAACCATCCTAATCTAAACCATGTTACTGACAAAGATATAGTTTGAAACGATGCTTTCAGTCTCTTCCTTTTATTCAGTTCGACTTTTATTTTATTTTTATTTTTGTGTGTACGTGAGTCCCTTGTTTTTTATGTTCCTGTTTCAATGTGTGTTGTGTTTTATGTATCGGCGTGTTAATTATAATGTATGTTGGTGTTACATTGAGTAAACCAATGGATTTGGTGTTTCCATTTAAATGAAATGGTATATTTACTCTTTTAGTGTTTTTGTCTTTTTATTATGCATGTTATCTTTTGATTCAAAACAGTGTCATTATTTACTAGTTAGCATAGTAACAAAATTTGCAAAAAATTCAAATGCCTTTCTATACAAACAAACAAGTTAAACGGATTCCGAAATCATCCTTGAAACCAGTATTATCAGAATCAAACTGAACAACAACTCGGTAAAACTTCAGGTAAATGGTTTACTAGTCGGACTGGTGGTCTAACCGATTCAATTGCTGGTTTTATTTAAATACTAACATATATATGAGATATGAGAATTGTTATGAAATATAAGTAAAATAATATAATTTAAGACTAAATTTATAGATATATTTCAAATTTAACATTAAATGAAATAAATTAGTAATTTTTATAAAATATGACTGAATGTTTTTTTTAAGGCAAAAGAATTTAATAATCCACAATTTTCATTCTTATTTGATAAGTATTGTGACATTATTTTGTAATAGCAACAAATTATATTCCAATGATGGGCATCCGAGTCATCCGAGTCTGGTTCAATTGCACAATCGGTCTTCTAAACGAACCAAATCGGAAAGACATCCAAGTCCGGTTTTTTTTTTCTGTTAAACCGCCGGTTCGGTCAATTTTGATAACACTGTTTGAAACTTTCACAAAGTTTACTTTTCTTTGGAGTGTTATGATGGGCATCGGAACAAATAGGAAAGCATTTCGATTTGCATCAACATTTGTGCGCACTTGATCCGCACAAACCTTGACATGGATCGAACATATGCAACCCGATCTGATCAGATGCAATTAGAATTTTGTAATAACAAAAATCTGGTACCCCATTAACTCCAACTAAGAAATCACCCAGGACTTGGTATATATGAACACTAAATTTGTGAGGCCAAATTATATGGGTCTCAAATTAAGGTACTTGCAAAATCATAAAAATACAACATTAATTATTTAACAAACTATTTTACACTAAAAAATCCAGAAAAACTATCAGTCATCCATGATTTTCAGGCAAACAAAAAAAAAAAAAAAAAAAAAAAAAAATATATATATATATATATATATATATATATATATATATATATATATATATATATATATATATATATATATAGAGTGGCTAAGCTCAAAACGTGCACCAAGCCCTTGGTGCAAACGTTTTGGTTCTCCTATTTGCAAAGTCCAAACGGTCGATCCAAACCGTTAGATATTTAATCCATATTAAAATGTGCCTGGAGACCAAATTTCACATTTTTTGGAATTTTTTTGCTATTTATTAAGCCACTTTGAAAGTTGCTGATTCGGGTGAACAGTAAAAACAGTGCAATAAAATTCTGGACCGTGTGATCAGCAACTTTCAAAGTGGCTTAATAAATAGTAAAAAAATTCAAAAAAATGTAAAATTTGGTCTCCAAGCACATTTCAATATGGAGAACAACTTGAACGGTTCGGATCGACCGTTTGGACTTCGAAAACCCGAAAACAAATCGTTTGCACCAAACCCTTGGTGCAAACGTTTGTAGCTTAGCCACTCTCTCTCTCTCTCTCTCTCTCTATATATATATATATATATATATATATATATATATGAGGAGGGATCAAATTACACCTTTTTTTGTGACACACTTTGACACCTACCATTTCAAAGTCCAAATAGTCGATCCAAACCGTTCAACATGATGGATATATTAAAATGTGTTTGGAGATCAAATTTTACATTTTTTTTGAATTTTTTTACTATTTATTAAGATGGTTACAAAATCGTTGTTTTTAGACCACTGAAAAACAGCGATTTTGTAACTATCTTAATAAATAGTAAAAAAATTCAAAAAAATGTAAAATTTGATCTCCAAACACATTTAATATGGTGATCATGTTGAACGATTCGGATCGACTGTTTGAATTTTAAAATTGCAAAATTGACCGATAAAAAAAATAGTGTCATGATGTGTCACCAAAATGGTGTAATTGGATCCCTCCTCTGTATATATATAAACCATAAATAGAACAAAATGCTAAAGAGCACAGATGATTTTAAATGCGCTAACGGACCCAGCTATCCCGGTCTTCTTGACCTAACCCCAGTGATTTTTGCCCATCTGCACTTCCCTCAACATCTGAGAATTGTAAATTTCACAAGGGCTTAATAAAAAAATGCGACACAATACATTTGTTATAAGCATGAAAAAATTATTTATTTCCTTATCGAATTTCTTACTGCTTTGCTAGTCATGTCATGGGGTGAAAAACAGCCGAAATTTTTATTAATAGAAAAATAAATAAACAAATATCTATAATGAAGAAGTATTTCGTGAAAATTCGATTTGTAGGAAAAACGTAATAGTCCATAACGTTCAGAGGATGTTATAGATCATCACGGCCAACTTAATAAAATCAAGTTACCGCTAATTAACTGAAATAGAGTTTGGAGCTGGCCGTTGTTGTCTATCACAGCTGGAAAAATTTTGAATTTTTTTTTTCTAACCGTTGTTGTCTTTCGCGGCCAGAGTAATTAGATGCGATCCGTTGTCACCCCCTTACTGTAACCTCGCGGTCATTTTCATGCTCACCTTCGTTCTCAGCGTCTAAATTTTTTTTTCTTTGTTCTATTGACTGAGTATTTATTTCTGCCAGAATGGCTTTGACCCCAGCCATGACACCATGTTGTTGCACATAAAAGCTTCCGTAGACACGTTTCACCTCACAGTTCAATGGTTGCAAATTATTAATTAGGTGCGAGACAATGTAGAAAAAAAAGTTCGATCAAAAACAGAAATAATATTAGTCTGGCTGTGATAGATAACAACGGTCAGAATTTTTTTTTTTTTAATTTCTCTGACCATGATAGACAACAACGGCCAGTTTCAGATTTTATTTCGGTTAATTAGCGGTAACTTGATTTCGTTAAGCTGGCCGTGATGGTATATAACATTCTCTAGATGTTATGGACTATCACATTTTTCATACAAATCAAATTTTCACAAAATACTTCCTCATTATCGATATTTATTTATTTATTTTTCTATTAATAAAAATTTCGAGAAAAACAGTGGAAAAGATTCCTAGTTTATCTAGGTACCGTAGCAGACTATTATTCTACAATCGACATTAGGACATGTCCCAATGGTATAATATGAGGAGGAGGTGATCAATGGCATCATAGATGAAGTTCTTAACGGGTTGCTTAGGAGGAGTGATATTAATAAAGCGAGGTGCTAATAGGCATTATTCCGACTTAGCTCTATAAATTATCTTACATGGAGTGTTCTTGAAATTAAGGATCATGTCTCGCCCACAACAGCTATAGTAGAGAGGCACTAACAATTTTTCTTGTGGATAGAACTGTCATTCTAATGTTTTATTAATATTAATTTTTATTTTAAGTAATTAAATCAAGAAATGGGGATATGAATAAATTAAATAAGTTTAGATAGGGAAATAACTAATTTTGATTTTTTGATGGGTAAATATCTAAATCAAGAAGTTATGATGGGCATATATCTAAATTTCTCATAAATAAAATAGCTTGGATCTGGAAAATAAATAGAAAAAGTCAACCCACAGTTTACTAGATTTATAAAATTCCTTTTTAATTCCAATAAAAGTATATAAATTCATAAAGGTATATTTTCATCTCCTCCGCATACTATAGATCATTAACATTGCATAAATTTAGTTTAGAACTCAAGGATTTTGTTAATATTGTGAAATTTCATTTTTCTCTTTATACAAAAAACTAAAGTTTAGGTTCTCATCCCTCATATGGTTCAACATTTAAAATGAACTGCTTCAAATAAGCCCTTTGATTTGAACAATCATCAGCGCCGTCCTTGGATATTCACCTAAAGAACCTTGGCAAGTTTAATAATTAACAGAACAGTCCTAACTGTGGAAATTTGTTAATAAACCCTTCCAAAATTCAAAGATCACAAATGAACACCTCCAAATTTACACATAGGTCTCTAGAAATCTGAAAAGCTTATAATTAACCCCTTTTTGAACCCTTTTGAACCTAAATCGAGTCCAAACGACACTTTATAAAACAAAAGCAATTAATATCACCGCACATGGACCCTTTTGAACTCAAATTTGAAAGATGGAGGTCTAGCCATCCAACTTTGATTTGATGTCTATAAAAGACTATCCGGATTTCTAACCCACGATCTCCCAAAAGCTGGTTCTCACTTCTCACGTACCTAATTCTTAATCCACACCATTATTTCTTTGAGATTTGTTTCAATGTGCACATGTTCCTCCATTAGTTCATTACTCATCCCATATTGTACACTCCAATATAGAAGTACAAACTAACAACTGACTTAGATGAAATTTCACTGCAGATTGTCAGTCCTCAAGACCAGCTGATGTTGGATTGGGTCACTGAAGAACATGAGTAATCAGTAACTCCAAGCTAAAATCATATTTTGATATTAGTTATATCCTTACCTCAAGTCTGCTTACTGAAGAACATGAGTAATCAGCAACCCCAGGCTGCTTACTGTAGTTAGATTAGAATTACTCTAGGTTAAATAGAAAGCTGTTGCTATATATACAAGTAATCTCATCATATGTAATCAATACAAAATGAATGAATAAAAACTTCAAATTACATCTTCTTATTCCTCAGCTTAATTATGTGGTATCAGAGCTTGGCTTCATGATACTTTTAATTTGTCCCCTTCTATATATCTCTGTTTTACAATATTTCAGTTTATTGGCTATTTCTCATTCAATACTATAGCGACGCAGAATTTTGAATAATGGCAAAACTTTTTATTTATTTTTTATTATTATTAGATAATTTTTTCAAGTGATAACAATGAAAAATGGGCATATTAATGAAATGGTTAATGTTTAGATGGGAAAATAACTAATTATCAAATTTGGATAGAGAAATGTCTAAATCATGATTTTATGATGGGTACATATCTCAATTTCTCTTTTTTCAAATAATCAAACTTTTAAAATATTCACAAACTGTAGAAATACCTTGACAAAATTCAGCATGTTTCGGTTTTCTTATGAGATTGCTTTGATATGTGTTTCTTAGCTACGTACTAGAAATAATCCTTGAAAAATCTGAAATAAAAAGCCCAAATAATTGTTGGCCCATGGACTATTCTCAAGACAAAACAGAAATCGATTGTAGCAAAAAAGCTTGTTAACTGGGTGGATAGTTATAAGTTTTTCTTTTTATTTAAGAAAAAGATAGAAGTTTGGCTTTCCAAATTTTAATATTCATAGATCTCTCCAATCCGTATTTTCAACTCACGGTCTCTCACACAGAGAGGGTGTTGTCTTTTGTCACTAGATAAAGGCCGGTTCTTGTGCATAGTTATAAACTTATAATAAAAGTCTAGAGTTTAAAATATATACATTAGTTTATGACATACCCGTCCCACTTTTTTTTGGTGAAATTCGTCCCATTTTAAGGTAATTATATATGTAGACTATATAATTTATATACACAAAAAATAATGACATCATAAAATAAAGAAGTAGAGATAGTGTGTGTGTGTGTGTGTGTACGGAAGATTTATATCAGTGTCATAAAATAAGTTATTAAACAGGCAATATATATTGTCCAAATTACAAGAAACAACAAATAAGTCATGTCCCTTTTTTAAATAAACTTGAATAAGATTAGAATAAATAAATAGATATATAAAAAGTTCCATAACTTTGCTACAGTCAAATAAGCGCCACTAAAATGAGAAAAAAAAATTGAAAAGAGAAGAGAGAGAGACATAGCATCCATCCAGTTTTGGCACTATTGGCCAATTTGGCCACTATAACAAAGTACCAACAAACAAAATTTCCATTTCTCCTCTCTAGCTTACACTTGTGTCCTTAGAACTTGACAGTCAAAATTAAAGCGCACCCATTCTCCGACAAATTGAAGTGAAGCATTTCTTTCTCAATTCCCAAACAATGAGTACTGTTTGTATAAGCTTTTTAAAAGGTTTTTTTTTTTTTAGTAAGGCTTTTTAAAGGTTCAATCAATAGTCTCTTCCAAAAGAAAAAAGAAAGGCAAAAGTACAAGTTTAAGCCAATTAGAGGTAGCATCAAAATAAATGAAGAACAACAAATGACAATTTGAATATAAATAAATCAAGAACAAGAAGGGATAAATTGAAACCAATTAGTGGTTTGTATCAGAAATGAAAAGAATGAACAATTTGAACCAATTAGAGGTTGTATCAGAAATATGGGAAAAAAGAAGGGACAATTTGAACCAATTAGAGATTGTATCAGAAATGGAAAAGAAAATAAGGGACAATTTGAAACCAATTAGAGGATGGTATCATGTAGTCCTTTAGCCCCTAAATTGCAACCAAAAACTATGCGCCTAGCTAAATTCTTTGGTAGGTACAATCAGGGACGAAGCTAGAAATTTTAAATTGAAAACTGAAGCGCTCCAAGGGTACATACATTGCCAACTCAGTCTATGATGTGTTAATTGGGTGTGGAGAAATAAAAGAATGATTAGCAAGCATTTGGGAGTATAAAATTTCTGAAACTGTTAAAAAAATTATATTTCTAATGCTTAGAAGGAAAATCTTAACTCAGGATGTTTTGATAAAAAGGAATACTGGTTGCGTGATTGGATGTGTATCATATTCGATAAGACAGGATAAGGTTTTATTTTCGTTAGCTTATTGGGTATGGGTATAGGTAAAGTTTTTATCATTATGATAGGATTAAAGACTATTTTGTACCCATTATCCTATAGAGTAATTATAAAATAAATTATATATATAGATATATATTAAAATAGGGATGATGTATGATATGATATAGTTTTATCCATGATATATATGATATAACCCTAAATTTAATTTTTTTATTCATTTTTTTTATTTTTCTTCCTTTCTCTTGCTTTGGAAAAAAAAATTTATTGGAAGCACAAATAGGAGCGTCAATGGCACCCTTTTAGCGGTTTACCCGATCCGTATCGTATTCGATAAGATGGGTATGGATAAAGTTTTTTTGTTAGCTTATAGGGGTATGGATATGTGTATAGATTTTATTTTCGTGATCTTAATGGGTATGGGTATGAAAAAATTTCCACCTGATCCGTACCATATCCATTAACACCTCTAGCTTAATCCATTTATGGATACTTCATTGTGTGAGTTTCTCCAGAACATTGAACATATATCTCCAGAATATTTGCATTAACACATGAATATATAACAAATTTCTGATTTTTTTTAATAAAACCTAAGGTTGTATTCGCACCATTGACAAGGTGTAGATCCGTACAACAATGTGCCACAACCACATGCAGCTCTCTACTATTCTCAAAGAACCACAAAAGGAGGCTTGCTTGTCAATAATGTTTTTCATAATGAAGTCCCTGTAACTTTAATCACTTGGTTTTTTTTTTTTTTTAAGAAGGTACCCAAGGACACCAGGAATTTGGACGAAGGAAGCCGATTGTCGATGCAGTTCATGCAAAGGGAGGCATCCTCTTTTGCCAGATCTGGTACTGTGGACACACCTCTGACTATAGTAGGTTTATATATTTTGTTTGAGAAATTCGACAATATTTATTCAATGTTACCATTACTGAAATTTATGTAAAAATTCTGAAAATGTACAGGTTATAACCGAACGGGCAAGCACCAGTATCAAGCACTGATAAGCTCATTACACTAGAAGTTGGGGAGGACGGGCAGCTGCTGAACTACCCGATTCCGAGGAAACTAGCTTCAGAGGAGATACCTCAGATTGTTAATGATTTTAGACTCGCCGCTCGAAATGCCATTGATGCTGGTAATTTTGCAGTAAAAATTAACATATTCTGATTTAAAATTAATGTGTTTTGCAAATTGCTATTCTATTTGTTTTTGTTGTTGTTGCTACTAGTATAAGTAGTTTTTAAGATTGTTATTATAATTCATCTGTGATAAGACCAGCACTTCTAATGGCTATGATTTCTGTTTCCTTTATTTTTTTTTTTTTAAATTAGACAGCAATAATCATTTCCATAATTTTTTTCTTAACTTATTATTTTTAGTTTCCTTCAATTTATAGGTTTCGACAGCATAGAAGTTCACGCAGCCAGTGGATACTTAATCGAGCAGTGTCTCAAGGATGGCGTGAACGACTGCACTCATGACAAATATGGCGGTAGTGTCGAAAACCGCACACGATTTTGCCTAGAAATCATTCTAGCATCATAGACGAAATCAGGTGCGCCTTTCCCCCTACCTTGAACTATTGCAATGCTCTGACTCAAACCCTAATGCACTTGCTTTGTACATGGTCAAATCTCTGTAATTAAACGTTGCATATCTCCATCCGATCGAACCAAGAATGGTGCATGAGGATGGCAAGTTAAAGGTACCAGATGCACTTTTCTCAATGAGAAAAGCATTTAATGGCACCTTTATCGTGGCGGGGGGTTACAACAGAGAGGAAGGCAATAAGGTGATAGCAGAAGGATCTACCGATTTGGTGGCATTTGGTAGACATTTCTTGGCGAATCCTGATCTGCCGAAGCGTTTCGAGTTTTTTTTTTTTTTTTTTTTTTTTTTGCTTGTTTCACGCCCGTAGGCAGTACATGAGAACAACTCTCTAGGAGTTACAAAAAACCTCCTACAGAACCCCTCCCTCTATCTATCAGAAAATAGGGTAAGTATAGCCTATTACAGTATCACCCTGTATTCTACCCCTTTTTGCGAGCCGGTCCGCGGTTTCATTGTTTTCTCGTCCAGTATAAAAACAGACATACCCCTTATTCCTCTTAAGCTGGCACCAAACAGAGAATACCTCGGAGAACGCTTTCCAGTCCACATGTGTAGGTGGCTGCGGGGAATTAACAGCTTCAACCAGAGTTAAGCAATCCGAGACAAAAGAACATTGTTCCATCTTTGATTCCAGCGCCTTGTCAATTGCCTGTTGAAGGGCTATTGCTTCCGCCTGAAGAGGGGATGATGCAGTCACTCTTGTAGCCATGTACATAGTTAGCTGCCCTTCTTTCTGGAACCAGCACCCGGTGCCTCCATTCCAAGGATGGGTCCATGAGCCATCTAAGTGACAGATAAATCCGGGCTCATTTCCAGACATGTTGAAAGTAAGAGCCTGAGATGTTGTATTGTGCACCCCCCTTTTGTCCTGAAACGCCAGAGCTGCCTCAAAAGAGATTTGGGAAAACAGGTTATGGAACCTTTGAACAGTAGGAGTGACACCCTGGTAAGCCTTCTCATTCCTACACCTCCATATAGCCCAGAGCATATGCGCAATAACCGTCCATTCCTCATCAGATGTTGCCGAGGATAAGTAAGCCAGTACTTCTTTAATGTTATCGGTCATGAGCTCAGATCTGAGCGGCATACAGCCCGAGAACCAGCATGATCTGGAGAAAGGGCATAGGAACGCGAAGTGATTTACTGTCTCGTCCCCCTGCCCACAGGTTGCACATATCGGATCCCCCTTTGAGGTTCTTGCTGTCAAGATAGCACTTAGCGGTAACCCCTCATTAACCAGCTTCCACAGAAATAATCGGACTCTGGGGACCATGGCTCCCTTCTTCCAGATGGAGTTCCAGACCGGGTGATCCTGTGTCATGGTAGTGGAGGATGCTGCAGCCTGGTTTTGAAGTAGGTGGTGATAGGCTAGCTTGACTGAGAAGGACCCATTTTGTGCCAAGGCAAAAATGAGTCTATCTGAGCCATTTTGAAGGTTAGGTGGTCTGATTGAGGAGACAATTTGCACAGTGGCTGAAAACCCGAACATTCCAGTAAGGGCCTCCACATTCCATCCTTCCGCCAGGGGATCCTTTAGTTGAGCCACCTTCAGCCTTGCATGTGCCGGTACAGTTGCAGAGAACCTCTGAAACTCCCCTAGCCAAGGCTCCCCAAACGCTTCACAGGTCATGCCATCCCCAATATTCCAGCGGATCAAAGGGAGGAGCTTCTCCCTCAGACCCATTATGTTCCTCCAGAACACCGAGCAATTGTACGTTCTTTTAGTCAACCACAGCTTCCCCCTGCTGAGGTACTTTGCCCTCACCACCCTAGTCCAGAGTGCCCCCGAGTTTGATGCCAGTTTAAACAGGGCCTTCATCAGCAGTGCCTCATTTACCAGTGATAGGTCTCGGATCCCCAGGCCCCCTTTCTCCAGGGGCTGAATTATCCTCGCCCAAGCCACATAAGCCAGGTATCTTTCTTTATCCTGAGCCCCCCAAAAAAAACGCCTTATCTGACCCGTTAATGCACTAGTGACACCAACCGGTAGCTTGACAGAGGCCATTGTGTACATTGGCATAGATTGCAAGACTGCTTTGATAAGAACTACTCGCCCTGCCGGTGAGAGGAGTTTACCTTTCCAGGACTGGAGGCGAGAAGTGAATTTGTCAACAATCGAGTCATACAATGCTTTCCCAGTTTTAATTGGGAGGCCCAGATATTTACCCTCTTCCTCCTGAGCTGTTGTGACACCAAATATATGCTGGACGTGCTGCCTGCTCTCTAATTGTGTTGACTTGCTGAACCACAGTTTGCTCTTTGCCGGTCCGACACGCTGCCCCGATACGCCTTGGAACTCATGCAGTACCTTTGCTATAGTTTGAGCCTCCTCCCTTGTGGCCGTCCCAAACAACAGTAAATCATCCGCATATATGCAGTTCGTAAGAACCTCAAGGTTGGAATGCAATCTAATTCCCCTGATCTCCCCCTTGTTAGCCAACTCTGACAGCCTGCGAGACAGTAAATCCATCCCGAGAATGAAAAGATATGGGGAGAGGGCACATCCCTGCCTCAGGCCGCATTGTGGCTTGAGGAAGCCATCACCAACTCCATTGACAACTACGGAGAATTCAACCGACTCCACACACTCAATAATCCAAGCAGCAAATCTCGGAGGGAAACCATACAGGGGAAGGATTTCACGGATGTAACCCCATTCCATACGGTCGAAAGCTTTAGATAAGTCAGCCTTCAAGCAGAATTCGCTATGTCTGTATCCCTTTTGATTAAAAGAATGCAGAATTTCCCTTAGCAGAATGATATTTTCGGTGATTTCTCTTCCTGGGAGAAATGCCGACTGTGAGATGGAGATGCAATCCGCTATAAAAGGCCTGAGTCTTGCTGCTAGGATTTTGGAGACTATCTTGTAAATTGTGTTACATACGAAGATCGGTCGGTTGTCAGACACACGAGCCGGGCTGTCAAGTTTTGGCACCAGAATCAGATTGGACCGAGCAGCAGTGGAGCTCAGTCTACCCGTTTGAAAGAAGGCGGAGACCTCCGACGCCACTGCTTGCCCAAACGTATCCCAATTCTCCTGTAACATCCGTGCATTGAACCCATCCGGCCCCGGTGCTTTGTCCGGCCCCAAGGACATAAGCGCTCCTTTAATTTCCTCAAGGGTGGGGTTGGCATCCAGCATATCAGCATTGAATAAGTATGATTGGAGTACTTTCTGCATGCCAGATCCTGTTGTTGGGTACACTGATTATCCATTTCTTGATGCTTGAAATGATATTATACTTGTTAAATCAGGTGCAAATTAAAAGCTAGTTTTAGTATTTGTTGGAGAATTTTTTTTTCTTTCAAATACCAGAGTAAAGCTTTAGATGTTGAGGATTGTTAACTATTTGCAACAGTATTATTTCTGTATATTGATAGAAGAAATTTTCTCATGCTACATAAATAAATCTCCATTTTTTTTCCTATTTCCCTTTGGATAACATTCTTGTGATTTTAATTTGTTTTAAATACTTCGTTAAAATTTGCATTTGAACTCTCTGTGACTGTGTTTCCTAGTGCAAGATTTATATACATACACAGTGCTTGATTGCCTATCGGAAAGTTTGTTCTTGCAAACACTGTTTATAGCAACTCATGAACTAAAATAATTTAGTAACATACAATTTCAATTCAAAATGATAAAAGCATCTCAGAAAAATGCTTTATGTGCTAATAGTGTCATTGAAGATTATGTTTAGTGATTAGAGCATTATTCTTAGTATCTAATTTTGATATAACACCTTCAAAAAAAACAATTGATATTGTATTGGTCTGATATGAGTTTAGCTACTGGAAATAATCCTTCAAAAACTGCAACAACAAAAAACCCAACAAATTGTTGGCCCATGGACTATTCTATGACAAAAGGGCCTAAAAAGAAAATAGAAATCTATTGTAGCAGCAAAGCTTGTTAATTGTGTGCATAGTTATAAACTTATAATAAAGGTCTAATAAAGCTTAAATATCTCTGGTTCTAGATATTCCAATTTTTATCCTTCTCTTAACCTTTTTTCTATGTAATGAAATCTGGAGTCTTAACACTAATAAGTACAGTTTCTAATTCTTGATGTATTAATATTCTTTTTTGTTTGATTATTATAACCAACAACACTTCTTTTTAAAAAAAAAAAAAAGGATTCAGTAATCTCGACATCTGTTCTTTTAGATGAATTTAACAATAATGTTTTTTTAAAAAGAGACAAATATGTATTGTTCAAATTATCAAGTAACAAAAATTGCCATTTCAGACAGCAATTTCACAAAAGATACTTCTACCTTTTTTATATAAAGCAAAGACTCATCATAAACTTGAATAAGATTAGAATTAAAATAAAAAAAATAAAAAAAGAAGTTTCATAGCTTTGCTACAGTCAAGTAAGCGACACTAAAATGGAAAAAAAAAATTGAAAAGAAAAGAGAGAGACATACAGCATCCATCCATTTTTGGCACTATTGATATTGGCAAATTTAGCCACTACAGGCTAAGTACCAACAAATAAAATTGCGCATTTAACCTCTCTCTAGCCTACGCTTGTGTCCTTAGAACTTTATAGTCAAAGTTAACCGAAATTTTTATTAATAGTAAATAGAAAACAAAAAAATTAAAATTGGAAAAAAGATATGGGCAAATTTTAAAAATGGAAAGGCATGTATCCAATATGGCGTCCCACCAGGACGCCATACCATACATAGACCCTCGCCCGAAAAAAAAAATTCGCTCCAGGGACGCCATACAAAGTGGAGGCCCCAATTTTTTTATTTTAAGATTTATGGTTTGGAATTATGTGATGTGATATTAATTATGTTATATTATGTTATGTTATGTTCATGCATTTCGGACTAGTTATGTTATATTATCTTATGTTATGCTATGCTATGGTCATGTACTTTGAACTTGTTATGTTATTTTATGTAATTCAGATTTTTTAATGTTATGTTTGCAATAAATTCATATCACTTGTTATGATGGTGTTTTTTATTATGTGATGGTATTTTGTATGTGATGTTATGTTATGTTCAAATTCACGAAACAACATCTAATTTTAGTTTGTATAAACTTTTAGAATTATATGTTTGTAGCTTTCATTTAATTTTACATATATTCTTTTTGAAAAATTAAACTATATAGTTAATTATATTATTGCAGCAAATAATAGCAATTTAATGTTCTCCCTGTATTTTGTTATATTATATAGCTGACGGGAAATAATAACAATCTAATGTTCAAATTCTGCGGACCTGAACATAACATAACTTAATATAACATAATACAACATTACATAAGTCCAAACCAAAAATTTTAAAAAAAATAAAAAAAGGGGGGCCTCCACACCGTATGGCACCCTTGGGATGAATTTTTTTTTCGAGCGAGGGCCTCGGCAGGTGCCATACCGGATACATGTCTTTCCATATTTTTTAATTTTCCCATATTTTTTCCCATTTTAAATTTTTCCTTTTTTCTATTTACTATTAATAAAAATTTGGACAAAATTAAAGCGCACCAACTTTCCGACAAATTGAAGTGAAGCATTTCTTTCTCAATTCCCAAGCAACGAGTACTATTTATATAGGCTATTTTAACATGTTCAATCAATAGTCTCTTCCAAATTAAACAAAAAAAAAAAAGAAAAAAAAAAAAAAAAAAAAAGGTAAAAAGGAACAAATTTAAACCAGTTAGAGGTAGTATCAAATGAAATGAATAACAACAAAGGACAATGCAACGAATGCATCAAAGTAAATGAAGAAGAACAAAGGACAATTTTGAAACCACTTAGAGGTTGTATCACTTGTATCACAAATGAAAACAATAATAAAGGTTCAATCAATAGTCTCTTCCAAAAGAAAAAAAAAAAAAAGGCAAAAGGACAAATTTAAACCAATTAGAGGTAGTATCAAATGAAATGAATAACAACAAAGGACAATGGAACGAATGCATCGAAGTAAATGAAGAAGAACAAAGAGCAATTTTGAAATCAATTAGAGGTTTATGACTTTTATCAGAAATGGAAACAATAATAAAGGACAATTTGAAACCAATTAGAGGATGGTATCATGTAGTCCTTTTATGCTCCAAAATTGAAACAAAAAATCATGTCCCTAAGTCCTTTTATGCTCCAAAATTGGAACAAAAAATCATGTCCCTAGCTAAATCCTTGGGTAGCTAGTTACAATTGGAACGAAATTAGAAATTTAAAATTAGGAGCTGAATAATCTTAGTGTGGTATAATTTTATTTTTATAAAGAAACTTATATTGATGCATGTAAATATTACAAAGTTTAATAAAACAAAATTATAAAGTTTCAATTTATAAGGAAAACTTTGCTCTTTTTTTCTCACTACATGCATAATCAATACATGCATCCATTTAATAAAACACAATCCATGAGGAAAGATATACATAGTATGCATCCTAGAGTTAATGTAACTAATATGTGTGTGTGTGTGTGTGTGTGTGGAGGGCTCAAATGCCCCATTGTTTTTATTCTCCAATCGTATCCCACATATTTATCTTCAATTCAAAGTCCAAACAGATGATCTGAACCGCTCAATATGATACCCACATTAAAATGTACTTGGAGATTTAATTTTATATTTTTTTACTACTTTTTAAGATAGATACAAAATCATTGTTTTTATATAGTTCAAATTTTTTTTAAAAACAGTGATTTTATACCTATCTTAAAAAATAGTAAAAAAATTACAAAAAATATAAAATTTAATCTCCAAGTACATTTTAATTGGAGATAAATATGTGGGATGTGATTGGGCATAAAAGCAATGGGGCATTAGAGCCCTCCTCCGGTTTTGTGCATTGGAGCCATATCTAAAAAATAGTATAAATATTCTAAAAAATATAAAATTTGGTCTCCAAGCATATTTTATTATGAAGATCATGTTGAGCGGAGATAAAAAAATGTGGAGCATATTGGAGCACAAAATCATGATGCATTTGAACCCTCCTCTATATATATATATATGAGGAGGGTTCCAATACCTCATGTTTTTCATAACTCATCATACCTCATATTGTATATTTCCGTTTTTAAAGTCCAAACTGTCGATCCGAACCGCTCAACATGATATCCATACTAAAATATGCTTGAGAATGAAATTTTATAATTTTTACAATTTTTTTACTATTTTTTAGGATAGGTACAACATCACTGTATCTGGATAGTTCAAATAGTGATTTTCTGCCTATTTAAAAAAATAGTAAAAAATTTCAAAAATTTATAAAATTTCATCCTCAAGTATATTTTAGTACATATATAATATTGGACCTCCTCTATATATATATATATATATATATATACAGAGAGAGAGCGGCTAAGCTCAAAACGTTTGCACCAAGCCCTTGGTGCAAACGTTTTGGTTCTCCTATTTGCAAAGTCCAAACGGTCGATCCAAACCATTAGATATTTAATCCATATTAAAATGTGCTTGGAGACCAAATTTCACATTTTTTGGAATTTTTTTACTATTTATTAAGCCACTTTGAAAGTTGCTGATTCGGGTGAACAGTAAAAACAGTGCAATCAAATTCTGGACCGTGTGATCAGCAACTTTCAAAGTGGCTTAATAAATAGTAAAAAAATTCCAAAAAATGTAAAATTTGGTCTCCAAGCACATTTCAATATGGAGAACAACTTGAACGGTTCGGATCGACCGTTTGGACTTCGAAAATCCGAAAACAAATCGTTTGCACCAAACCCTTAGTGCAAATGTTTTGAGCTTAGCCACTCTCTCTCTATATATATATATATATATGTATGTATGTATGTATGTATGTATGTATGTATGTATTGTATTTTAAAAGGAACCGGTTGAGCATAAATTAGGGTTGAATCTGCACTCCACTCGGACCGGTTGACGCTCTACATGTACATTTTATTGAAAATATAGAAACATAATGATCGATAAACTGACTTCTATATTACGATGGAAATAAACAAAAATAAAATCGAACATTACACATAAATAACATAGATATATTGAAAAATTGTCTCAAATAGTTTTAACCTTCTTTTAATAATGTAAGGTCCGTTCCCAAAAGAAAATAACCAGCTAAGTTTTTATTGGTTTGTCTGATATATCTCACAATGTAAGTAACATTATTTATAAAATTTATACAATCTACATTAAAAAAATAAGATACATAATAAGAAAAGGAAGACACATTTTTTTCACTAAAAAAGGTCCTCATAATATTTTCTCTAGAAAAACATGTACAGTCCAATCAAGATTTTAACAAATGAGTTGTACCACCAAACTCACTTTGTGATTGACATTAGGGCTGATTAATGAGCGAGCATGAGCGAGTTAGGGTATGCTCATGCTCGGCTCATTAGCTTAATGAGCGAGTTGTTAATGAGCGAGTTGTTAATAAGCATGTTGTTAATGAGCGAGTTGCCGAGTTGCTTTAGGTGATGAGATTTTGCAGCCGCGCCGAAAACTTTCCAAAATTTTCAGCTACAAGTTCAAAACTAAATAATATTCATTATTATTCACTCAAGTTCAAGACTTCAAGCTATAGTAGCTGGGCCTGGGCCTGTAGTTAATCTGTTAATGGATATTACGGATGGTTCTGGAGCCTGCTTTCTTTAGCCCAGCGATCCTATGGCATGCATGCTTCAAACTTGCTTCTTGGGCCATTCCAAAAAAAAAGAATCAAGGGATTAGATGTGGCAGGATTTATGTAACTCAGTTCTTAATGAGCTAATGAGCGAGTTATGAGCGAGTTGGGGTATGCTCATGCTCGGCTCATTAAGTAAATGAGCGAGTTGTTAATGAGCGACTTGTTAATGAGCATTTAGCGAGCGAGTTATGAGCGAGTTACGAGTTATAAGCAATTTACTCATCCCTAATTGACATAGATAAAATTTGAAAGCTTGACTTCTATTTTTCTTTAAAAAAAATCAGTAATTGAGAGTTGTTAAAAAAAAATTGGTTTGTTTGCAGTAACTAAAATTTTGAGTTATATCAGAAAGAATATGAACCATCTGCTGATATGCATTAGCATGAATATTTCAGCTTCTGATCGGACGGTCTCTAACCCATGCTCCTCCAGTTGCCTTTTACTCCATGAAATTAAAAAACAATTTTACAACCAAATCCAAACAACCCCTCCACCCACCCCCCATCACCCACACACACAATAAAAAACAAAACTGGATATACTCCCTCCCTCTAATCTCTATGTGAGATATTTCAATACATCGTATCAGATGCTTTTCTATTATAAAACCTTCTATCCCGTTGTCCATATTAATTATATCCTGTGTCAAACGACTACACTATTGTATATAAAAATTTTACATGATAAAAGACTGTTCTTAGACATTTTTGTATACATTCAACATTGCAAAATTCTGAATCAAAACTATATATAAAGTAATTAACTAGTTTTGTGCCCGTCCATTGCAATGGATACATATTATAAGAGAAAAAAAATTATGAATCAAAAATATATATAAACTAGTTTCGTGCCCGTGCGTTGCAACATGGACATATTATAAGAGAAAAAAAACTTATGAATCAAAACTATATATAAAGTAACTAGTTCCGTGCCCGTGCATTGCAATGGAGACATATTATAAGAGAGAAAAAATTATGAATCAAAACTATATATAAAGTAACTAGTTTCGTGCCCGTGCGTTGCAACACAGACATATTATAAGAGAAAAAAATTCTGAATCAAAACTATATATATAAAATTCTAGTTTCGTGCCCGTGCGTTGCAAAAGGAACATATTATAAGAGAAAAAAATTCTTATACAAGATGACATATTTTCATACAAAATTATACCAATGAAAATAATAATTATTCAACAATAAAAAAAATAGGCCAACATATTCTCGTACAAATGTAAATCCTATTCTTTAATGACATACCTATGGATTTCTTTTTCTTGATTAATACAGTTTTTTGTTTTGTTATGTTGTTTAACGGGAAAACAAGAGAAAATATAAATCATCAAAATAAGTTGTATTATTTGTTGTTGTCATGTTATAACACCTTCTGTTGTCATATTATGACTCTTGTTATTGTTAAGTTGTTATAACGGTTATCCTCATCTCCCCATAATTTATATGCATTTGTGTATGGAAAATAGATAATAGAATTATATTTGTTTAAATGAGATCATTAAATGACAAATAACATTCTTGATATGATAAAAAAAAATGTAAAGAAATGAAGACATGATCAAACAATTATTAATTAATTAAGCTTTTTTTAAATATTTAAAGAATGAAAAAAATAGGATCAAAAGAAAAAAAACAACTAAATAAACTTGAAACGAGTAAGTACTTAGATATTGCATTTTTTTGTGGGCTTTCACATAAGATGGGAACGACATTCTTTATTTATGTATGTAATTTAATGCAATTATTTTCCTATTTCCTTTTGCCAAGTTATTTTATTTTGTGGGTTATTTCATGAGATGGGCAAAATCCAAATCCGACCCGGTAACAATCTAGCAATCCATTTGTTCTTGCCTACGACTTGCTACTAGCTAGGTGGGGTCTCATGCAATTATTTATGCATAGTATCTCTACTTATTAGCCAATGATGTCAGAATAGAACCTCTTTGTGAAATTGTCCAAACTATTTTATTGAATGGTGCAAAACCTAGTCAGTACAGATAAACATATTTTATAAAATCAAATTTAGTTGCAGTGAGAGAATATATTCAAGGACATGCCAGCTATTATTTTATTTCTCAAGACTTGAACTTGAATCTGTTGGATAGTGGAGGCAATGTTGCAATCAGATACTGTTGTACAAAATAATCATAGTCAAATAATTTTCATGAATACTAGTTAACTAGCTAGAGTCTTTATATATATTTAATGTTTTATGGTACATATGTGTTATTTTTTAAGTGTTGAAAATCAACACTATATTGGACCGTGTAACATTGATGTTTTCTAAGTATTCAAGCACTTAATTATATTACTTAATATATATTCATATTTACAATATAGAATTACAAGTTCAATGTTTTCAAATTTGGAATTATTTTTTTGCTTGTGATTCAAACTAAAGATTTTCTATACATTTCTATGGACTTAGGCAAAAATAATAATTTAATCCAGATCTATCCCATTAATTAACTAATATTTTCAAAAGAAAATAAATCTTTGATCCATAAAGCTTCGGATCATTTAATTAGTTTATTAGTTGGACCACTGGATCAACCGATTCAACCCACTATTAATTTGTTTATTAGGTATGTCTTTCTGAGATTATAAAATATAATTAAATCTTTTGCATGGCATCTATGAAAATTCACATCGACATATTCAATAATAATGCACGATAAGACCGAACTTATAAATAAATTTAGAAAATCTCTTATTAAAATTTGACTCAGATAAAATAATTTTTCCAAAAAAAAAGATCTTATTAAAAAACTTATTAAAAAAAATTCATAAGTCAATTTGTTCTTCATTCTTATGTGTATCACATATAAATATCTCTAATTAATGCGTGGAAAGAAAATTAATAATCTGACATGTTAAACCTCTTTTTATTTCTGAAGGGTTACTTGTTTTATTTTATTTTTTTAATAAAAAGCTGATCAATTAAAGCAGTTTTTACCAAATCAATAACATAAACAGTCAAATTAACTAAACTACAGACATAGGGTACCCTTGCGGATACTAGCAGATTCTTGTATATGACGTGATTGTATTATATTCAACATTTTATGTAGTTTTAATTAATTATTAATTTATGATAAGATTTATACAGTGTTATTTATTATATTATTTAATTACTAATTTATTTTATTTTAAAATAATAGGACTGATATTATAAGTTTTGCATATTTTATTATAGTAAACATTATGTTTAAGGTAATATAGTATTTGCTTGATGTACTTTTTCTTAGATTATATGAATTAATTTATTTTATAATTATAATATTTTTTTGTTATCTGTTAATATTATTGGATAAAACTAAGAAGTTGTTATAGTAAATACTTAAAAGGAAATAAAAATACATATATAAAATACCTCCATGAAGTAATTAATCATCCTATAAAATATCACCATATATATGTAATGACAAGATGGGAATTTGCATTGCATAAACAAAGAATCGTCTACTTAATTATCAATTCTTTTAATTATATAAAAAATATAATATTTTATTAAGGTGGAACATAATATTACAAAAAAGTTAAATTTTGTTAGAATCAATAAATACCAGCCGGACACATAGGTCAGTGTAGGATAAGGCAACACTGACGCTTCTCTTAACAAAACAGTCAGTGTTGGTGAACTGCTCAACACTGACTGTTATTTAATTAAAGGGTCGGTGTAGGTATGAGCAACACTGACACTTTCCTTAAAAAAACAGTCAGTGTTGGTGAACTACTCAACAATGACTGTTATTTAATTAAATGGTCGGTGTAGGTATGAGCAACACTGACGCTTCCCTTAAAAAAACAGTCAGTGTTGGTGAACTCCTCAACATTGACTGTTATTTAATTAAAGGGTCGGTGTAGGTATGAGCAACACTGACGCTTCCCTTAACAAAACAGTCAGTGTTGGTAAAATGCTCTACACTGATTGTTCTTTAATAGAAGGGTCGGTGTAGGGTTTGAGCAACACTGACGGGTAGAAAAATAAAACAGTCAGTGTTGGTGCACCAGCGGTTGTTTACAAGTGAATAGTCAATGTTGAAGTTCTTCTTATTTACAATTTTGCCACGTAGTCTCTACACTGACTGTTACATATTAAAACAGTCGGTGCATGGTTGAGAGTCGGTGAAGAGGTTTTTTGTACTAGTGATAAAATATCACCATATATATCTGTAATGACAAGATGGGAATTTGCATTGTATAAACAACGAATCGTCTACTTAATCATCAATTATTTTAATTATATGAAAAAATATAATATTTTATTAAGGTGGAACATAATATTACAAAAAAGTTAAATTTTTTTAGAATCAAAATATACCAGCCGGACACATAGGTCATATGCCAATAACGAACAGTAGCAAGGTTTCAAGCATATTTAAGATTTAAAGTGTCTGCTAATCAGAGTACATCATCACCTCAAATCTCAATTAATATTACTTTTTATTCATAGATGTACTATTATTCTTCAACAGCTTGACGTTCAATATTGTACTGAACATATTTACAAAAAAAGAAAAAGAAAAACCTAAACTAAAAGTAAAGAATAAGAAAAAACATTGCATGATTGCAACTAGAAAATCTTGTATGATAATCATAAATTTTGGATGGAGAATTGGAGGCTGTCAGGTCCATTTGTATTAATATAATACCATCCTTATCTACAACAACACCTTTCTTATTAAAGAAAACAAATAAATCAAAACATTTTTTTTAAAGCTTTGTTTATTTAATCAGCCTTGCTAGTAGCAATCAAAAGAATACAAATTTTGATTAACTGTGATTATGGAGATAATGTCAAAGTTGCAAATTTGCTAATGGGAAGTTTAAATCAGGGTTAATAATTAAGTACAATCTTACTAATATTAATTTAAAGTGTCACTCTTCAAGTAAATGCCCATATGCAGAGGCGGAGCCAAGATTTTTTAGTAGGATGAGGACAAAATTCTTGAGTGAGACGTAATTTTATAATTGTTTTTAATATATATTAAGTATATTTTTATAAACTTATCTGAGAAAAAAATAGAAAAAGAAATATATTTTGGGGACAAAACTTTAGGGTTAGTCATAATTTTTAACATTAAAGTATATTAAACTTTATATTATTTTCATTTTATCTCTCTGTTCCCTAGTGCAAGTTTTGCATACATATACAGTGCTTGATTGCCTATGGAAAAGTTTGCAAGATGATAAAAAAATTTCATTTTGTCTCTCTGTTCCCTAGTAAAATTTCAATTCAAATGATAAAAGCATCTCATGAAAAACGCTTTATGTGCTTCATTTTGAGCTAAAGACAAATTAGTTGCTAATAGTGTCATTGAAGATTATGTCTAGTGGTTAGGGCATTATTCTTAGTATCTAATTTTTATATAACACTTCAAAAAAAAAAATGATGTTGTATTGGTCTGATATGAGTTTAACCAATAAAAACCCAACAAATTGTCGGCCCATGGACTATTCTCTGACAAAAGGGCCCAAAAAGAAAATAGAAATCTGTTGTTGCAGCAAAGCTTGTTAATTGTGTGCATAGTTATAAACTTATAATAAAGGGAGTGTGTGTGTGTGTGAATGTGCGCGCGTGTGTAGATTTAAATCAGTGTCATAAATTAAGTCATTTAACAGGCAATATGTATTGTTCAAACAGCACTTTCTCAAAAGATACTTCTATTATATACATATATACACATATACATATATGAGGAGGGATCCGATTACACCTTTTTTTTGACACACTTTGACATCTACCATTTTCAAAGTCCAAATAGTCGATCCAAACCATTCAACATGATGGATATATTAAAATGTGCTTGGAGATCAAATTTTACATTTTTTGAAATTTTTTACTATTTATTAAGATGGTTACAAAATCGTTGTTTTCAGACCATTGAAAAACAACGATTTTGTAACCATCTTAATAAATAGTAAAAAAATTCAAAAAAATGTAAAATTTTATCTCCAAGCACATTTTAATATGGTGATCATGTTGAATGGTTCGGATCGACTGTTTGGATTTTGAAATCACAAAATTGGCCTATAAAAAAAACAATGTCAAGATGTGTCAAAAAAAGGGTGTAATTGGATCCCTCCTCTACACACACACACATATCTATATGAGGAGGGTTCAAATGCCTCCACCATGCCTCTATTTTTAAAAACTTTAATAACTCAAAATTTAAAACTTAAAAGTCAAAATAAAACCGTTGGATATGATCTACATCATTTTATCTATGCACATGTAAAAAATTATGGCATTTCAATTTTTTTTTGGTTGTCATCAAGAGCTTGTAAAAAACGTACTAATGTGGATAATTTCTAGACATTGATTTACATAAAAACAAAATCAAAATGTGATAATTTTTTATGAGCACATAGATAAAATGATGTAAATCATATCCAACGGTTTTATTTTGACTTTTAAGTTTTAAATTTTGAGTTATTAAAGTTTTTAAAAATTGAGGCATGATGGAGGCACAAAAAATGGAGGCATTTGAACCCTCCTCTATATATATAGAGAGAGAGAGAGAGAAAGGCTAATATACAAACATTTGTTCCTGGACTCAGGAACAAACGGTTCGGTTCTTCGATTTTCAAAGTTCAAACAGTCAATCCAAACCATTAGATATTCAATCTATATTAAAACGTGCTTGGAGACCAAATTTTACATTTTTTTAGAATTTTTTTACTATTTATTAAGCTAGTTTGAAAACCTCTGATTTTATTAAACTTATGCACCATTGAAAAACAGCAGTTTTCAAACCAGCTTAATAAATAGTAAAAAAATTCTAAAAAATGTAAAATTTGGTCTGCAAGCACATTTTAATATAGATTAAATATCTAACGATTTGGATCGACTGTTCGAACTTTGAAAATCGTAGAACCGAACCGTTTGTTCTTGAGTCCAGGAACAAACGTTTGTATATTAGCCATTCTCTCTCTCTCTCTCTCTCTATATATATATATATATATATATATAAAGCAAAGACTCATCATAAACTTCAATAAGATTATAATTAAAAAAAATATTTCATAGCTTTGCTACAGTCAATTAGGCGCCACTAAATGGGAAAAAAAAATTGAAAAGAAAAGAGAGACATACAGCATCCATCCATTTTTGGCACTATTGGTATGGGCAAATTTAGCCACTACAGGCTAAGTACCAACAAATAAAATTTCCCATTTCACCTCTCTCTAGCCTACGCTTGTGTCCATAGAACTTTACAGTCGAAATTAGTCGAAATTTTTATTAATAGTAAATAGAAAACAAAAAAAATTAAAAATTGGAAAAAGATATGGACAAATTTTAAAAATTGGAAAGGCATGTACCCGATATGGTTTCCTGACGTGACAACATACCATACGGAGGCCCTCGCTCGAAAAAAAAGATATTCACCCCAGAGATGCCATGCAGAGTGGAGGCCCCGATTTTTTTTTTTTTTTAGATTTATGGTTTGGACTTATGTGATGTTATCTTAATTATGTTATACTATGATATGTTATGTTCATGTATTTTATGTTATATTAGGTTATATTATGTTATACTATGGTCATATACTTTGAATTTGTGATGTTATGTTCTCTCCGTATTTTGTTTTATTACATAATTACCAACATGAAATAATAACAATCTACTGGTCTAATTCCGGAGACTTGGACATAACATAGCATACTATAACATAACACAACATCACATAAGTCCAAACCATAAATCTAAAAAAAAGGGTCTCCACACCGTATGGCATCCTTGGGAGGATTTTTTTTTCGAGCGAGGGCCTCGGCGGGATGCCATACCAGGTATATGTCTTTCCATTTTTTAAATTTTCCCATATTTTTTCCCATTTTAAATTTTTCCTTTTTTCTATTTACTATTAATAAAAATTTCGACAAAATTGAAGCGCACCAATTTTCCGACAAATTGAAGTGAAGCATTTCTTTCTCAATTCAAAAGCAATGAGTACTATTTATATAGGCTATTTTAAAATTTTCAATCAAGTCTCTTCCAAAAGAAAAAAAAAATAAAAGGCAAAAAGGGACAAATTTGAACCAATTAGAGGTAGTATCAAATGAAATGAATAACATGACAAAGGACAATGGAATCAATGCATCAAAGTCCGAAATTTTTAAATATAGCACAGCTCCAAAAAAAATAAACCAAAACGGCACCGTTTCGTCACAATTCCAAAATTAGCACGGCCGCAGATCAGCTGAGCGGCCCCATTTACTGGGGACCGCAGATCAGCTGAGCGGCCCCTGAAATGGGGCCGCATATTGGCTGAGCGGCCCCAGGGGCCGCATATTGGCTGAGCGGCCCCTTCCCTTCTTATTCCGATCCAGGAGAGAGAAATTCATTTCACACTCTGATCCCCTCTCTCTCCTGGACAAGAGCTTCTCCTGTAAGTTTTTTTCTCTCTTTTTTTTTTCATTTTTTTTTATTTTCAGTAGATTAATAATTAATTTAGTTAATTTTTAATTTTAGGTTTCTTGTGTATTGGATTCAAAATGGCTCTTATGGTATCAATTTATACTGGTGGTGATGTTCTAACAGGTCCTAATGGGGTTTATTATAGTATCGGACCTGTTACTGTGATTCCGGTTTTACCGGGTACTGATTATGTGGGGCTTAAATCGAGTATATGTCAGAACTTGGGATTGGATCAGGGCCAGTATGACCTTAAAATTGAGGCCAAGATTAGTATGCCGACTAGTTCAGCACAAACCTGGTTCCAACTCTTTCCAATCCAGAATGAGGGAGTCTGGCAGGTATTGTACAACCAAACTATGAGTTTTTCTGGGGGTACATACAAGATAATCGATCTATATGTGGAGGTTACTAGAGTCCGGCGTACCAACCCAGCTATGAGGTTAATTCAGGGTCGGGGTCGGGGTAACTCATCCGGCTCTAGTCCGGCCCCTGTCCAAATTGACCAACCGTCCAGTAGTCGAGCCCCAGTTCAGAGAGATCGACCGTCCAGTAGTCGGCCCTCCCGTCGGGCCCCCACCCGGACCGACCAGCCTTCATCTAGTCGGAGCGCTCATTGGGGTCAATCTTGTGATCCAGATGAAAGTGCTGAATCAGAGGATTCAGAATTACAAGAGGCAGAGGAAAATTGGGGTGATGACAATCCTGAGGGTACGGGCGATCATAGTGACGAAGAAGATACCGGGCCTGTGCTTGGACGGCCGAGGACTTTCGTAATGGATAGTGGTTTTCGGATAATGGATCGCGGGTTTCAGCACCCGTGTTCAGCTTTCAATGACACATCAGGGTTTCAGCCCGCAAATTCGAGTTTGTTTGGAAGGAGGGAAGTGTTTGAGAATGAACTGTCTGAGGGTCAAATATATGACTCAAAAGAGGCCATGAAGAGCGCAATTGCCAGGTTTCACATAGTTTGCAACAAAGAGATAAGGAATACGCATAGTAATACCACCAGAATGAGGTTCAAGTGCAGTGACAGCAGGTGTGGCTGGTACATACTCGCAAAGGCCACTGGTTACGGTACACAATGGCGTATTTCGAAGTGCCCAACACAACATTCATGTCACGCGGATGCGACAAGAATTGATCATGCACAGTTGTCGGCTAGTATGGTTGCCGATTGCATATCGGCTCACATGAGGAACGACGTTGATTTGAGTATCAACACAGTAAGGATCGCTGTTGCTGAAAGATACAACGGTCAGATACCGGCGTACAACAAACTGTGGCGTGGCCGTGAGTTGGCAATTGCCCGCCAGTTTGGTAGTTGGGAGGGGTCGTACTCTCTTATAGTTCCGTTGTTGGAGGCAATCAAGAGAAAGAACCCAGGTACTAAATTGGCACTTATTTTTTTTACGTCATTGTAATAAAATCAACAATTGAACTTATTTTTTTAATTTATTGACAGAAACATTGTTTGAGGTGACCTCATTTCCCACCGGTGAACCAGGACCATGGAGGTATTTCCATAGGGCGGCTTGGGCATTTGGACCGTGCATTGCAGCTTTTCAACACATCAGACCAGTCATCACCGTTGATGCATGTTTTCTGTCAGGCCGGTACAAAGGTAACTAAGTTTTTTTTATCTTTACTTAATTTGATTTTTTTATCTTTACTTAATTTGATTATTTTAATACAGGCAAGTTGTTGATTGCAACCGGGTACGATGCAGAAAACCAGCTTCTCCCGTTGGCTTTTTCACTGGTAGAATCAGAGAGTTTCGAAGATTGTGCGTGGTTCATGAAATGGTTGCGCCGCAATGTAATTCGCTCCAGATTCATGTGTGTAATAACTGATAGGGGCAAAGGTATAAAGAAGGTGTTCAGACAAGATGATTTGGGGTGGAACGATGAGGATGAGGATCAATGTGTTCACCGTCTTTGTGCTACTCACATAGCCGAGAACATGAAGAAGAACGGTTGTAGTGAGGCGGCAATCAAGTTTTTTAGGATATGTGTGGCTAAGAGAAAGATGAGGAGATACGAGCAAGGAATGCAAGCAATGGGGGATGTATGTGACCGCGCTCTCAATTGGCTGGACGGTGTGGGTAAGTATTTGGATCAAGACGAGAACGAGTGTCCGAAACCATGGAAGATATTCCAAGCACTGGACGGCGGTTACCGTTGGGGAATTATGACTACAAACGGTTCCGAGTCGCTAAATAATGTTTTCAGGTCATCTCGTAGGTTACCGGTGGCAGCAATAATTGAAGACACATTTTACAAATGTCTCACATGGTTTGCGCAAAGAAGGGCCAAAGCGCTAAATGAAGCCAGTCTTGGTCAACAGTTCTCGTGTCGTGTGCATGAGGTACTTTTATTTATAGTTTTTTTTTCATAATTTTTTAGTAACTTTGTTAAAAAGATCTGACTTCTTCATTATTTTTTAATTTTTCTTAGCTTATTAACCACCGGTTCGAGAGGTCCAATACTATGAAGACGCTTGGGGGGTTTGGCCACAACAACGAGTTCGAGGTAACCTCTACACAAGAGAGAGTTCACTCTTACATACCTGACGATTCTGGCCGGTTTACCAAGGCTAATTTCAAATACACGGTTCACATCAGGGATGATCACACGGTGGAATGCACATGCCAAAAGCCTCAATTGGACAGAATACCGTGTTCTCATGTTGTGTCTGTGTGCCGTCTCCGAGGCATCGACCCTGGCTGCTTTGTTAGTCACTACTACCACATCCGGACACTGATCAACACATGGAGTGCTGAATGGCATGTCTATGAAAATCAGTCGGAATGGCCTGCAAACGAGGGCCCTGTACTTGTTCCAGAAGATAAAAATATTTCTTTGGGCAGAAGAAAACACAACAGGATTCCGATGTGGATGGATGTACTACATCGTAGGAGAAGAGGACACCAAGCCGGCCGAGATACAATGGAAAGACAGAACAGAGCTGCTCGAGATGCACGAGGTAGTTAATTATATTCGTAGGCTGAGAGCCGTACCAATGGACTGGATGTTTATTTAGTTTTAATTATATTCGTAGACTATGTCAGATACTGGATTTATTTGTTATATTATGTCTCTTATTTTTTTTGTTAGTTTATTATTTGTTTTGGTTATTTATTTATTTTGTTCATTATATCACTATCTCCTCGTACAAAAAAAATATTTGAACCACACAACGTATATAAAATATTTCAAACGAACGACATTTCTAAAATAACTTGCACCAAAATACATAAATTTAAACAACATTTCAAACTACAATACAAATACAATTATTTTTATAACACAATCATAAAAAAAAATAACAGCATTTCCGATATTAAAAAAAAAAGGGAGGGCCGCTCAGCCAATATGCGGCCCCTGGGGCCGCTCAGCCAATATGCGGCCCCCTGGGCCGCTCAGCCAATATGCGGCCCCATTTCAGGGGCCGCTCAGCTGATCTGCGGTCCCCAGTAAATGGGGCCGCTCAGCTGATCTGCGGCCGTGCTAATTTTGGAATTGTGACGAAACGGTGCCGTTTTGGTTTATTTTTTTTGGAGCTGTGCTATATTTAAAAATTTCGGCATCAAAGTAGATGAAGAAGAACAAAGGACAATAACCACTTAGAGGTTGTATCACTTGTATCAGAAATGGAAACAATAATAAAGGTTCAATCAATAGTCTCTTCCAAAAGAAAAAGAAAAAGGCAAAAGGACAAATTTAAACCAATTAGAGGTACACGTAGTATCAAATGAAATGAATAACAACAAAGGACAATGCAATGAATACATCAAAGTAAATGAAGAAGAACAAAGGACAATTTTGAACCACTTAAGAGGTTGTATCACTTGTATCACAAATGGAAACAATAATAAAGTAATATATTATTTGCTTGATGTACTTTTTGTTAGATTATATAAGTTAATTTCTTTTATAGTTAAAATAAAAATACATATATAAATACCTCCATGAAGTAATCATCCTATATATAAAATATCACCATATATATATGTAATGATAAGATGGGAATTTGCATTGTATAAACAAAGAATCGTCTCCTTAATCATGAATTATTTTACATACATAAAAAATATAATATTTTATTTAGGTGGAACATAATATTCCAAAAAAGTTAAGTTTTGTTAGAATCAATTTATACCAGCCGGACACATAGGTCATATGCCAATAACGAACAGTAGCAAGGTTTCAAGCATATTTAAAGTGTATGCTAATCAATGTACATCATCACCTTAATTAATATTAATTTTGATTCATATATGTACTATTATTCTTGAATAACTTGACGTTCAATATTGTACTGAACATATTTACAAACAAAGAAAAAGAAAAACCTAAACTAAAACAAAAGAATAAGAGAAATCTTTCTAGCAAATCTTTTATGATAATCATAAATTTGTATTAATATAACATCATCCTTATCAACAACACGACCTTTCTTATTACAGAAAAAAAAAAAATCAAAACACTACTTTGTAATTAAAGCTTTGTTAATTAATCTTGCTAGTAGCAATCAAAAGGGACACAAATTTAATTAAATGTGATTATGGAGATAATGTAAAACTTGCAAATTTGCTAATGAGAAGTTTAAATAAAGGTTAATAATTAAGGTACAATCTTACTAATATTAATTTATGTGTCACTCTTGAAGAAAAATGTCCATATGTAGAGGCAGAGCCAAGATTTTTTAGTAGGGTGGAGAAAATATTCTACAGTGAGACGTAATTTTCTAATTGTTTTTAATATATATGTATATTTTTATAAACTTCTCGAAGAAAAAAATAGAAATATAAACATATTTTGGGGACAAAATTTTAGGGTTAATCATAATTTTTAACATTAAGTATATTATTTTTATAATATTTTCTTAAAAAGTATAAAAATAGAAGCATATATTTGATTTTTTTTATTCTATGTGGCTCCGCCACTGCCGACATGAAATATCAAAGAGATGCATATAATAGAAGTCTTATAACAATAATTTAAAAAAAAATATTCTTCGGACTCTCGCTCACGAATATTGTCGATACGCATTACCATCCTTTATGAGTAAAATTCATATATATAAATACGGAATTGCATAATATTAATTCACATTTGTCTAAAATTTTATAGTATTTACACATGACACAAGCCACGATAAAAAACATTCTTTTTAAAAATAAAAATAAACAAGAAAAAAGATAAATAATCTTGATGCATGTCATACCATTATTAGCAGAAGACAGAACTAGTGAGAAATATCTTTCCTCTAAATTATTAGGATTATGTACCAATCAAAGAAGAGATTTGGATGTTATCATATTGCTTTATAATAATGTGATTACATAGATATTGAATTGCCAACATTGGCACTAAGCTTGCATATGATTGGTTAATTTAATTAATAGGGAACCTGACATAGATAAATGCAATGTTCTTTTCTGTTATTATTATAATTTAGTAATATGATAACCACTACTTGATTATTATTATATCCTTAATGGAAACCTGGAAAAGTGTTAGTGTTTTTTGCAATTAAATAGGGGTAGTTGATCAATTTGAATTATAAATACATAAAAAAAAAGATAATTTTGTGGACGATACTATGTAGACTTCTGTGTTACGACTGCTGCAAAGGGACTTTACCGGTTCCAAAATTTACCCTTTTTCTATTCATAAAAAAAGGTGCCGCAACTGATCGCTGGGGAGGAGAGAAGAAAACTGGAGGACATGCACAAATAGTGGGCCACATGGTGTTTATACTCAATAAGAAGAAGACACGTGTCAAGACCTTGAGAAAGTGGTCGTGCAGATTTTCTGTGCCTCTTTCTTTATGTATTGTATGTTGAAGTTATAAAGTACTCTAATTTACGCTTGCTACACGAACTGCTGCACAGTCGAAGACCCAGATTATGAATTAATATTATTAAAAAATTCATAACTTTGTTAATCATGAATCTATATCTTCTCATATGAATATCGGATTAGGATTTTTTTTTTTCAATGGGCTCATATTAATTTTTTTCAGCCCATTAATTGTTGCATATATTTTTTGGAGAATTTCATGTATGCCCTTCAGAAAACTTGAAATTACATATTCCCCCTTCTAAAATTCATAATATCATATTTAACCCTCTAAAATTAAAAAAAGCTCACATATTTACCCAATATATTCCTTTTCTATTAAAACTCATTTAAAATTTATGAAATACCTATTTTATCATTTATTAAAAAGAATAAAATATATGCAACATGTTTAAGAGAAATGTTCATTCTTCTCATTGACTGGTTTTAATGACAAATAGTTTATTTCTTTACTTGTGACGTGCAAAATATGAATGTCTTGAAAATTTTGTCAATATGTCTTGTGAGGGAATTCAAAATGTGCAAAAAGAAAAAATATTTTATGAATTTGAACTATTATTTCCTTAATATCAACATGTCTTAAAAATTTTGTAAACTAAAAATAGAATGAACATTTTCATTGTGAATTCAATGAAGTTGTACAAAGAAAGATCTATATAAATATTAATGTTCCTCTCCTATTGAGGATTCGAAATTTTTGCTGTTTTAATAAATCATGTTTTATAACAAAATATATGGCAATTTTTATACATGTTTTGGCTATAATATATATATCTCTTATTTTGATTGAGTTAGGTTGGATTCCAAGAACAATTCTTAGAACCTAATTAATATAATGATTTGACAATTACGTTTGGAATAAATAATATATAATTCGAATTGTTGTTTAACTAACACTAATTAAAAAAGGGATATTCTTAATGTAAGTAATCCTGCTTTGTGATTCGTGTCAAGACATAATTAACTAACAGTTCAGATCTTACCTGATGATGTTAGGTACCTGAAATAGTCGGCTCGCATCCGTTGCAATGCTTAACTAAAAAGATCAAACCACTAGAATTTCCAAAAAAAACAATAACAAACAGCGAATATCTGAGCCGTTCGATCTGATCTCGGCACAAACTTTAACCCAATCAATCGGCCCTGAATTTTCACAAGACTTTGAGATTTTATACATTATAGATTTACAAAATGACATTGATCCTCAAGCATTCAATATTAAATGTTACATGTGAGATGATTTTGCGGTTTTGGGTAAATAGAATAGGGTGACAAAATTTTCAAAATAGGACATAATAGTATAATTATTTTAAATACAAACATATTTCTATAATTTTTTTCTAAAAAAAAAACATGACAAAAGAAGTTCATTCGAAAAAAAAAAAAAGATTTTTTTCTGAGTTCATGTGACTTCGTCACTGAAGAAGAGGTAATCAAAATAAAGTTATGGGTATATAGAAAGCAAATGATTTGAATAAGATGGGTAAATATCCAAATATCTTCAAATTTACAAAGTTTTAATGGATACATATCCAATTTTGTCCAAAAAAAAAAATACATAGTACTGATTAAGGATAAATTAAATATCCATCTTTTCTATGCATCCTAAGTTCACTTCTTTGGAATCATATTTATATTATAATTTATTTTTTCTAGTACTACATGCAGGACATACTAGGTTGGTGTGGAAATATATTACAATATTTTCTGCCACCAGAGAACATCACTTGTACATTGCTAAACCTCTCAATTCAGTTTTGTTTGCATTGTTTTGCATTGTTTTTTTTATTCAATTACCATTTTAATTGTGAATAATTTTTTGACAAAATTCCTCTGACCATTATATTTAAGGCATGCATGTAAAATTGTAATGGTTAGAATGGGGAGTCTAATTGGGAGATGAAAAATCTGCTGAGGTAATTTGATAAAACAGGGTTCAAATGACTTTATTTTTTTTTTCCATCATGGCCTCTATTTTTTAATTTTTTTTATAACAAAAATTCTAAAACTCATATGTGACCTATACTAGTTTCTCTATATCCATATAAAAATATCTTTTTTCATTTTATTTTTTTATGAATAAATAAATTAAAAAATCAATGTCTAAAAATTATCCACTACAGGGTATTTTTGCAAGATCTTGATAGCAATCATAATAAAATTAAAATGTCGTAATATTATACACGTGGATAAAGAAATGATGTAGATTATATCTAATTGTTTTATTTTGACATTTAACTTTTAAATTTTAAAATATACAGTTTTTAAAAATAGAGATAAAGGGTTAAGAACTGTCTTAATATCCAAATAAGTAAACATCTATTTCTCTAAGCTTATATTCCGACCATATTGGACTAATAGTCAAGTTGAAAAATACATTATAAAACGAATAAAATTATTATAGAACTTATAATACTAATAAAAATTGAGACTATTGACTAATTTTATTAGGTACAAAGAAGATAATATTTTCAACCAATTTCCTCCCTTTCTTTCTCACTCTTTATAAAAGCATCCCATGAGGTAAAAGATGAAGCAAAAAGCTGGGAAAATGAAACAAAAATATGCAAAAAGAAATTAGTTAGCACCTGGCTAACACCCCTCATTCCCATTGGCTAAGAATAAAGCACACTAAAAAGTGTTCTTAGCAATGTCCCATGAGCTTATGCTCCTTGTCTTTACATTATAATAATGCAAGAATTAAACTTAGTGGAATCACATCAAGCTTTATGCTTCAAACCACTAGCCCCTGAGAGGCATCCCATGATCCCACCATGTATATGTTCACCAAGTGGCATCCTCCCCTACACCCAACGGCGCAGCAATTCATTTCCATGGTAAAAGGATGTAAAAGAAAAATTCCTACAAAAGTTAAGGGGTTTTCTGTTTTGTAGCGTTTGTGAACCCCATAGTTTTCATTATGATATATGGATGGAATATATACACATGTATGTGTGGATATTTTCATGTTGTAATCATTAAGGGGCGAAATTAGAAAATTAAGATTGTTTGTATTGAGCAGGGTTCTGAATAGCGCGCTATAGTGTTTTTGGACCATAAAAGTTATGGCGCTATCGGCGCTATAGCGCGTTATTTAGCGCTATCGGCGCTATAGCGCGTTATTTAGCGCTATAGCGTGGCTATATGGGCATAGCACCTTTTTTTTAACCATTCTGCTATAACACGATAAACGCTATTTAAATCTTTGGTGTTGAGTAAGCTGTGATAATGTAATTCTATTTTATAAGAGGTAAAGATATATGTGCTTATAAAAAATTTAAATATAAATGATAAAGTTGTTAATTTTTAATTCGTAAGAGTAGCTTAGCGACCCGATCTAAGCTTTAGATTTGTCCCTATAACAACACTAGGTTCTAACAAATATGAAGTCTAAAATTATAAGTATAGGGTATATGACAATACAATTATTTAACAATCATGACAACATATTCAACGGTTATCAAATCAAATTAAAAATGTTTATTTCGAAGGTTATTATATATATGGTTTTTAAATAAGTTTAACTATTGATATATTTCCTCCCAAAATTATAATATATCTTGTTTCTTCTATATATGCTCCAATTAATTATGTTATGGTACATTAAAATGTGTTGATCATATCAATTGTTATGGTTTATTTTGCGACACAAACATAAGCCAATTTTTAGAAATAACAGTCTCCAGCGAGATGTTTTGTTCTACAAAATAATTATAAAAGTAGATTATAAATTGGCACTTTATCAATTATAGTGTATATAATTTAAAGAAATATATTATAAAAATATTGACAAAATTGTAACCATCTCAATTTATGCGTATATAAACAAATATTTGCTTGAGTTTTACAGTTTTGAAGTCTTTTAACGACCTCTTAAGCTAATTATTATCATAATTATGAACCATATATATATATATATATATATATATATAGAGAGAGAGAGAGAGGGGCTAATATCAAAACGTTTGTACCAAGGCCCTCGTGCAACACTACTACAAAAAAAGAGATTGCACACGGACATAAATGGAAGAGCTACACGGATTTCCTACCGTGTTTAAATCGAGGGTGTACGAATAGGTCAATAACTACACACGGACATTTGCCCGTGTGCAATTATAACGATTTCTACACGGATTACTTTATAAACAGCCGTGTACAAAGACCTGCTTGTGTCGCTCTCCATGTTACCGAGCTACACGGATATTACCTAAATAACCGTGTACAATTCTTTTTATACACGGACATTTAACTAAATATCCGTGTAGCTCTCCTCTTTCTACACGGACATTTAACTAAATATCCGTGTAGCTCTCCTCTTTCTACACGGATTTTTAACTAAATATCCGTGTAGCTCTTTGAACTATCATACACGGACTTTAGTTAAATATCCGTGTAGAATTAACTAAATTTTTTTTTTGTATTCGCGCGCGATTATTTTTGAAATTACTCTTCTTACACGGATTTTTGTTAAATATCCGTGTAGGATTGTCTTATAATTTTTTTTTTTTTTTTGCTAGCCTCCTGTTTTGCTAGCCAGTATTTAAATTTTTCAGATAGCAATTTAAAATTCATGTACATGAAATTATACAAATTATACAAATTCATATTTAGCATTACAAAATTATACAAAATTACACAAATCCATATTTATCATTACAAAATTCTAACCGAAACCATAAAAGCATAAAATTCTAATATCAACATATATAACAAAAAAACATAAAAGCATGAAAGCATCAACATATATAACAAAAGAAAGCATAAAGGCACAACATATGAGTAGAACTAGGGTGCTCCTAAGCTCACCAAGCACTTCCGTGACCGTGAGCGCGACTCTAAAACCTATCGAATTGACTTCAAACGACATTTTCAAACCGTTAGATGTTCAATCTATATTAAAATGTGCTTGGAGACCAAATTTTACATTTTTTGGAATTTTTTTACTATTTATTAAGATGGTTTGAAAATCGCTGTTTTCCAATGGTGCAGAATTTTAATAAAAACAGCGATTTTCAAACCATCTTAATAAATAGTAAAAAAATTTCAAAAAATGTAAAATTTGGTCTCCAAGCACATTTTAATATAGATTGAACATCTAACGGTTTAAAAATATCGTTTAAAGTCGATTCGATAGGTTTTAGAGTCGCGCTCACGAAGGGCTTGGTGAGCTTAGGAGCACCCTAGTTCTACTCACAACATATATATACATTGCTTTTTGTACATATACAATCCCATGTGATCCACATATAACATATACTCTTCAAGATCCAATACAATGTTTGTAGATCAAGTTATGTCCTTACCACTTAGTAACCATGTGATGGAGGTTTGGCCCAATTTCGCCCAGTTGGGCTCATGTTGCCAAAACGCTTGGTTATGATCTAGTTTGGACAAGAAATTCATACAAACTAAGGTGTATTAGATCCAACATATCATAAAGGATGAGTGGCCATGTGATCCATGACATGATGCCTCTTTGTTAAAGGTCTCCAACATATTGCATCTCCAATAAAAAATACATTTTATCAACATATATGTGCATGCATGCATAATAGAGAATAAAAATTCTCCTTTAAATTCAATTTTTTTTCAAATTTCAAATTTTTTTCAAATTTCAAATTTTTTTCAAACGTGGCAGAAATATAGAGAGGAGAAAATAAAAACTAACCTTAGAAATATAGAGAGGAGAAAAGAAATATATATATACTAACCTTAGAAATATAGAGAGGAGAAAAGAAATATATATATATATATATATACTAACCTTAGAAATATAGAGAGGAGAAAATAAAAACTTCAAAGATCTCTGATCCCAGTTGCTAGCCTTTGCAGAAATCAGATCAACATTCAATACAGAGAGAGCGAGAGAGAGACAGTATAAAAAACTTGATCAAAACGGCGCTGGAAGGAGAAGGCCTTTTATACTAATTAAAACCCTACACAGCCTTTTATACACGGATTTATACTTATTAATCCGTGTAGCTCTCCAAATAATCATACACGGCTATTTATAATAAAATCCGTGTACATTTCTACCATTTCTACACGGATATATTATCAAAAATCCGTGTATATATTCCTACACGGATATTTAACAAAAATCCATGTAGCTCTCTCAATTTTTTCCACACGGTCTTCTTTGCACACGGATTTTTGATCCCTAATAAACCGTGTAGCTCTCTCAAACAATTCTACACTGATTCTTAATTAAATGTCCGTGTATAATTCTCGCAGATTTTTTGGGCTTTCAAAAATTCATATTTGGTACACGGTTTTTATATAAGATAGGGAAAACCGTGTACAATGTGCAGTGTAGAATTACCATTTTTGTAGTAGTGCAACCAAGTCGTTTTCGGATTTTCAAAGTCCAAACGGTCGATCCAAACCGTTAGATGTTCAATCTATATTAAAATCTGCTTGGAGACCAAATTTTACATTTTTTGGAATTTTTTTTACTATTTATTAAGCCACTTTGAAAATTGCTGATCCGGGTGAACAGTAAAAACAGTGCAACCAAATTCTGGACCATGTGATCAGCAATTTTCAAAGTGGCTTAATAAATAGTAAAAAAATTCCAAAAAATATAAAATTTGGTCTCTAAGAAGATTTTAATATAGATTGAACATCTAGCGGTTTGGATCGACCGTTTGGACTTTGAAAATCCAAAAATGACTTGGTTGCACGAGGGGCTTGGTGCAAACGTTTTTGATATTAGCCACACACTCTCTCTCTCTCTCTCTCTCTCTCTATATATATATATATATATATATATATATATATACCAATAATTTTGAAATGATTCTTCCCAATAAAAGAGAGATAAGGACCCAGATAAAGCACCATAAAATTAATGTCTAAATCAAGGGATGCAGTGTTCCTATTGGATGCATAAAGAAAGGTAAACCGTTGTTGGTAGGATAGCACAATTGAATTAAGAAGAAGTCATGCTGTCAACGCATATCATAATTCAATTATTAATTCGACAAAATTCACATGAATTTATTTATATTAATTTATTTGTTAAATCCTTAATTTTAAAGAGGATATCATGTATTACAATTACCTGCTAAGAATATATTCAACAAATAATGTTTACAGAATAATGAAATATTATGTATATTGTGAGTTGTTATTACATCTATATATCATATATCAAAAGTAATTTAATTAATATGGCTCAAGTATGTGAATTACATTAAATATATAATGCTCTTAATTTCTATTTGCATAATACAAAATCGTAATATGTTTATTCATGCATAGATACAAGTACTTGTCATAGAAAAGTAGAAAACAATAGATCTACCTATCTAAAATATAGTAAAAATATATATATAAAAAATATAAAATTTGATCTCTAAGAATATTTTTCATATTCTTATCATATTGAGAAGTTTGAATTGAATATTTGAACTTTAAAATCAGAGACATGAACGTAAAGTAAGAAATGACTCTTACTACATAAATCACCATAATTTTAGTTACATAATTAATAATATATACATATAGGCAGGCATGTGAATTCTGTACTCTTAATTAGCTTCTTATGACCCAACCTATTGACAGTAGAGAAAGGGAGGTTTCACATGTAGCCCATCATCAATTAACCCTTAAAAAGGAGAAATGAGATGCATGCACGTGAAACTAAGGCCAAATTAGTGGTACACAATTGGACTATATAGTGCAAAGGCTAGGATCTTGAACCTATTAATTTACCATTTGGTGACATCTCCAAAAATTCCTTTACACCATGCATTTGAGTATCAGGAGGATGTGGTACCAAAATAATTGGCTCAATTTGATGTTAAATTTTTTTTGTTTCTCAAAAGCTATATATATATATAGACACACGATTGAGGAACCACAGAGAGGGGTAGGAGGAGCTTAGTTCCAAACAGGTTCCAGCTCCTCAACAAGTGCTGGAGGTATAGCCTGTAGCTCAAATTTCCCCCGCACCAGAGATTAGACAGAGCCTGAGGCTAAAGATGAAGGGCGAGGCTAAAGATTAGACAGAGCCTGATGCACCAGAGATTAGCCTGAGGCAAGTCGAGCAAGCAAACAAATACATGTCTAATACATTTACATATACATATACATATACATATACATTTACATATATATATGTGTATGTGTGTGTGTGTGTGTGTGTGTGTGAGTTCAGCTAATACATTTATATATATAAGAACTTCAACACAATATGCTTATAAGTTATTTTGCGGTTTCAAAGTCCAAACAGCCGATCCGAACCGTTCAACATGATATCCATATCAAAATGTGCTTGGAGATCAAATTTTACATTTTTTGAAAATTTTTAACTATTTTTTTAGATAGGTAGAAAATCATTGTTTATTATGATACATAATCTTCTAAATCAATGGATTTTCTACCTACCTTAATAAATAGTAAAAAAATTATTAAAATTTAAAATTTGGTCTCAAAACACATTTAATATGGAGATCATGTTAAACAGTTCAGATTAACTATTTTGTTTGGACTTTAATATGGAGATTGATTTTTTTTTTTCTGTTTTATTTTATATAAAAATGATAATAATGTACTTTATCTTTATATCCCATAATTCAAAATTCTATCTTCACCCTTGAGTGCCAGTGTAAACATGAAGTAAAAGAGATGGTTTCAAGTACAAGTCGTTAATTAAACGAGATAAATCGTATTATTAACCAGGCTCAATTAAAAAAAAAAGACTAATTCTGTAAAACAAATTAAAATTACCTCTTTTTATCTGAAACCTTAATTAATTCGGTTCCTATATGAACCTTAAGGCATCTATACTGTAAAATTAAGCCTTCTTAACCTTTTGGATTAAAATTTAATCCTACTTTTCCAAAGAGATTTGCATGATGATGATGATGTTAATCCAATTTTTAATATAATAAATTTTCCAGCTTGAGCTCCCCTCTTTTCACGTTGAGGTGGACCGCACCATGTGATTTCTGATTTCTCAAAATATAGAACTAGTTAAGTTTTCTGTGACTCTTTCCTTTAGTAAAGGGTGGTTTTAGTTTAATATTTCTTCCGATTTCTTTTAAAGTATAACTCGCCACACATAGGTCTACAAAGCCGGGGCAGTTGATATTTATATGTTAGATCAAACAATTAATGAAATCGATATATGCCATTGGATTTTGACAACATACAAATCTCAAGGCAATGCAACCAGCGGCAGATGGCAGTGAGAGATAAAGGAGCTAAATATCTCTCGGTAAATTAAAAATTTATTATCTCCATTACATTTTATCTTTTTGTATGCATTATTATATTTTTACCTCCCTAAATAAAATTACAAAATGCTTAATTTTCCAAACTCTTCAATCTCAGTTTTCTAGTCCGTTCTAAATGCAACATCTGGTTTTTAATTAGCTTCCTGGAAAAATTACAAAATACTAGATTTTTCAGTCTCTCCAATCTCAATTTTCTAATTTCGTTCTGAATGCACCAGCTGAGATACTCATACTCTCTCTGAAACTGGATGAGTATCCCCTATGGTACCACAAGGGATATAATAACTTCCAGTCGAGCCAGAACTATTTCGGTGTCTATTTGAATTACAAGGGATCCGTTTTGAAATTTGTGCCAGGTTAAAACAGACGATGCAAATCTCATTGTACACGGTAAGGTACCACACTGAATCTGAACTCTATGGAGCTTGCACAAATCTTAAGAGATATAGATTTTCACTAGATCAATATAAGATCAAAATAACTGACATGAGGAATAGTAATGCATATGATGTGGTTTCCATGTTGTGGCGCAGATACTAAAAGAGTTGGTCCCACAAAAATATAATATATACAAACAGATTGGGTCCCATGCAGCCGACATTGACTAGCCAATGAATGCACTGAAAGAGAAGCTAATGTATAGTATATATGCACTTAAGCTGCTTCATAGTTAAGCAAGGGGCTCGCTTGGGAGATGCAAAGAATAAGAGATTACCATTACAAGTAAGTATACTAGTTTATAAAAAGATATTGCATTTGTTATGTATACTATACTTAATTATATACTTTATTAAATAAACAAGCAGTAAACTAATTATATCTAGCTTGAGATTTAATGGGAGCACAGGTGTAACTAAGCCACCCATCAATACAAATTAGTAATTTTCTCCTGTATAATTTATAAATTTTATAAGTGTTTATATGATTTAGCCCTCCTCATAAAATACTAAATGTGTGATGTAGCTTAGAACTCTACTTTGTGGTTGTAGAGACTTGAGTTTCAAATTCCATTTACCACATATTATACAATTTATTTACATTTAAGCCAGGGGCTAGCTTGAGAAATGAGAGATGCATATAATAAGATTTTCACCACACAGAAGTACACTAGCTAATTTATAAAAAGATCTGCAAAGGTTGTTGTATATACAATGCTTAACTATACCTCATTACATACATGAGCAGTCAATTAATTATAATTTGCTTGAGATTTGAATAATGTATACAGTCAGGGCAGATTTAAGTAATTTTATCCTTTATATTTTATATTTTTTTTACATGTGTTTATATGGTTCGGCCCTCCAGCTTAGAACTCGAATTTGTGGCCATGGAGACTTGAGTTCAAATCGCAATTGTCACACATTATACATTTTACATTTAAGCAAGGGGCTAGTTTGAGAAATGAGAGATGCACAGAATAAGATTTTCATCACACTGAAGTACACAAGTTTATAAAAAGATCTGCATTTGTTGTATATACTATATACAACACTTAACTATGCTTGATTACATACATGACCAGTCAACTAATTATATCAAGCTAGAGATTTGAATAATGCACAGAACAACAACAATATATATATATATATATATATATAGTGCTGGGCTTAGCTACTTCATGGAGTAAAACGACTTGGTGCTCCACGCCTCATTATTTCCATTTTGAAAATCCAAACGACCGATCCGAACCGCTCAAGTTGTTCTCCATATTGATATGTGCTTGGAGACCAAATTTTACATTTTTTGGAATTTTTTTACTATTTATTAAGCCACTTTGAAAATCACTGATCCGGCGGTCCAGAAATTTTTACTGTTTTTTACTGTTCATAAGGATTTTCAGATTTTCAAAGTGGCTTAATAAATAGTAAAAAAATTCCAAAAAATGTAAAATTTGGTCTCCAAGCACATTTCAATATGGAGAACATGTTGGAAGGTTCGAATCGACTATTTGAACTTTGAAAATGAAGATATGGCGTGAAGTACAAAGTCGTTTTACTCCATGAAGTAGCTAAGTCCATCTATATATATATATAGAGTATGGCTAACGCGCTTCCTCTAGCATTTCGGCCGAGGTGCTTCCGGGGGCATATCTTGCAATTTGATGTTCAAATAACAAATTCAAACCGTTAGATGTTCAATCTATATTAAAATCTACTTGGAGACCAAATTTTACATTTTTTGGAATTTTTTTACTATTTATTAAGCCACTTTGAAAACCGCTGTTTTTCAATGCTTCAGAAATTTAATAAAAACAGCGGTTTTCAAAGTGGCTTAATAAATAGTAAAAAAATTCCAAAAAATATAAAATTTGGTCTCCAAGTAGATTTTAATATAGATCGAACATCTAACGGTTTGAATTTGTTGTTTGAACATCAAATTGCAAGATATGCCCCCGGAAGCACCTCGGCCGAAATGCTAGAGGAAGCGCGTTAGCCGTACTCTATATATATATATATATATATATATATATATATATATATAACATTCATTTAACATATGAAAGAAACAACTAAAGTGAGAAATTTTTTATGTGGTCCTAGTTCTTGCAAGTTGCAAACTACATAGTCAGATGCTATTTGTTGGTAACTAGAGTCTGATGTGGTCCTTGTTCTATTCCTGGTTCCTGATCAAGTTATAAAGGTTTCAAGGAGATAAATTTGTATTAATTTGACTTTTATGTATATGAATTTGAATGCCTTAACATGATTACATCTATCTTTAAAACGATCCCTTTCTTTAGCTTCCACGTGTCAGAAGCCCAAGCCCTTACTCTCAAAAGAAATGTGTGGTCCTGACGCTACACAAGTGATGCTAAATTAACTAAACATGCTGTATTGATGTGTAAAGAACAAGGAGCCAACATATTATAGCCAATATATAGATCAGTGTTTCCTCAACTTTAAATTACTTTTAAGAAAAGGTAGTGTTCCCCTTTCCTAGGCCATATAAATACCCATGCATCCATGAACTTTGTATTGTTGTGTGAGAAACACATATCAATATTAGCAAGTGCTAAGATTTAAGCAACAACCTTGAAGCTAGTTCAAACTAGTGGAAGGTTGTGTGCAAAGGAGGCGCAAAAATGGCCCGAGGAAAGGTGCAAATGAGACGGATAGAGAACCCGGTGCATAGGCAGGTCACTTTCTGTAAGCGACGCGCTGGCTTGTTCAAAAAGGCCAAGGAGTTATCGGTGTTGTGCGATGCTCAGATAGGAATCATAATCTTCTCTTCACATGGCAAACTATATGAGCTTGTCTCTAATGGGTAAGAGAAGCCTCCATAAAAATTTCATAAACAAAGAAAAATTATTTCTCCATATGAAAAATATATAGGTGTTTCTGCTAATTACATATCTAGATCTTTAAGCCTCCGTATATGAAGATGTGGTGTTTTTGGCAATTACATATCTCCTTCAATTATTTTTTATAATAGATAACATTTATCCAAATTCCTTCTCTCTTCAAATTAGGATATTTATATGTTGGTTTTTTAAATAGGATCTGTTTAATTAACACCCATTTGTTCTTCCTCAATTCAAAAATCTGCATTAATTAATGCTACAATCTTAGACCAGAAATTGCATATTTGACATGTTTCTATTTAATGTAAAATTCAGCTAGCTAGTGATGCATGTTTCTATTTATTGTGAACATTGAATTAAACAAGTTGGCAAAAATATCTTTTCTCATATATATAATGGCCTAAAATTGTATCTTCATCTATTTTATATAAATTAAATATGGAAGAACAATGGATGGTTTGCTTGATAAGTACAAGACTGCAAGTGGAGAAGCTCAAAGTGAAGGAAGTGAGGCCAACCAACCACAGGTAAATACAATTTTTTCTCTGTCGATTTTACCCCTGCATTGTTTTCATTATCTCTGTATTATGCTCTTTATAGGGAGTTTGGTATATATGCATTATGGTGTGCTTTACTTTTATTAAGCAGAATATATTGATGTTTTATATATAGGCTAGCTTCATGCCTTATCCCATGTTATGTAGCCATGAAGATAAGGGTAGTAATTGTAGTCAAACTTGACACTTTTTCTACAATTCCAATTTACTTTTCTCCAGAACAAACTTTTATTTTGGTTTTAAATGAGAGGATAAGCTCTCAATTTACTTCAGAATATTCTTGACTTTTGCTTAAAAGTTAGAGAGAATAATAACCTTTATTGTGCTTGTGACTTTTTAACTTTTTTGACCTTCTGCACTTCTAATTAATTACTTGGCAGATGTTGAAAGGTTTACTTCATGTGATAGTAATTTTGTTTAGAAAAAAAATTATATACCAAGATTATCCCAAATTTTAAATTTGGGAATGATTTTCCTCGAAGAATTCACCTACTAATACCAGCACAAATGCTAACGTTACTGAGAACCAACATTTGGTACAGTATCAAAAGACAATACTATTTGTGTGGAAGATCGCAAGTGCAAAATTCGGCTGAGAAATTTCTTGTGGATATTAAAGGTGTTAGATAGCTTGAATCTTAATCACTAATTCTAAAAAACTGCTAATTTTACTAGCAATTTCGTTATTTCTAAAAATGTGAACTATATTTTGCACAATTGCATATGAATGAACCGCTAGTAACGCTAGGTGCTTGAGGATAACATGATCCCGCGCTATCGGTGCACTAGCTAAAAAAATTATCGTGAATTTTTTTGTAGCAGACTTCTTCTTGATTATCATTATCATACAATGTTTTGAAATTTAGTTTGGTTTATATTTCAGGATGCTGAGAGAGAAGCCATGATGCTTAAGCAAGAGATCAATCTGTTGCAGAAAGGCCTGAGGTTATCTTTTTGCTATTATACACTATTAAAATGGTTTCTTAAATATACTGACAAAATTTCATTATGCTTAGGTATTACTATTAGTGAATTAATTAAATATGCATCACACATGCTTACGACAAAAGTTATAGTGTAACATATATCTTGTAATATATAATAGTTTTTTGTTCTTTGATGTTATACCCACAAAAGGTAGTGTTTAATGATTTAGATTTGGGCATTCACATAAAATTCATAAATATAATCCATATATGAATCTATCAGTAATTGGTTTTGTATAAAATGTGTTATAGGTACATGTATGGTACCCAAACAACTGAACATATGAATCTGGAAGAACTACATGCCTTGGAGAGGTACTTAGAGATTTGGATGTGCAACATAAGATCAGCAAAGGTACCTCATTTTTATGTATTATGATATATCTGTATATTCTATCAATCTGCAATATGCGAAAATAGAAGCTCGAATCAAATGTTGATTGCAATTTGAACTTATATTTTCCAGATGCAAATGATGTTTCATGAGATTGAATCACTGAAAAGCAAGGTTAGTTTCGGTTCCTATGTTTTTCAAAAAAAGATTTTATAAGTAACATATACCAGTAGTAATTTCTAAATAAAAGGAAAATAGTTCAGTTAATTTTGCTTACAACATGATGAAATGTCTCATATCACTTACATTTTGCTAGTTCAAGTATTGTTTTGAGCAAAATGTATGAAATAATAGGATTATTCTAGTAATAAGAAACTTAAAAGGAAAGTAATTAATATTTTTTTTCTCGTTCGGCTACTAATAGTCGTGGTATTACAGGAAGGCATACTGAAAGCAGCAAATATGTTACTCCAAGAGAAGGTACTTCACAATTCCTAACTAACAGTTAATTTTACATCGACAAAAATCAAAATAAAAGGGAAAGAAATCTATATATATTGCACCTAATTTTCCCCCAGCCAAGTGGATAAATCCTCTTTATCGACTTACCCGGTCCCTGTAGCTAACCCGTAGCTAAGGTAAAGTTAAAAAGGTGAGGCAAGTGGAGCCCGCAATTGCAGTTTTTAAAATAGATATCAACCGCCTCACGTTTTTCTCCAATCTCAGTCGGCAGGGCAGGTGCCCCTGCTGTTTAGCGCTCGCTCCGCTCAACAACAACATACTTTTAAACAACAACAACCTAATTAAACAACCAAAGCAAGTGAGACTAGACACTAGTCGAACCTTGAGAGCGGAGACTCACACGGCAGCTCACTTTTAAGTGAACTGATGCCCTAGGGGGAGTCCGGAGCCAATTGATCTATGCTAGGTTTGGTTTACAAGAAACTTCCGCCTAACATCCGCAGTCTAAAAATAGTAAAACTTAAGGGAATTATAAGTTTTTACTTTTTAAAAGATGTGAATGATCATATTGTTTGTTCATAAAGTCTCATATTATATATGTTATTTGAAATTTATAGCAGATAGTGGAGCAACAGAATGTACCGATAGACGTACCGCAGATGGTTGTTGCGGATCAAAACGGGCATTTTGGAGCCCCGCATATTGCTGACATTGTTAACCCGCTAACTGTGTATTCTGACTATTCCTATTCTTATTCTGGTTTTAGGGGCTCAGAAATGGCCTATTCTTACTGATGCCAATAAAATCCCTTAGGGACATCTGTTTAATAACAATAAATAGAGGGGCCTAGGTGTAAAACATGTCTGTTTCTGTGAGTTGTAGTACTTCCTACTGGTATCTTGTACAGATAATGGGTCCCCTTTAGCATTACTGAGATGCTACTATTATTATTATGTATTCATGATCTCTTTTAATTTGTGAAACCTTTTAGATATTTTCAATTTCATTCTTGTATCTTAAAACCAGATTATTTGTGCTATTATGTTTGATATATCATTCTTTGTTTTATTAGTTGAGCAGTTATCACATCTCTCTCTTTCTCTCTCTCTCTTTTGAAAGAAAAGAAAAAGACAGATGTTATCAGTTATCACATCTCTCTCTCTCACTCTCACTCTCACTCTCTCTTCTTATTTTTTTTATTTATATTGAACTAGTTATCAGATCAATTACTTTTTTAGTAAATAGAAAACTAAAATTGTTGATTGATCAGGAATATTGAATTACCTATGAAGTAATGTGCAGTAGCCTAATATTTTTCTTGCACCAAACTGTTATGCTGTATTGACATGGGCCTTTAAAAAGTTTGGTCTTCACTGCAAAAGTAAATAAAACGAATAAATCAATTTCATGATGACTTTTAGGCCCATCCAGCCCAATATTAAATTAAACCAATATAAGCCTTCCTTTGAACACACTTTCTAAGAGAACCAAACTCATTCATCCTCTTTATACAATTTTCACATTGAGAACTCCTTGTTTTAAATACAAAATGCTGCATAATTGTCTGATATAGAGGCTATTAATGGCCAATATTATCAGCAAATTTTAGAGAAGTAACAACATCTCTTCTCCAGCTTTTTCATCAGGAAACATGAAACAAAATAAACAGGCTAAATTATCATATCTAAGGCAATGTAAAAGTAAAATAAAAATGAAAAATATTATTTTCCTTTTAAAGTCACATTCAAGGAGGAAACCAACATTAGTCCTATGTATGAGGCACAAACCAAAACCAGAGAAACTTTAAAAAAGAGTGAGATTCAAGTTCAACAGGCAACTGTTTTTACACACTCTCGATTTATTCAGGAGTAATGACACACAAAAAAAAAAAAAATTAGGAACGAGGAACACTGCAACTTGACTTCAATTGACTCGTTGAGTTGCAATATCGCTTCAAGCTTTCTGGCTCCCTGTAGAAAGAATGCAAATTAAATTAATATTCCAACAACTAAAAATCTGCAATTAATCCAACAAAAAATTAATGCACAAGGCTCACAATTTTTCAAAGCAGTTAATATAATACCAAGAGTGAGTCTATGGTACTATGCATAGCACGGATTGGTTTGTACTACAGATCAATATCTCTGTTTTGAGAGTCCAAATAGTATCTGGACTCGTTCAACATGATCTCCATATGAAAATGTACTTGTAGATCAAATTTTAAATTTTTTTACAATTGTTTTACTATTTTTTTAGATAGGTAGAAAATCACTTGATCTAAAAATTCTAGACAATTCAAAAGTAGTGATTTTCTACCTATCTAAAACAATAGTAAAAAATTTCTAAAAAATGTAAAATTTAGTCTGCAAGTACATTTTCATATGGAGATCATGTTAAACGGTTCAGATCGACTATTTGAACTTTGAAATATGGTATAATTGTCGTTTACATTCAAGGAAAACACTTCATTTTTCATTGGTATCAAACTAACAATAGAAAAGCAATGAACTTTCTCTTAATACAAAGGTAAGTCAGCAAATTACACCCAACCAGCAAAGAATTCACATCCCCTAAGATATCTCAAATTTTGATTTATCCGTACAAAATCAGAACCGTTCAGCACGAATTTTAAAGCAACCCATTTTATATTAATATTGCCCGTGCATCTAAATAGGCACCGAAAGCACCTTTTGGCCCGGTTTTGACATAAACTGGAAAGTTGAGATAACTCAAGAGCATACGGACCCACCAGCAAAACCACGTAAAATCAAGTAGAAACAAAAGCCACATGACCTACGCCTTCTGTATTAGTTGAAACATCTAATAAGCAGCTCATGTGAACTTAGAATGAAATATCACAACTGCTGAGCTTTGTTTTGCTTGAATTCGATCTAAAGAAAACCATTAAAGAGTTGACATACTCCACTACATTGGTGTCTAGTAAAAGACATGCAGGCTATTAGGTGCAAATATAATATACATGTGGGTCTAATTGCAAAATTGAATTAGACAGAGAGAGAGAAGAGACCTAGGGTTTTGTCTTCCCACCAATAGAGAAAGCGAAGATTGGCTTGTTGTTTATCCATTTTGTATAAGCCGTACCAGTGCTCTGCCACCTCTGACCCAAATACTGCTCCACAGACTGCCCCAAATCCCGTTGCCAACAAAACACCTTGCACAATTTAACATACAACAATTTTATCTAATATTATTCCCAAACGAAAATAGTCGTCAGTAACAATTTCCTATTCCCTTTTTTTATTCATAAAGATACTACATTTGTTACATAATCTTAGCAAAAATCAATTGGATTTATATGAAATTATGGGTATATATATACCATGTGGAGCCTTGGAGTATTTCACAGCAATGCCTCCCAAATGCGCAGCACCAATTGCAGCTCCACCTAGTGCAAATTTCCTCGATTCCCTCAAAGCCTTCAACTGCAAATTCAATTAATCCAGAAATTTATGTGAAATTAATTCAGAAAAGAACAAATTGGGAACTTTTCCTGATCAATCGACAACTAAATTGGGGAGACCTGAGGTCCGTAGACGGGATCGGAGGCGATGAACTCGTCGACGTCAGCAGCGGTCCATTTGGGGAGAGGCTGATCGCGACCGTAGGTCTTCTTGAAGTAGTCCAGAAAGGACAAGTTCTTCTTCCAGTGCTCCTTCACCTCCTCCAAGTACTCTAACGCCATCTCGTTTCCTCTTCTCTCGATCTCTCTCTCTCTCTCTCTCTATCAATTTGTTTTTGTTTGCTTGCGGCGAGATTGAGAAATAGGAAAATTATACTGGGAACAATGATTTCTATTACCTAAGGTAACAGAATATTTCGCTTTAGATATGGACCGTCCGATTAGAATCGGCACGAATATTAAAGTGACCTCGTGCATTCCACTTTGGGCCGGTTTGGCCCAGATTAGGATGACACGAATATTGAAGGGAGTATTTTGATCGGACAGTTAGAATCCAAACAGAAATATTCTGTTAACTTAGAGGAAGGAACTAGTGTGATTATTAGTGCAACTGAATGATGGGCCCCATTGCGTAAGAGGTGAGGTAAAACCCCATATGATGTTGAACTATTTATTACGGTGTTTATATGTACGCAGTAGACCACGTCCAACGATAGTCTTGATAAAAATATGAAATGAAGATTTACGAGCATCTTTATTTATGAAATGGCAAACGATTACATGAACATTTTATAGTAATTACTTCTTAATAAATTTTAAATCATTTTAATTTATGTAATTTTATTTTAGTTAAGTTGAATAATTTTGTGATTATGAATTTGATCTCTTTAAATTATCGACAATAAACTGATATAATAATTTTACAAAAATTACGAAATCAGTTAAATTCGTAATTATGTAACATTTTATAATTAAATTATATTAATTATACCAGTATTTATAATTTTTTTACAAGTGGATTGAAATTGCTTTCAGTCTTAATTACCAACAAAATTTATATTTTCTCCATTTTACCTCAAAATGGAGAGGTTCACGAGAAATAAACAAACAGAATTTCCAGTTTAAATCCGGTTTGTTCATTATATACTAGCACGAATCTTAAAAAAACACTCCGTACATTACAAGTTTGAAACAAATTGATCCGAATTCTGATCGGACAGTATGAATTGAACTAAAAAATTATGTTACCTGACATATATAGCCCATGGGATTTTGCATAAGTGTCACGTTAAGAAAATTTTATAATAAAATTTAAATCATTTGTTAATTTAGAATGGTTAAAACGGAATCGAAATTTGATCGACGAGTGCGGAATGGGAAATTAAAACACGTTGAATGGGTTTATATGGAATTTTAGAATTATTCGGACCATTGATACATCCTAGCACGGATCGCGAAGCACCCTCTTGATAAACCCTAACCCCCTCCCTTTCTCCCTTGTGTGGCCGGCCAAAGAGAAAGAAAGAGAAAGAAAGAGAAAGAGAGAGAGAGAGAGAAGAAAAGAGAGAGAGAGAGAGCCAAAATCCCGTCGGGTTACGCCACCGTCCGGGAAATCGAGAGTGAAACCGCGAAGGCAGCCGTAGATCTCTCCTATCCCTTCTATCGGTAAACTTTTCCTTTCCCTTCTCGTCTGAAAATCCGAGATTTCTCGAATCTGCGGATTGTTCGTTTTAAACCCGAGATTTGTGTTAGAAATGATCGAACTCTAACTCCTTTGAGTTTCTCATCTCTCGGTTACCGATTTTCTCTGTAATTTCGTCTCCCAATTTGGATTTCCCAATTCTAGGGTTTTGATACCAAATCCCGAATTGAAACGCGGCATTGATTGATTAGGTTATTCCGACCGACTAGACTTGTCCTCGGTAGGGTTACCGCTGGTTCGGGAAAGGTTAGAACGTATAATGGTTAAATGGAGGTTTCGACCAGATTAGGGTTACACCAACCGGCCAACCGAATTGATGCGTAAACCAGAATAGCGAACCCGTACCGGGATGTGACCTAATTGTGATGATACACGTAATGTAGGTGTAGGCTCGGTTGAGCAAAGAATTGCGGGGCAGTCCGAGGCGCCGGAGCGATAGTCACGCGGTACGCCTATTGCCAGCAGGTGCGGGATTCTTGGACTTGTTTGATAATTTAGATTCATGAATTAAACTGCTTCCGATTGTCATGTTGAACTGCTTGATTGATTGCATAATCGAATTGTTTGAATCATATGCATAACCGAATTAAATTAGAACTGATATATACTGAAATTGCCTTATTGCGGGCCGCAACAAATCCGATTACGGGCCGCAACCAACATCGTAACTCAAAATACAGACCGACTGACTCTCTGACTACTTTGTTGCGGGCCGCAATAAATTCATTGCGGGCCGCAATGAACGTAGCAGAATAAAATGCTCTCTGGTTGAAAATGTGTTACTTTGTTGCGGGCCGCAACCACATCCATTGCGGGCCGCAATGAAGGCCTGGAAATTGTCAGAAAGAGCTGAAAATTTTCGGGTAATTAAGTGGCGAGCCGCAATAACCCTATTTCAGTCCATAATGAATATTACCGTTATGTTTGCATGTTGAATGGTATATCGTTTGTTTGTGTGTTTTTGTTTTGGAGTTATGAATGAAAGTCCCCAACAATTGATGACTATCTAGGATGGTCGGTAATGTTTCGAAATCAACGCTGGGCGATGACTCGAAACCATGTGCGCATATGAGAATAATTAATCACTGCTGGGCGGTGATTAATTAAGATCAGTCAATGCTGGGCAATGACTGATCGTGACGGAGACTTTGGGTGACTGTGAGGAAACGATGAAATGATGTCATATCCAGTCTGGGACAGGAATGACAGTTTGGTTGGACGCTTTGCGAATGGACGATTCTGAGTTTAATGCATACGAATTTTTATCTGATTGTGAACCAGACCTTAGTTAATGGTTAAGCCAAAGCACTACGGATGGGTGTCAGATAAAGGGTCCAGCTGGTGGGCCATCTGTAGGTGTCAGTAACCCTACAGATGTGGGTTGGATAAAGGGTCCAGCTCGGTGGGACATCCGTAGGTGCTACCAGCTGTAATAAAATGAGTTAAGCCAGAAACGTGTGTGTTTGAGATTCATCTTGGAAATTCCGTAACTTGTGTTTCATTTGGTAAATTGTTGTCGATCATATGCACTTGTTTTATTTACGAATATGCATCTGTATGAACTGCTTTTGTATGGTTTCATTTCTGAATATAAATTTTGATTGCAAGTCCAATAATCTAAACTGTGGCAAATTTCGCACTGGGAATTTATTCTCACCCCCACTCTTGGGTTATTTTACAGGATCTGGGGCGTCGGGTTCCGGAGAGGCACGCGAGCTGTAGACCTTTGGTAGTTGCCTCTGTGTGGCCTAATTTACCCTTTTTGTTGTACAGTTTAGGATAGGCCTGATGGTGGGTATCTGTACGAGATACTTTTGTTGTATGATATTTGACCAGACTGTATAACCTTATATTTGGATTTATATATGTATACAGCGGGATGTGTTTGATATTCATTAGTTGTACATTTTCTGATTGAACGGGTAATTGCCTTGTAAACATACACGGTGTTGTATGTTTACGGCAGGGGACTGTTGCAATCCGTGGCTGCGGGGTGTGACAATAAGGGTTAATGGAACTCCACAAATTGAGCTGTGGAATAATTTAGTGACCTAAATGCAAGGCTGGATAACAAAACCTTGGATGGCCCATAGTTTTTTGTAAGAATACACCAATCTAATTAATGATTTTTAATCGGACAGTCACTATTTATTTTTTGGATATAATACATATTGCGGTTTGTAATTCAATATGAAACCTTTACATTAATGATCATTTATTGACTTAAAAGTTAAAACCCATAATAACAAGTTTTCCAAATAATATTTGAATTACTTTTTTTCGAATTTTTTTGAATTATTTTCAAAGTTAGTAAATTGTACAAATGGAAAATAAAAACAAACTTTTCCTTATGAACCGTTAAACTTCACTTTCCTTATTTATAATAATATTTTTACATTTATTTACTTTGGCTACCCTTCTAAGCTAAATTTTATTTTACAATCATAGCCAAAGATAATTATCAATATTATATATTTTTATATACAATATTCTTTCGTATTGCTTCTAGTTATTAGAATAATTTATTTTCCATTTATATTTTTTTTTATTATAAGAAAATTTATTAATAATAAAAAAATGCAATCTAATTAGAGCTCTTCTATGTATAATTGATTAATATGATAAGCAATTAACTTGATCTACTTTTTTTTCTCGCCTCTGGTTCATTCTGAATGATACGATTTTTATATCTCTTGATTTTCTCATATATCTTAAATATTTAATTTTTTCACTTTCATATGTTAATTAGTTTTCAAATGTTAGAATAATTCATTATTTTCTATTTTTCATTTATTAGATAGAGTTGAAAAAATGAATTTATATATAGACCTGTTACATGTCCTCTATAAAATGAATTAGACATGAGGACGCATTTTCATACGGAGCAAACAACTCAGCAAAGACAGCTTGAATTAAAAATATCATGATTGATTGATTGCTTGATCATATATAGTGCATTAAATTACACATCACACTCACATATAAAGTATGAAATTAAAGTAACTATAAGTTCAAAATTTTGGAGCATGGATACTACAACTATAATTTTCCTTGTTTAAAATATTAATCATGAAAATTCTATTTATCAGATCAATTTTTTTTGCAAAAATAAATAAAGGAAAGTTTCAATATCGTAATTGAGTCGTCTCTTCTAATACTAGCTGAAACAACTCTCAAATATTAATGTTGATGTATATCAATTGCATAGTTTAATCTATATGGTGGCGTAATGCAATGGGTTTTATACTACCCAATAATTATACATTTTTTTTTTTAATTTCAAGGACATAAAAACAAAACATGCCTGACTATAATAAAAAACTATCCACATATGACAAAAAATCTAGCAAATTAATAAAATAATTTGTAAATAATAATTTTATTAATTAGAAAAGCACATTGCTCCGTACTATGCATAGCACACATTGCTCCGTACAAATAATTAACATCTCCATTTGCAAAGTTCAATATAGTTTATTAGAACCGCCCAATATGATCTCCATATGAAAATGTGATCTCCATATGAAAATGTACTTTGATGTAGAAGTGCAAATGATCTAGTGGTAGGACTATATACATATTCGTATTCATTTTTATTTTTCGGATCATATATTAAATAAATACAGATATGGATCGGATAGTAAATGACTAAGTATACTGATACAAACATAATTTGAATACCTAAGTTAAATATTGTACCAAAATTAATACATTATTCAATAAATTATTTTTCATTAGATAATAAAAACAACATAAACTACATATATAATTTAAAAATTCAATCATTATGATAAATAAAATAATTATTTTATGATAAACTTGTTATGTCATTACAAAATATATATCTTGTTAACAAAAATTAATCACCAACATAATCCTCCTTTTTTTTTATTCAAAAGATAACAACGGAAAATGTTCCACTCAAAACATATATAATTTAAAACAAATTGATAAAAAAATACAAATACAAATAATTATTTGTATCTATATCGGCACAAAATATCCATATACGTATTAGCACAAACATATAATTATTTGTACATATATCCAAAAAATATTAAAAATATGGATATAAATAATTATCCGTATTTACATAAATCATGTCTGTATCGGTATATCCGCAAACTATCTGTATTCAAATATACAAATCCGCAACAATTCAAATGCATATCTAAATACGGACTGATAATATCCACTCCCTTTGCACCCCTACTTTGGATACCTAATTATATATTTTTGAGATTTATTTTACTATTTTTTTAGATAGGTAGAATTAAATTTTGGACCATTCTAAAGCAGTGATTTAAAAAAAAAAATCTTAATAAAGTGATTTTTGGTGGTTGGTGTCTCTTTTTTCACTTGAAAGAGTTCTTTGTTGATTGGTGATTTAATTTTACCTTATTTGTAAAATATTTATTTAGTATTTTTTTCATCTACTTGTAAAATAGTACTAGGTACCAATTTCACATTGTTTTGCGGGTCAAATTTTCTTTTCATTATGGAAGAGCGAAGAAGGGAAATAAAAAAATTGATTGATAAGCCATCAATTCGCCTTCCATGTGAAAACAATTATTTTTAAATAAACAATTAATTAATTCTAACAAATCCAAACAATAATGGTAAAGGTGCAATATCAAATTAGAAAAAAGTGCCAATAATTTTATACACCAAAAAAGAACTCTTTTGTAGAGTTTGTCGTTATCTCTATTGATTTTCTCCTATATCTTATATTTTAATTATAGCAATTCCATAATTCAATGTCTTCAATTTTAGAATAATTTTTTTTATTTTTCAATTCATAAAATATGATTGAATTCTGAGTAAGAAAAAAAAATGAAAAAGTGCAAATATATAGGCGTGCCACATAGTCCTCTAGAAAATGAATTGGACATGAGGAGGCATTTTAATACTGAGAAACTAACTCAACAAAAACAGCTTTGAATTAAAAATATCATGATTTACCATATATCGTACACACCACACTCATATGTAAAGCATGAAATAATAGTAAGCATAAATTCAAATGTTTGGAGCATGGAAACTAGAAGTATTATTTTCCTTGCTTAAAATATTAATAATGAAAATTCCTATAGACCAGATCAACTTTTTTTTCTCAAAAAGAAAGAAGAAAAAAAGTTTCATCTGGTACTAGCTAAGTTATAAGCTCTCAATTACTAATCTTGATGTATATCAATTGGATAGATTGATCTGTATAATGGTGTAATGCAATGGGATTTATATTTATACTACCCAATAATTATACAATTTTTTTATTTCAAGGGTTTAAAAACAAAATATGACTTACTGTAATGGAAACTTATCCACACAAGATAAAAAAAAATCTAGCAAAATAATAAAAGAAAATTCTTACTAACAAATTAATATTAAAGATATTTTGTGAATTTTACTGAACAATAAAATTCTTACTAAAAAATTTAGCAAAGAGATATGGCAAGGAAATTAAACTTGTGAGATGTGTTCTAATATAAAAGATAAATTTCATTTGTTCCTAACTTGTGAATGTGATTATGTTTGAAATTGTGTGGTTCCTGTGCTCTGTGTTAAGTGAAGAATACAACTTATATGCAGCAAGTATATTTCTCTTATTTAATTATTGGTCGATAAAACATTCATTTTTATTTTAAATGTTGTCATATCTAATTATTGTTCCTGTGATTTGTGTTAATTTTATTATTATTTTTCTCTGTATCTTCAATTATGCTTATAAAACAATGTATATATGTCGTATGATTATAATTGTGTCAAAATTGTTGTTATGCTTATTAATTTCTGTTAAAGTAAAAAAATTGTTGTATTAGCAGAATAATTGTTTTGCTTATATATAATGTTATGCTTAATTATAATTGCTATTAAATTAAGTGAAGAATGCTTGTATATGCAAAATTAATGCACAATTCCCCCTGTAAACCAACACTGACAGTCTGGCATGCACAAGTACATTCACATCTAACAGGTTAATAATATACAGATGCGCAATTTTCAACACGTTAGGCTACCTAATTATTCACTTGTGTCATCACATTATATAATTTAGAAAACAGTAAAATAAATATGAGCATACATTACATTCAATTGTTGGATATTTTATTTTGCAACAGCTATGTACCATTCCTTGCAAGAAATTTTTTTGTAAACCATTAAAAAAATCCAAACAATTGGAGATAGACAACAATAACATGACAAACCTCTATAACAAACAAAAAGGACATTAAATTTCTATGAAATAATTCGTCATTAATGATATAATTATTTATATAACCAAAAACAATATTTCTCTCTATAAATATCATTTACAGGATTTTTTCATAATCTTTTTAAACAATCAAAATTACATATTAAACCCTCCATTTAACATTACTAGACCAACTATCAGCAATATATCTACCATAAAAGCATATGTTGAAATTATAATTGTTATTACTAGAAATACATAGGTTTAAGATTTGATTTTTGTTAAGAAAATATTTATTTTTTAAAATCAACAGAAATACACAATCATTAGTGTAGCTCAGTTAGTTTTTTAATATCATTTACATTATCGAATTCAAATTATACCAATTAACATTAAACTAAAAGAATAGTGTATGTTATGTTGTTTCTTGTTACAAGTAATAATTATATGTTATACTGCTTCTAGTTATCAGAATATTGTTTTTTTAGATTTTTTTAGTTTTAAACCAAAATAAGTTCAAATTAATTAGAGAGAATAGACCAATCAATTCTCTTCTATATATAATAAGATAAATGACTTGTTTGATACATTACTATTCGACATAATGCTATTGTAATTGATGAATTGTAAGAGATTTGGTAAAATTTGTTTTTATTTCTCTTGATTCTCTCCTATATCTTATATTTTAATTCTAACATTTTCATATTTTAATTAGTTTTCAAATGTTAGAATAATTCATTATTTTCTTTTTTTATATATATAAAATTGAATTGAACTCAAAAGAAGAAGAAATAGAAAATTGCATTTATATATAGGCCTGCCACATGGTCTTTAGAAAATGCAATGAACATGAGCAACCAATTCAGCAAATTAAGACAGCATGAATTTAAAATATCATCATTGATCATACATCGTGCTTTTATTACACGTCGCACTCATATGTAAAGCATGAAATAATAGTCATTATTAAGTTCAAATGTTTGTAGCATGGATACTTGAAGTATTATTTTTCTTGCTTAAAATATTAAGCATGAAAATAGTATTAATCAGATCAATTTTTTTGCAAATAAAAGAATGTAATAAAAGTTTTAAAATTGTAATTGAGTCGTCACTCCTAATATTAGATGAAACAACTCTCGAGCATAAAATGCAAAAAATGCAAAAAAAAAAATGTTTAATTTGTTTTAATTCGCATTTAATTTGTTTTTTTGACGTTTTCGAACTGAACACCGAATAAAATGCAAAAAAAAGAAGTATAATATGTATTCGTGAATAAAATGCGAATCACGAATTATTCGCAAATAAAATGCGAAAAAATATTTTTTTTTTAGGTCTTTTGGGTTTTTTTAGTTTCTTATTTTTCTTTGCTTCCTAGTGGTACCAAATTATTCTCAAATTATATCCAAATTATTTTCGAATCACAAATTTTTGACCTCGCCGAACCAAACCCGAACTGTTCATTTGTCACTATGCTATGAAGTATTAACGTTGATGTATATAAATTGTATAGTTTTATCTGTAATCATTATACAATTTTTTTAATTTCAAGGGTATAATAACAAAACATGCCTTACTATTAGGGCTGTAAACGGATATGGATATCTGGACGGATATCCGCACCGAATCTGGATAATTATCAATTACCCATAGAAGATCCGGATACGGATAGTAATACCTAAACGGAGCGGATATCCGATCATCCGAAACCCAATAATTTTTTCGGACCCCCTAATTAAAAGAAATTATTTTGCCCCATGTCGTGTGAGGTGAGAGTCTAAGTAATCAAACTACAAACCACTACACCACGCTATCTTAATTTTGTTACTACTTATTTATTTTGTGTATATATTATATCAATGCAATGAATATCTTATATCTCCCATCTTTCCAACATCAATATCTCCATCAACTTACAATTATTCATTTATTTTCATATTTAAAATTTATTAATTATTAATTACATCTTAAAGTTCATATAACTCAATTATCAGACAATTATTCGATTTGTATATGTATTCGAATCCGTATTCGTAGACTATCCGCTTCGTATCCGTATCCGCTTAAGGTGAATTTGGTTTTATATTTTGACATCCGTTTACTATATGTATCCGTATTCGTATCCGCTCTTTGAAATATGGATATGAATATGGTTTTATCCGCTCTGTATCCGCTCCATTTTCACCCCTACTTACTATAATGGAAAACTATTGCACATAGAATTATTTCATTATGGAATTCAATTCAGGATATAATAGATTATGCAATGCCTAGTAAGCCAAGCCCTTCTGATAATTATCAGTACTAGTGATTGTTGGAGCATATAGAGGCATAGAATTGCAATATGTCTTAATAATGCTCCACATAAATCTATTAGAAACATCACGTGAACTGTTGAAATTTCATAGTTTAAGAGATAATTACAAGAAAACATGTTCTTATAAACTGATTTATATGTGTTTACTAGTTCAAATGTGGTTCTTGCGCAAGAATTAATACACCACAAGTATATTTTTCTTATTAATTATCGGTCGATAAAACACTCATTTTCTTTATTTATACAACAATATATTGTTCATGTATGTTGAAATTTTTTATGATTTCTTATTTACCTCTTAAGTTTTTAGTTTATCTTATTTAAATCTCAATGTTTTAAATTGTATTTTATTTACATCTCAAAATTTTTAATTATGAAACTACTTAATTTATCTTTGTTTTGAAAATAAAAGATAAAATTGTCATTTGTTCTTCGTCTTGAAACATAAAATAACTTTTCTTCTATCCTTTCTCTTTTCGTTGCCCTCTCATTGATATGCACCTTCGATTACAATCGTACAATGGTAAAACTTCAGATATATATAATAGCAAGAGATACCCTAGACTTTATCTTTATTTCTCTTGATTTTCTGTTATATCTTATATTTTTAATTCTAACATATTCATATTTCAATTGTTAGAATAATTCGTTTTTTTTTTACTTTTGAATTTATAAGAAAGGATTGAACTCTAAAAATGAAAAGTGTATTTATATAGGCCTGCTACAGAGTCCTCTACAAAATGAATTGGAGATGAATTAAGAGATGCATTTTCATACGGAGCAACCAAATCAGCAAAATCAGCTAGAATTAAAAATATCATGATTGATCGTTTATCGGACACATCACACTCATATGTAAAGCATGATATAATAGTAACTGTGAGTAGGGTGTTTATCGGTTCGTTTTAATCTGTTTTAAACCGAACTGAGAGAGTTTGGTTTTCCGGTTAAATGGATTGGTTCGGTTCATTTTTTAAAACCAATTAAATAGTTCAGTTCGGTTCAGTTTAGAAATTTTAAAAATGGTTAGACCGAACTGATCGATATTTTTAAACCCATCACATGTTCAAACTTAACATTTAAAAAAAAATTAAAAAATTACTTCATAATGTATATTGCTTGGATTGGTTTAAAACCAGTTATACCGAACCAAAGAAAATTTTTAAATCCATCTTTAATAAAAATAAAAAAATTAACAATAAAATGTTATTTTTATGATTAATATCCTATTTCGGTTCAACCGAACAAACCGAAATTTACTTCGGTTCTTATTCTATTTCGATTCAGTTCGGTTTGATTTTTTAAAACCGAATAAACCTTTGGTTTACCTATTTTAATTCGGTTTGGACCGAATCAAACCGATAAATAACCCTAACTGTGAGTTCAAAAATTTGGAGCATGGATACCATTATATTTTCTTTAAAGTGTTATTTACTGCGCATAAAGCAGTTCTCCTGTTAAAATATTAATCATCAAAATTCTATTTATCAAATTATTTTTTTTGAAAATAAAAAAATAAAGTTTTAAAATTGTAATTGAGTCGTCTCTTCTAATACTAGCTGAAACAGCTCTCAATTATTAATGTTGATGTATATAGATTGGATAGTTTCATCTGTATGGTGTATAATGCAATGAGATTTATACTACCCAATCAATATACATTTTTTTCAATCTCAAGGCCTAATAAAAAAAAACGTCTTACTGTAATGGAAAACTATCCCCACAAGATAAAAAAAAAATCTAGCAAAATAATAAAAAAAAATTCTTACTAAGAAAAAATACTATTAAAGATAATATAATCAATGTGAATTTTTACAGAAAAATAAAATTCTTATGAAGAAAATATATTAAAGAGAGATGCCAAGTTCTAATATATTAAAGATATTATAATCAATGTGAATTTATTCCCAAGTTCTAACATGTGAATGTGATTATGCTACAAAATTTTGATTCTGGAAGGAAGCTATCAGAATGATTTTAATAATGGCACTCAATTCAGGATACAATAAATTAATTATGCAAATGGCTCCGAAATTTTTATTAATATCCAAAATAAATAAAAAATTTACAAATCTACACCCCATTTGCAAAATGTTGATCCGGATTATTTGTCGCAGTCTTTCTAATAAATTTAATTATATAGTATTTCATCTATTTTTAAAGAAATATAAAAATATTTCTAATATTTCAATATAAAAAAAATCATAACATCTTCTATTTAATTAAAAAAAAATCAGAAAATCCTATTTTCGGAAAATAATTTCCCGTGAATAAGATTCTCAAATCTGAAAAATAGATTCAGAATTTTTTACAAATAGGGTGTAGATCGATTTGAAAAGTTTGAATTTTTTTATATTAATAAAAATTTCGACAAATAGTTAATAAGACGAAGAAATGATTTATAGAGGAAATTACAAGAAAATATATGCATGTAAACTGATTTATGCGGCTAACCAGTTCACATGTTCTTGTAAATCGATTTTCAACAGGAACTGTTGAACCGTCCAATATTCAGTCAAGTTAGCTGAGAATACAATTAAAAAATTCAGACTGTTTTTTTTTTACTGTGACACAAATTTTAAAACAGATCTTCTATATTTATAATAGACACTGAATTTATTTTTGATCCGGCTGGAACTAAATCCAAACCGTTAATTTCTAATTATATCCTCAGATATCTGGTATCTGAGGGGATATGGATCCCAATCTATAGACCTTTAACTAGTTTTTGTAAGGATGTTTACGTGTTCTTGTAAACTGATGATTTTTAATAATCAATCTTAAATTGGTTAATTAGAATAGAGCAGAGTAGGTCTGATAGGTATCATACCTACTTTAGATTCGATGGACTTCAAGACAGTCCGATGCGCTTTAAAATCTGTACGCTCCACTTTAATATTTTTGTGAGTCTACTTTAATTTTTGTGTGTACGGATTTCAAAGCAAATCAGATTTGGTCATTTCTAATCTCAATCCTAGAATTATTCATGCATGTAATTTGATTCTATCAATTCTTTAATCCTAACACCTTAAGTTGGTTAAACCTAAGTGGGACACTAATTAACAAATCACACAAGCAAATGAATTATTAAATTAACAAGATCAATCAAGTAACAAACAATCACCATATAGAATAAATATCCAAGTATAGATCTAACACAAGTTCATGATAAAGCCTGAGCCCCTAGAGAGAAAATCTAACATCTCATAGGTGCACTAACATCCAAGAGATAATAAAGAGAAAACATGATAAAAACCTAGGAAAACAAATCAGAGATACACCAATCTCCTAGTTTGCTGCCCTTTGTCTTTACTGTTGCTCGCTCGAGTTAGCCTTCAATCCTTCAATCTAATTGTCTTTGATTACGTGGAGAAGAGAGAAAAATATGAAGAAGTATGTAGAATAAAACCTAGAAAAGAAGATAAATCTCTCATGCTGCCTCTCTGCTATTAAATAGCCATTTTCGTCCTTGGGAAAACAAATCTCTGAAATCTGGAAGCAAATCTGAGAAGATCTCTAAAAATCAGGCAAGATTGGCATTGGTGTGGCCTTCACAAAATCCGTGCGGCCCACACAGAATTGAAAGTCGGCCGAAAACTGCTTAGAAAAAGGATTGGTGTGGCCCGCCTAAAATTTTCTGCAAGTCGCACGAGAATTCGCAAAACTCTCTGACTCGGCTAGAGCAAACTTGTGAATTCTGAATTTTATTTTTTCGACTGAATTTATTTTGTGTGGTCCGCACAAACCCGCAGAATTGCTCATTTTGCTCGATTCCTGCAATTTAGACAAGACAGAGGCAGTAACTTGGTTCTTGGATGTATTCTATACTAAACTAAGGTAAAATACAAGAAATTTAATGCAAATTTAGAGGTAAAAATCTAACCGAAAGTATATATAATTGAAGCTTATCAATAATTCAAATCACAGCGCAACCTGAAATTATAAGTTCACGACAATAAATTATATCTAAAGATTTTACTATGTATCAACTCCAGTTGTACAACCTCTGATAGTATATGTTCGTTACATGAACAAATTTTTGACATCACCCGAAAGAATCAAAATTAATTTTTTATTTACATTGATAGTTACATACCAATTGCAAAATTCACCATGATAATTTTTTTTTTACAGTTTCTGAGATATATGAGAATTTTATAAATTACAAGCTTTCTTTTCATGAAATCATGTTCAAAACGTCACATTGGACAACCTATTAAATTCCAATTCATTGAAACGTTTCAATTTTTTTTTAAATGTATAAGAATTTCTTTTTCATTTCCTGAATGATAAAATAATTAAAGTTTAATTGCACAAGCATGTCCCTTTTGAAATGAAATTTATGTTAATTTCAATTATATTCAAATTAATTTTATTTAATTTCATCAATGCAGATTCTCTGAGTCTTCTCCTTTTACTTTCACCATAAAGTAGCTAGTGAAATAATATAAGCTGGTAATAACCTAATATATTTTCATTTTAATTATTGAAAAATTACTTTTTTTCGGTCACGCCAGATTGATCAAAACACCGTCTCCTTAATCAACTAAAATAAAATTTATTTTTTAAGGTAATACAACAATCTGTTTGCCACAAAATTTGTCAATAATACTAATTTGAAAATGAAATTATTGTGTTTTGTTATTTAATCCCAATTGATTTTGTTATGGAAAACTGTTATCATTGCATTCCTTACTTTTCAAACATAAAATAGCATTCTGCTATTTCAAATTGACAGTAGATTAAAACGAATATGTCGGATTTATATAAAAGAGTCATCCAAAATTTTAATTAAATTAGTTCAATTAGTTAATTTTAAATCGTGCAGTCTAAATTAGAATATGAGCATTCTATTTTTTTGGAAGTTATTTATGAAACCACTTCTCTTATTTTGGCAGATGATACGTACACATTCCCGTATTGTTGAAGTTGATTTGTTGTCACTAATAATATTTTCTCGCGAACTTATTTTTCTTGTAAGAGCTATGATCTCTCATGAATCAAATTATCAATTTCCACATCGAGGACCCGGATTCTCCATAAAAGCATTTTTTAACTCCTGTGTACAAAAATAATGTGGATTAAATGCTAGTTAATTAGGTCGCTACCATGGTAATTATATAATTAATAGAATGCTAGTTAGGTTGCTACCATAAATTTTTACAAAATTATCGACACTATTTTACTTGTGATACAATTCGAATACCATAAATATTTACCATGCTCAATAGTAAAAGGTGTGAAAAGAGAAATACTACAAATTAACACTACCTGAAACATGTAAAATAATTACAACCCAAATTTGTCTTTATTTCTTTTGATTTTCTCCTATATCTTATATTTTTAATTCTAACATTTTCATATTTCAATTAATTAGTCATTAAATTTAGAACAATTTGTTTTTTTTTAATTTATAAGATAGGATTGAATTCTGAGAAGAAGAAGAAGAAGAAAAAAATGGAAAAGTGCATTTATATTTAAGCCTAACACATGGTTCTCAACAAAATGAATTAGACATGAGGAGGCATTTTCATAAGGACTCAGCAAAGACAGCTTGAATTAAAAATGTCATGATTGATCATATATATATCGTGCATTAATTAGTAATTGTGCCAATGGTGGCACCTACACTCATATGTAAAGCATGAAATAATATTAAGTTAAAAAAATGTAATTGAGTTCTCTCTTATGGTACTAGCAGATCAATAAATAATTAAGCTCTCAATTATTAGTTTTGATGAAATATCAATTGGATAGTTTGATCTGTCAGTGCAATGGGATTTATACTACCCAGTAATTATACCACTTTTTGAGTTTCAAGGGAATAAAAACAAAACGTCTTATTACTATAATGGAAAACTATATCCACACAAGATAAAATAAATCTAGCAATATAATAAAATATAGAGCTGATAGAAGCTATGTATGTTCTTCTATTGTGTTGGTCTCTAGAAATAGAGAATTTGTTAGCAGATTCAGTATTTATCCGATAAAAATCTGCAGTTTTGTAGTAGTGATGAATTCTATTCCATCAGTTACCCGCTGAAATTTGGAGTGTGATGTTGTTATCGTTTTTTAATTATTGGTTCTCTATGTTTGCTGACTTTGGTCATTGCTTAAATCATTGATCCAAATCACACAAAATTTTATGAGTTGTAACAACAATTGTTCCTTTTAAGTTTTGCTATACAATTATTTGTAACTTGCAGAGAAAGAACAAAAAAAACGAGAAATGAGAAGAAAAGAAATACACGAGGGTATAATTGAAATATAAATTTTAAAGTGTATGAGCTAATCAGCTAATTATAAGGATAAATAAAAAAATGAGCTGAGAAATAAATATAATATATTAATTAAAGTCTTGAAAGATAAATAAGAAATTTAGAAAAAAAAATTAGAGGGCACACAAAAATTAATCCTAAATTAAATAGTAGCATACATTAAATTGTTGGATTTTATTTTGCATCAGCTATCATTTTTGTAAGAAAGGGAGCTGCAATCCTGCAATTCATTCAGAAAATTTCAAAAAACTGGAGATAGTCAACAATAACATGGCAAACATTTAGAACAAATCAACAACATGATTTTTTTAAGAAATAATCAACAATTCAACATTAATAATACAATTATATAGATAACCAAACAATTTTTTCTTTATAAATATCTTTTACCGATTTTTTTCAGAACCGTTATTAGCTAGACTGTCATAATTAATGTTAACATCTTAATTCGAGCTACTTGATCAAATTTTTTTTGAAATGCTTGATAGTGACTACTTAATCAAAATTGCTAGACTAGATATCATTAATCTATCTACCATAAAAGTATTTTTCGAGGTTGTAATTTTTGTTACTAGAAATATATGACTTTAAATGGTCTGATAGTTTCTTTTTATTGATAAAATTTTCTTCTACAATATCAACCGAAAAAATGCACCAATAATTACTTTATTTTTCATTTTTCTTCTCTCATCTCCTCATCATATATCAAATTAAAATTATAGAAAAATTAAAACAAATATAATATAAATTATACTGTATCTAGTTACAAATATTAATTATATGTTATAATACGTTTTTCTAGTTACAAATAATATTTATTAATTTTTTCATTCAAAAGAACTTGAAAGCAATTAGAGACAATAAACCAAAAGTACTGTTTTACATATAATAAGATCAACAAACTAATTTGATCCGATAATTATTAATGTCATGTTGATCCAAATGATAAAGAAATATCACATGTGGTTCTAGATGATAATAGCAAGAGATATGTTACAATTGTTTTTATTTCTCTTGATTTTCTCCTATATCTTATATTTTTATTTCTAACATATTCATATTTCAATTAGTCTTCAAACGTTAGAATAATTTGTTTTTTTTTTTTTACTTTTGAATTTATAAGAATGGATTGAACTCTAAAAATGAAAAAAGTGTACTTATATAGGCCTGCCACATGGTCCTCTACAAAATGAATTGGTGATGAAGAGGCATTTTCATACGGAGCAATAAACCAACTGAGCAAAAATAGCTTGAATTAAAAAAACCATGATTAATTGATCGTTTATCGGACACATCACACTCATATGTAAAGCATGAAATAATAGTAACTATGAGTTCAAAAGTTTGGAGCATGGATACTACAAGTATTATATTTTCCTTAAAATATTAATCATTCATCAAACTTCTATTTATCAAAAAAAAAATTTGCAAATAAAAGAAAGAAAGTTTTAAATTTGGAATTGAGTCTGTCTCTTCTAAATAATAGCTGAGACAACTCTCAATTATTAATGTTGATGTGCATAGATTATATTGGATATATATATAGTTTCATATGTATGGTGGTGTAATGCAATGGGATTTATATATAAAGGGAGTGGCAAGGATATTAAACTTGCCAGATGTGTTACAATGTAAAAGATGCCTCTCATTTATTCCTAATTAGTAATTTCTAACCTGTGAATGTCAGAATAATTTGCTGATATGTACCTTGGTTATCTAGTGGACAGGTCATGTTTATAATGAGACAGAATATGGTGAAAAGATGGATGCCAAATTTGCCAAATAATGGATTTTGATAAAGTTGCTCCATGCACTGTATGAAAGGACAAAGATTGAAGAGATACAATGATACCAACTAATAATTTTTTTATGTTTCTTTGCATGCATGCTTAAAAATTCAATCAAGCAATTCTCTCTCTTTTTTTTTCTTTTCCTTTAATGAATGTTTCCAAATGTATAGATGTTACAATATTAATTTTGGCTTTGCTAAACAAAGTATTCCATCATGGATCATGGAGCGTTAAAAGAAAAAGACCAAAAAAATAGAAATAAAATCTGAGTGCCTTTGAGTCATATAATTAATCACATATAACCATTTCAAATCATTTCATTTACCATGATTTCTAGTGGATCTTTGTAATGGATAGCCCATTTTGGATGAAATAGAATAGACGAATAGAGCATTAATTACTTGACAGCTATATATGAATTGTTGAAAATATGTCCATCATGAGAGGACAAGTCATGCAAATAGGGGGGGGGGTACCCACAAGCAATAATTAAGTCTGTAATTATTATAAAAGTTCAACTAGTATGCATGAAAGTTCAAAGGTTTCCCATCTATTCCTCATTAATTAGAACAATAGGCACAAGTATAATAAGCTTGAATATGAAATTTGCACGAATCTTAAAGTAAACATCATATATTCTAAATAGACTCCGAAGTCTTTATGGATCGCTAGGACTAATTCTTTTTTAAAAGTCGCTTCTCTCTCATATATTATTATAGGATTTTCTTTCCTAAACTTTATAATATAATTTGCTATATATGTTTAAAGAGGAGGGATCCGATTACATCTTTTTTTGTGACACACTTTGACATCTATCAATTTCAAAGTCCAAATAGTCGATTCAAACCATTCAACATGATGGATAGATTAAAATGTGCTTGGAGATCAAATTTTACATTTTTTTGAATTTTTTTGCTATTTATTAAGATGGTTACAAAAATCGTTGTTTTCAGACCATTGAAAAACAGCAATTTTGTAACCATTTTAATAAATAGTAAAAAAATTCAAAAAAATGTAAAATTTGATCTCCAAGTACATTTTAATATGGTGATCATGTTGAACGGTTCGGATCGACTGTTTGAATTTTGAAATCGCAAAATTGACCTATATAAAAAACAGTGTCATGATGTGTCACCAAAAAAAGTGTAATTGGATCCCTCCTCATGTTTAAAAGTTGTTTCTCTCTAATATATTATTATGATTTATTTTCCTTAAAAGTTAGTAGGTTTATAAAAAAAATTAATATTATGATGTATACATTATTCATATTTCATCATATCTTTAGTATTTTTATTGATATTATAAGCATAAAATATTATATTGCATTATTAAAAATCTATCAATATTGTATATATCGATGTATTTTATTTATCTTCACAAATTTATAAAAAAACCTACCTTAATAAAACTACTTTTTTGCAATTTTATTTTATTTAATAATTATTAGTGCTACATATAAAAACATAAAAAATGATATATGCTTTAATAATACTCCACATAAAATTTTCTTTCAAAAAAAACCCCACATAAAATCTACTAGAAACATCATGTGAAGTGTTGAACTATTATAGTTCTAAAGAGGAAATTACAAGAAACCCTGTTCTTGTAACTGATTTATGTGGTTAACCAGTTCACATGTTCTTGTATATATTTATTATTTAATTACTTCTATATATTTGAAGGCAGAATGTGCTTTTGAAAATTTTCCTTTAATTAATCGAATTAACTTGTGCATGTGGTGAACTATATACATTCACATTTATATATATAGATTGTTAATAATTAATATACAAGTTGCATAAGTCAATACCACAATACAGTGTGAAGAATTAATTTTTTTTTCAAAAGAGGTGTGCTACTAGGCTATTCATATTAGTTGTTACATCAAGTCATCAAACAACCCTCCCCCCCCCCCCCCCCCCCCCCTCCGCGCGGGTCCAGATCCCCTGAAGTAACTCAATTTTTGGGTTTTGGATCAGAACCTTCTGAATCGAATTTGTCTCGGGATTCAAACCTGTCTCTCGGGATGTATGCGCTCCACTTTAGTTGGACGGTCCCAATCCAAAACCCAATTTTTGAGTTACTTCACTGAATCTGACCCCCCCCCCCCACCCCCTGAATTCGTATCCTCTGAGAACTACACATAATACAGTGAGGATCCGGATCGTTCTTTTAACTTTGCACGAATCTCAAAGCACAAATAATACTGCCCCCTCCAATCTCCCGAATAGGCACCGGCTAAGAGTAAATCTGGGCCGTAAAATGATTTACTGTTCTATACGGTACTACATAGGATACTGGTCCCCCCCCCCCCCCCCCCCCCCCCCCCCCACACACACACACACACACACAAGGCTTCTGGGATATAGGATAAGATGCCCCAACCACCTCCCTTAAACTTGCACTATATCTGCGTTGACTATCAACTTCCAATTCAATTTTCCAACTTTATCTTTGTCCACTATTTAAATAAAAAGTAAAAAAGAAACATTATCAAAGAATAATGTGCATATATTTTTCATTTTTATTTTGGTAAAAAACAAAGAATGGTATGCAATATAAAACAAAAGATTCTGATAAATTTGGTGTCCTTTTCTTTCTAATTGGTAGGGTCCATATAATCCAATTGGAGCAAGAAAGTTTGTGATATATTAAATAATTCTATCATGCTTTGTAGGTTCCATTGAGTGAGTTTGGACTATCATGTTTTCACAAGTAAATTGTCAATTTTACTTTTTTTTTTCTCGTATCTTTAATTTTAAAGTTCAAATATTCGATCCGAAAAATACAACATATTCTTCAAATTAAATTTTCTTGGGAACCAAATTTAACATTTTGTTAAAAGTTTTCGCTAATTTTTTAGAATTTTTAAAATTGCTGATTTAATATGGTAAAAAATAGTAAGAAATTCTTAAAAAAAAAAACGTTTTTAAAAATTCTAAAATAATAATATTTTTTTAAAATGTCAAATTTGATTTCCATGCACATTTTAATATGAAGAATATGTTATATTTTTCAGATCAAATGGTTAAACTTTAAAAACAAAAATAAGTGCGGAAAGAAAAACATAAACTTTACTTTAATTATTTTGTTTGTAACATTTACTTGCAACGACAAATCTTTTACATCACACGAAAGATCAAAGTAAATTAAAATTTTGAGAGCATATACATTGGCAACTTTATTCCAAATACAAATTTACCATGATAAATTTTTTTCAGGTTCTAAAATGTATGATAATTTCACAAATAACAAGTTTGTTTTTATAATGAAATCATGTTCAGAATGTCATACTGGCAAAATAATCAATTCTAATTCGTTCATCCATTCAAAAAAATAATTTTTGGAATGTTTAGAATATTTTTTTCAGTTTCGGGACACTAAAATAATTAAAGTTAATTGCATACATCACTTTTTTCACTTATTTATAAATTAATTTCATATTCATTTTGTCAATATAATACAGGGAGTTTTCTAACTTTAATTTTCACCAAAAGTAGCTAATAGCCCAATACTTTTACATTTTAATTCTTGAAAATTACTTTATTTCTCTCAATTCAATTTTTTTTTAAAGGAATACAACACAACAATCTAGCTATTTGCCACACAATTCCTGAATAATAAATTTGAAACTAAAATTATTAATATTTTTTTAATAATCCCAAATTGATTTTGCTAAGAAAAAAACAGTCATAGTTGTATCCCCTACTTTCTATTTTAGCAATTTTCGTGCATCCCAATAATTAAAATAAAATCTAACACGTTCAATTTGAATTTGAATCTGGATCATTCATTATAAATTAACAAAAATATAAAAGTAGTCATATAAATTTTTTAAATTGGTCCGAAATTAGTTCATATTCAGACCAGATGACCCGAATTTCAAACTCAAGCTTTAGATGATTCACACTTTAGAAACAAAAAAAACAAAAAATTAAGCCTAAAAATAGAAGAAATGATGATGTATGGCTGACGTCAGTGAGGAGATGGGGTCCACCGGTCCAACGTGGCTGAGTGTTCTTATTAGGCGTTTAATAATTGGGTAGTGAACCCGGACATGATCACTAAATGTTAATTATTATTAGGCTCTTAATGATTAATTAGTGGGTCAATTAATGCCCAAATTGGTAATACTTTTATGAATGTGTCAAGTGGGCAACACTTTCCTCGTTTGGAAAGTTAATGAATGAATGGACAAAAACAAGTTGTTCAAATTCTTGTTTTTTTTTTGAAGAGATTGTTGTTCAAATTCTTGCTTGGATATGACACGGATACAATCTAGAATATGTTTTTTATATATATAAAGCATGAAAGGAATAGATTGGTAATTTTATATTAATTATAGTTATAATAACTAACATATGATTTTATGAAGAGGAGGGATCGAATTACACCGTTTTTTGTGACTTCAAATTACATCGTCCATTTTTAAAGTTTTCAAAGTCTAAATAGTCGATCCAAACCGTTCAATATGATGGATATATTAAAATGTGCTTGAAGATCAAATTTTACATTTTTTTTTAATTTTTTACTATTTATTAAGTACTTTACAAAATCGTTGTTTTCAAACCATTGAATTTTTGTACCCATCTTAATAAATAGTAAAAAAAATTCAAAAAAAAATGTAAAATTTGATTTGCAAGCACATTTTAATATATCCATCATATTGAATGGTTTGGACTTTGAAAATGGACGATGTCATTCGATGTCACCAAAACACGGTGTAATCCGATCCCTCCTCTTTTATAAATTATAACAAGTATAATTATAGATGCGTTTTATGTAATTTAGATGGATATTGTGTATTAAATTTATTACTATTTGGAAATTATAAATGAATTTGAACCAAGGTTCTAAATAGCGATTATTGCGTCATCGCGGAAAGATTACGAAAACAGTTATAGCTAGCTATATATAACTCTATAAAAAAAAGCAGATAATAACATTATAGCTTTAAAATTCCAAAAAGACCATAGCTAGTTATTTAGAATATTGATTTGAGCAGTTAATTTTTCACATTAATTTATGAATGCTTAATTAATTTTTATTGCACTATATTTAATATACAATATATCTAAAATAGAAATATTTATAAATTTGTTTTTTTATTTTTTTAAGCAAAAATTAGAGGTCAAGCTACCTAACTATTTAGTGTTATGAGATTTTCCATCCGAATTTTGAATCTGCGACCTCCACATGAAGAAATTCATATCCTTTCCTATATATTAAAAATTGAAAGGATAACTTAAAAATTGAATTTAAATCTGGACCGTCCAGTACAAATTAGTATAAATATTAAAGCTATCCTTTCCTATTAAAACTGCCCTTTCGGGCAATCTAAAAAGAGAGGTATTTTAGAGGATTCAGACTTCACACAGAAAGCATTGTCTTTTTGTCACTAGATCAAAAATTGCTTTTTAAAATTGAATTGCCAAATAAAATTTGTCTTCAATATCACTTTATCCTTGAGAATATATATAGTACCTTCCCTGCACAGAAAATAAATGAAAAATAAAAACAAACAATAAAAGTTTAATTATTTGATGATCTTCTCTGTAAAAATAAATTATATTAGTTAAGTCCAATAAATGCAAATTGGTAGTTTTAAAAGGTGGATGCAAACTATAATAATTTAGAAATTATAGAGCTCCTGAAGTGGTGATGTGTTGCTACTTTCTGAGTGTGTGAGTTTGTGACTGGTGTTTAATTCATGTGATTAAAATCCTTTTTTAAGATTTGATTGTATTTCCGACCACATAATAAGTATTGTTAAACTAGTGGCCGTGGAAACAATTTTTATATGGTATATTAAAAAAGATATTGCAATCTAGCATATTATTTTATCCAATATAATATCATATTAAATTTATATTTTTCTAAATTGAGTTATTTTGGATAAGAAGTACATCTTACTGATTTTACAAGCGCGGGCACTTATTAATTCACATAAAAACAAAATCAAAATGTGATAATTTTTAATGAGCACATAGAGAAAATAACATAGATCAAATCTAACGGTTTTATTTTGACATTTATGATTTAAATTTTAAGTTATTAACGTTTTAAAAATGGAGGTATAGTGGAGGCATTTGAACCCTGCTCATATATATATATATAGAGATGGGCTATGGTGCATTGCAATGCATAGACACCCTTGTGCATTGGACCATAAATCACCGATTCAAAGTTCAAATGGCCGATCCAAACCGTTCATCTTGTTCTCCATATTAATATGTACTTGGAGACCAAATTTTACATTTTTTGGAATTTTTTTACTATTTATTAAGCCACTTTGAAAATCGCTGATCCAATGGTCACAGCTCCAAAACAGTGAAAAATTCTGGACCAATGGATCAGCGATTTTCAAAGTGGCTTAATAAATAGTAAAAAAAATCCAAAAAATGTAAAATTTGGTCTCCAAGCACATATTAATATGGAGAACAAGATGAACGGTTTGGATCGGTCATTTGGACTTTGAATGGGTGATTTATGGTCCAATGCACAAGGGTGCCTATGCATTGCAATGCACCATAGCCCATCTCTCTCTCTATATATATATATATAGAGAGAGAGAGAGAGAGAGAGAGAGAGAGAGTGGCTAATATACAAATGTTTGTTCATGGACTCAAGAACAAATGGTTCGGTTCTCTGATTTTCAAAGTTCAAACAGTCGATCCAAACCGTTAGATATTTAATCTATATTAAAATGTGCTTGGAGACCAAATTTTATATTTTTTTAGAATTTGTTTACTATTTATTAAGCTGGTTTGAAAACCACTGTTTTTCAATGGTGCATAAGTTTAATAAAATTAGCGGTTTTCAAACCAGCTTAATATATAGTAAAAAATTCAAAAAAAATGTATAATTTGGTCTCCAAACACATTTTAATATAGATTGAATATCTAATGGTTTGGATCGACTGTTTGGACTTTGATAATCGGATAATCGAACCGTTTGTTCCTGAGTCTAGGAACAAACATTTGTATATTAACCATTCTCTCTCTCTCTCTCTGTCTCTATATATATATATATATATATATATATATATATATATATATATATATAGAGAGAGAGAGAGAGAGAGTTGGGCTATGTTGCATTGCAATGTATAGTCCCTCTTGTATATTGGAGTATAAATCGTTGGTTTTGATTTTCAAACAACCGATCCAAACTATTCAATTTGACATCCATATTAAAATTGTTGGGTTTTCGTGTTACCCTTTGATTATGCTTAAGCCTGCGGAAAGACTGTAAAACAAAATTTTACTTTTAACTTATGCCGAGGATTAAAAGAGGTATGTCGGAAAGATCACCGAAAGTTCATTTTCCAGTCTTTCCCTTGACATAACATTTTAATCCTACGAGGATATACTCTCCGATTGATTTCTAAACATGTATTTATTTGACACTTAAATAAATTAAAACAACGATTGTACCTTAATCCAAATTCGAATTGGATTTGCAGTCTGACTCGGTTTTGTAGCACCAGAAATCTAGTGCCTCTATCAGTGTCCACCAGGAACTACCAGAGAGTTAATATTTCTTTTGCCAGAAATATTATACCAACGATATTTGAAAAAGTCGCGGTTTTCGGTAAATCACTATTCACCGAAAATATGAAATTTTTGACAAAACACTATTCACAAGAATAACTTTTATTCTCGCAAGAATATATTTATGAATTTTTGGGTTTTCTGCAAATCACTATTTGGGAGAAAATTAAAGTACGAATCGAATCGGATTCTAATTCGAACTTGGGTCGGATTATTCTGATTTTCTCTCCACCCCTCCACCCCTATTTATAGCCTTATAGGGATGCATAGTAAGGAGGTGTGAATAGTAAGGAGGTTTGAATGTGAAAAGACAAAAATGCCCTTGGCCCAAAATTCAAAGAAATCAATTTGGGCTTTTAATTAAATTCTAAATTTAATTTTAGGCCCAAATTCAAATGGGCTCTTGGCCCAAAAATATTAATTCATAATTAATATTTTAATCCATATAATCCATATATACAATTATTCTGAATAATTATATTTCTTGCATTTGCGACTGCGATTAAAATTTATACGACGTGTCATACACATTATAAATTTAATCTAGTTTAAGCATGTCATCTCCATGACATTTATTTTTTATTATTAATTATAACATTTATAATTAATCATAAAATTTCTCTGATTACTTTTCTATTGGTGTGACCCGATAGGATCTGTGTTATGTTGGCAATAGAATTAAAACTCCTTTTAATTCTATAAATCATAAGAGGCATCTGACATATATATTACGACTACCCAATTGACACAGATGATCTTGTACATTGCAATATCACAATCTAGTAAACAATTTACTCGTGTTAATTCTTTTATCTTATAGTATCATATCAGTTCCAAGGTAGGTATGTGTCATCCTTGCAAACTTAATCTTTTCTCGATCTTAAATAGTTTTATCAAATATGATTAACTCTTCAATCATACCACATGCAGATAATTCTATTTTATCAAGAGGCCTAGTGATACTATCACTTGTATAATAATACGAGGGACAATAGTAGTCTTGGTGAACATCTTCCCTCTGCATAAGTTATGTATACTGAAATGTCATATGTATAGCTACTTTTTACGGATAGTGTTGAACAACACTCACGAATACATACTTCCTATGTAGGAAAGACGAATATCTCATACTTTAGAACTTAACACTTAATGAAAATATTAATGACACGAACACAATCCATTTAACGTTTCATTTAGGGTCTGTCAAATACCATGTTCTCTAACATGTATCTGTGTGATTAAAATGACAACTCTTTGTATATGGTTTGTAAAACTTAACCATCATTTAATCCACACAATAACCTTTAAACGGTAAATTAGTGTTTTTTGCTAATTACCACGGTTAGAGACTTTTAAGAGTATTTATCATTTATATTATGGAGTCTTACAATTTCAAGTCATGAACTCGAAATGATTCATAAATTCGATAAATTCTCAAAGAACAAAATGATATCTTTATTAATCATCCATTACATAAACAAATATATAGAACACAATTATCATATGGCTTGACTTCTAGATTATTACACTAACAAAAATGGCCGAAATTTTTATTTATAGCATAAAAAAATAAACTAAATCACCCCGGTTCCTGGGGATTTCGAGAATTACCCAGGCTGCAAGGCCATTCTACGGCCCCAAATACTGGGGTCCGCACATGCATTCTGTGGCCCCAATTTTTTTTTACAAAAAAATTATTAATAAAAAACAAAAAATTGGTTTGCAAAAAAAATGGTTTCTGTGCCCAAACAAAAAAATTTATTAATGGTTCTGTGCACAGAAATCAATTTTTTTGTTTTTTAATTAATAAATCTTCTCTATAAAAAAAAAAAGTTGGGGCCGCAAAACGCCTATGCGGACTCCAGTATTTGGGGCCGCAGAATGACCCAGCGGCCTGGGTATTTGTCGAATTCCGACCAAACGGGGTGTTTTGGTTTATTTTTTTATTATGCTATAAATAAATTTTTTGGTAAAATGTGATTGGAGACCAAATTTTATATTTTTTGGAAATTGTTTGTTTTTTTTAGAATTTTTGAAAATCACTGTTTTTCTATGGTCTAGAAATTTCTAAAAAATAACGATCATCAAAAATTCTAAAAAAATAGTAAAAAAAATTCCAAAAAATATAAAATTTGGTATCTATGGAGAACATGTTGAGCCAATTAGATTAACTGTTTGAACATGGAATCCAATGATTTATAGTCCAATGTACAAGAGAGACTATACATTGCAATGCATCATAACCCAATGTATGGCATGGAACGCCTGTTGATCACATCTGTCACCCCCGTGTTGTGTCCATTCGTGTGCTGTGACAATCTTTTGAAGAAAATGACAAAACACGCAAACCAACTCGGTCCATGACACATATAATTAAATTTTAATTTAGATGAATGATAAAAAAAAAAAAATACTTTTTTGCACTACATAAATTTAATTTTTACTTGAATACAAATTTCATCTGTATTTATTTGTACTAGCCAAGCAGCATGTGCATGTAGCTATATATCTGCTCCTACCTTTTATTAATGCTCTGTTGTATAACTACATTACCTAATTCATTTCTTCTACTTCTAGATGCCTCTATCTTTATTCTTTTATTTCTTTTAATATACAAAAATCCCGGAAAAAGATGTTACTTTATAATCAACTCATCCCCATCCAACCGCTCATTGAATGGCGCCAAAGTAATCTGAGTTGTTGATTCTGAGTTACTAAAAATTAATAAAAGGGTAAATTTCATGTATATCCTTAAAAACTCATGATATCATATTTATCCTTCGACTTTTCAAGTAAAACTCATTTCAAATTTATAAACTATCTATTTTACCATTTATTAAAAAACTAGGGTTCTAAAAGCTTGTTATAATTATGAAATAGTTGCGCTATAATTTTTTCGGACTCTATAGCGCTATCACCAGCTTTCCCTTTGTCAGGATTCTAAATAACTAGCTATAGCTGTTTTTGTAGCCTTTCCGTGATGGCGCAATAATCGCTTTCCTTTTCTTTACTTGTGATGTATACACAGTAGCATTTAGATATATGCTTGTGGGTCCATCACACGTGATAAAAATGAACCATTTGCTCTAATAACTAACTAATTAGAAGACTAAATACATATTTTTTATTTTGAGCAAAACTAGGGTGTGATGTGCTCACCAAGAGAGGTTGGTGAGCACACCTCCAAAAGACTATCGGATTGACTTCGAACTACGAATCCAAACAGTTGAAATCCATGTACTTCGTGAGTGATTCATGTACATGCAAAAATTTTAAAGTTTCGAATTCATTTAGTACATGGTCAAGCGGTAAAAAAAATGATGAAAAATGAATACATAAAATAATTTAAAAAATAACTTATAAAATGTTCATTGTTTTGACCGCTTGACCATGTGCTAATGAATTCGAAACTTTAAAATTTTTGCATGTACATGCATCACTCACGAAGTACATGGATTTCAACAGTTTGAAATCATAGTTCGAAGTCAATCCGATAGCCTTTTGGAGGTGTGCTCACCAACCCCTCTTGGTGAGCACATCACACCCTAGTGCTCTTTTATTTTTAAATAAGAGTAAAATGAATACTTTATATATTTAAACAAGTTTTAATATAAAAGACAATAAATAGATAAATTTGTAAGTTTTTGAAATTTGGAAGGGTTCTAATATTACGAACTTTAGAGAGAGAAACACGTAATTTTGAAGTTTTTGAAGGATACATATGAAGTTGCCCTTAACAAAAAAAAGGAAAGGAGGATAATAAAAAATTAGCAAGTTGGGGGTAAAGAGTTTAACAGAGTCGTGTTTACTTCATGCAGCGCACGAACTATATACAATTCTATTGTTAGTGCGCTGCATAAGTCAAAACTGCTCTGTTAAAATCTTTACCCGTAAGTTGTAAGTCCTTTCTCTGTGGGGAGACCTTGCAAATTAAGTAAACATCAATTTAAACAAAACAAAATGAAAAAAGAAGATACCTTTTGGTTCATCCCCCCTTCCCTTGGTTCTCTTCTTCTCCAGTGAAGCACCAATCTTTTCTTTATTTTTTTTTGTTGGTTTTTGTTTATTCCTTATCTCCTTCCTTCCTTCCTCTGTTCGTTCGATCTCTAAGCAAGCGACTACAGCGCCAGGAGAGAGACACCACCACTGACATCTGTAAAATCCCTTTCTTTGACTTGTTCTTTTGTTATTTGGTTTTGGGTTTTTGTTGGTACTTGATCGGGTTCTGATGGTGGTTAAAGATGATACCTTTTGTTGGTTTTTTGATGGATTGGAAGTAGAGTTGGTTAGAACAGTGGAGTAGAGAGAGTTAATTTTGGGGCTGTTTAACGAATTAGGGTTCATTTTGTTTGATTAATTTGAGCAATTTGAAGGCACTAAACAGTTGAATGGAGTTTTAAAGTTAGCTCCTTTATGATTTTTGTATTGTTTTTAAGTGTAAAAGGTTACTTTTAGGGGCATGTGTCCTTTGATTGTGGCAAATTAGAACTAAGGTTACATTTTGTTCAATTAATTTGGGCAATTTGAAGGCATGACAGTTGAATGGAGCTATAGAGTTAGCTCCTTTATGATTTTTGTATTCTTTTTAAGTGTAAAATGATACTTTTAGGGACAAATTGGAACTAAGGTTAGTATGGCATGAGTATAGAAACCCTAAATTGGGGATTTTTCTTGAATTTGAGGTATTTGGAAGTTAACCTAGGCTCTGGAAACTTGATATGTAGGTGGTGATAAATTTGATTGATTGAAGACAAGTTGTTGATGGTACCAATCCATGGTTGTTAAGATATTTGAATTCAGTTCATGTGAGTGCTTTGCCTTCTTTTATTTATTAATTTAGTGTATTTGAGAAAATAGTATGGGAATTTTCTCGAAAAGAAACATTACTCATAGGAAGCAAAATCAACAAAAAAACCCAAAAACTTTGCAAATTGAAAGCGATTGAGTCTTTTGGATCGTAGAATTGTACTTTACCATCTTAAATTTTATTTATAGTCTGTTATATAATATGCTCTTTCAACTGAACGGCCTCAAATTTTTATTGTTGAACAGGGATATGTAAATAACCTCTATAAAAACCACGACTCCTTTCGAAATGGAGGGCTGTGATTGCGTAGAACCATTGTGGTCTCAGGATGAACTCCTCGGGAGATACCAGTACATCTCCGATTTCTTCATTGCTCTTGCCTACTTCTCTATCCCCCTAGAACTAATCTACTTCGTCAAGAAATCCTCCTTCTTCCCTTACAGGTGGGTCCTGATCCAATTCGGGGCTTTCATAGTACTCTGTGGGGCCACACATTTGATCAATTTATGGACCTTTTCGACGCATTCTAAAACCGTAGCGGTAGTCATGACTGTTGCCAAGGTATCTACAGCTGTTGTCTCTTGCGCCACTGCTTTAATGCTCGTGCATATAATACCAGATTTGTTGAGTGTTAAAACGAGAGAGGTTTTTTTAAAAAACAAGGCTGAGGAGTTGGATCGGGAAATGGGTTTAATTCGGACTCAGGAGGAAACGGGTCGGCACGTGCGCATGTTGACACATGAAATCCGAAGCACTCTTGATCGGCACACGATTTTGAAAACAACTCTTGTTGAGTTAGGGAGGACATTAGGGTTGGAGGAGTGTGCATTGTGGATGCCTTCGCGAAACGGGTTGACCCTCCAGCTGTCACACACATTGAGACATCAGATACCAGTGGGGACCATGGTGCAGACAAACCTGCCAGTGGTGAACCAGGTGTTTAGTAGTAATCGTGCAATTATTATACCGCACACGTCTCCTCTGGCGAGGATTCGGCCTATGACAGGGAGATATGTTCCGCCTGAAGTAGTTGCTGTGCGGGTCCCGCTTTTGCATCTTTCCAATTTTCAGATAAATGATTGGCCGGAGCTATCAGCCAAGAGTTATGCAATTATGGTTCTCATGCTGCCGTCAGATAGTGCTAGGAAATGGCACATGCATGAGTTGGAGCTAATAGAGGTCGTTGCTGATCAGGTTAGTATTTTGTTTGGGATTGAGGCTAAATTTTATATTTTTTTAGAATTTTTTTACTAATTTTTAGATAGGTAAAAAATCACTATTTTTGAATGGTCTAGAATTTTTATATCATGTGATTTTCTACCTATCTAAAAAAAGTAGTAAAAAAATTCTAAAAAAATGTAAAATTTGATCTACAAGTACATTTTTATGTGGAGATCATGTAGAACTGTTCAGATTGATCCATAGTATGGACCATTTTGCGCTATGCATAGTACCATAGCCTCATTCTTTTGTTTGGTGAAATTACCATTTTGGCTCTTGATTTTGTAATATTTTAGTTAATTTTTATAATTCTTCAAGCTCTTGTTGCAAGTCCTATTAGGTTTTGTAATAATATGTAATGCAATTTAAGCACCTTTTGTGGTTTAGAACAGACTAAATTTTGTTAGCGCGGTTTTTGTAACTTTTGGGAAGAATTTTTTTAAACCATAGTAAGAGGTACACGTGCAATTTACCCCCACCACCTTTTGCCAAGACTGTTTTTCATTTAAAATATGAACTAATTTGCTTTAAGTGGCACTTTCTAATTTCAATGTTTTATTCAGGTGGCAGTTGCTCTCTCACATGCAGCCATCCTCGAAGAATCAATGCGGGCCCGAGACCTCCTAATGGAGCAAAATGTGGCCCTGGACCTGGCACGCAGAGAGGCTGAGATGGCGATCCGGGCCCGCAACGATTTCCTGGCCGTGATGAACCATGAAATGCGGACCCCAATGCACGCCATCATAGCCCTCTCCTCTCTGCTTCTAGAAACCGAGTTGACCCCTGAGCAGAGAATCATGGTTGAAACTGTGCTAAAGAGTAGTAACCTCCTTGCAACTCTTATAAATGATGTTTTAGATTTGTCGAAGCTAGAGGATGGAAGTCTAGAGCTTGAGATCAGCGCTTTTAATCTCCATGCTGTTGTCAAGGAGGTGTGTCTCGCTTTTTATTTATTTTTACTTGCTCTACTTATTACTCGTTATAATATCTCAAGTTTTTTAGTTTTCTTTTCTTGGCTGTTTTTTGGATTTTTGATTGCATAATTGGAGGTACATGGACATATGCTTATAAGTCATATATCCGTTTTCAAAGTCCAAACAAACCATTCAAACCGATCTCCTTTATGAGAGCTTCATTTAGAAAATTTTAAAATCAATTTAGTATCAAGTCTAGTAAAAAAATGAAGAATTTTAAGATTATCTTGATGTAATATTTTCTGAAAATCTGCATTTTCAAAAATTCTAAAAAAATAGTTAAAAATTTCAAAAAATGTAAAATTTGATCTCGAAGCACATTTTAATATTGAGATCATGTTGAACTGTTTGGATTTGTTCTTTGGACTTTGAAAATGGATATATGACTTACAAGCAAATGTCCTGATATGCTTCTAAAGAGAACAAAAAAATTATACTTCAGTACAATTATTTCAATACAACAACTTCATTTGTTTTTTCTTTGATGTGGTATAACTATAAATCAGGTGGTGGGTTTCATCAAACCAATAGCAGCTGTGAAGAAAGTATCAGTATCAGTCTTACTGGCACCAGACTTGCCTGTGTGCGCAGTTGGGGATGAGAAGAGGCTGATGCAAATTATTTTGAACATCTCTGGCAACGCAGTGAAGTTTACAAGGGAGGGGCACATTTCAATCGTGGCCTCAGTTGTGCGATCTGACTCTTTGAGAGAGTTCAGATTCCCCGATTTCCATCCCGTTGCTACTGACGGGCATTTCTACCTCAGAGTACAGGTACATATATTGATGAACACTGACGAGCATTTGTTGGGCATTTTTGGGCTTTTTAGGGCTTTTTTGGGTATGGTTTCACCTTTTATAGTTACAGTCTGCATCCTCTGAGGTAACAGAATATTTGAGTTTAGATCCAGACTGTCTGATCAGAACCCGGGCCAATCCGGCCCGAGGTGGAATGCATGGGCCCCCTTTATATTCATACCAAAAAAGATCAGACGGTCCGGATCTAAACTCAAAACTTTCTGTTACCTCAGGTGATATGAATTCCTCTAGTTATGAGGTCTCTTCGTTTCTGGTTAGAATTTGTGCAGTCTTGTGTAGGGCAGTGTGGTCAGGTTAAATTTTACCAGTTTCAATGAGCACTCTACCAAAGGGTCAGGTTTTAACGGGGAATCACTACTTTTGTTGGTACGCAGTGTATACCGACTAACTGGCACTTGTATGATTGAGGTACTATGTACCGAGATTCTTGAGGTACCATGATAATATTGCTTAAAATAACATTTTTAGAATGAATTCTGTTGACTTTTTTCTTTAGGTTAAGGATACAGGTTGTGGGATAAGCCCACAAGATATACCGCATGTTTTTACGAAATTTGCGCATACGCAAAGTGGAGGCAACCGAGGCTATAGTGGAAGCGGTCTAGGTCTTGCCATTTGTAAGAGGTATACTATTTTTTTTTTATCTTATTATCAAAGATTTGTTGATGCTGTATAGTTAAACTTATTTGTTTTTACCAGATTTGCGACTCTAATGGAAGGGCACATATGGTTGGAGAGTGAAGGCCTCGGGAAAGGCTGCACGGCTTCGTTCATAGTTAAACTCGGGTCGTGTGACAACAACCCATGTCTATACCAGCAGCAGCAGATTTTGCCTGTAGTCTGGTCTAACCAATCTGCTACAGATGGCTCTGCCATGTGGGCCCCACCGCCCCCGCCTGTAGTCCCGGCAAAAAACCGCTACCAGAGAAGTATATGATGAGTTAATATAATTTGATTGGGTAGGATTTTGTCAGTTTTGGTATTTTTGATTTGATGGCTGTTGTAGTTGGGCAGTAAATTTAAGGGACTATTGTGCAAATAATGTAAAGTCGGAGGGCCTCTAATTAAGTTAGCTGAATTGTATGACAAAACAAGAAGAAATTATGATTTCATATAAGCGGAGCATGAAAAGTTTGCCTTGCTATACTCTCTTTTTATTTACCAACTTATGATCGATCCGATGCTCTGCAGATGCTTGGATTAAATTTGGCCTGGTTTGAACCACTTGATCTGCTTTAAGATTTGTGCTAATCAAGTTGGAACATTCTCTTTTCTTGCTGACATATCACCTAAGGTAATGTAATATTTCTGTTTAGATCTGGATCGTCCGATCAGAATCCACACGAATTGGATTCTGATCGTATAGTCAGGATCTAGAGAGGAATTATTATGTTACCCCAGAGGATATGGACTAGTATTTGTGCTAGTTGTATCAAGAGGTGATTTCATATAAGCGGGAGCATGAAAAAATTTGCCTTGCTATACTCTCTCTTTTTATTTACCTACTAATGGTCGATCCGGTACTCTCCAGATGTGCTTTAAGATTCGTGCTAATCAAGTTGGCACAAATATTGACATGGATCGAATGGTTTCAACCAGGCATGAAACCAGTATGTGCAATTCATATCACCTTAGGTAATGGAATATTTATGTTTAGATCCGGATCGTCCAATCAGAATCCGCACGAATATTAAAGAGCCCGGATTCTGATCATACAGTCCCGATCTAAAGAGAAATATTATGTTAAAGAGGATATGGACTCTTTTCCAAGCTGAGAACTTGGTTTATCCTTATCGCTTCTCTCTCTTTCTCTCTGCCGCGTTTTCTGATCATGGGGAAGAAGAAAGAGTTGATGTCGTCAGCGCCATGGCGCGGAGATGACGACGAATCCGACATATTCGAGGTGCAAAGATGAAGATCACCAGTAAACCCGAATCCGACCCCACCTTGCACTTACCTGCTAAGAAATTCGCGAAGAAATCGGGTTTGGATTACGACGATGACGAGCCCGTTTTCGACCCTGAACTTCGCTACAGTTTCCAGCGCAATATGCAGGTATATCCATCCTCTACAATTTCTTACCGTTTTGCCCTTGTGAAACTTGTAATTTGTGTAAATAGCCCCCTTAAACTTACTATCAGGAAGGGAACAGTGCGTTTCACATTTAGTACCAGAAAATACCAGTATTCATTTACTGACATTTTGTGTTTAAGTTATGATTTGTTGAGGGCTTTTATTTGGTTTTTGGGGATGGGGTGGTTTACTGGTACACTAACTGGTGATGTTTTTTGTGGAAACCAGTTCCTGGGACGGGTTTTCACTGTGGATACGCTGGTGAAGCCTCTGCCACCTGTCATGGCATATAATGTTTCCCGCAATATCAACTTCTTCTTGCGCATTTTCACGCAATTTTGGGGTATGTTTCTGCTGTCTCTTTGTAATTCTAAGATTGGTTTCAATTGGTTTGTAAATTTACTGACATGCCCCAACCTGAAAATGAATTGACAGAAGAATTGGGTTTGGGTTTATTGACAACAAATTAATTGGACAATTTTTACAATTGTCAAAGATGATTTCTAATTTGAAATCTGGTAATTGAAATATAATCTATACTTTATGCACATCATGCACATGAAAAAATATGAAATCTGATGCAAGTTTCACAATTTTTCTAGTGTCATTCAAATACATGAAAATTGATGCACAATCTAGAAGGTTAACAACATCTCTCTAAATTTTTTCAATATATAAAAATCTTTTTGAGTTGAATTCAAATAGAGTTGCCGAGTTAATAAGCTGTTGTTAGTGGATATCAACCCTTCACATTTTAGGCTTTTTAGTATAAACACAAAATGGGTAAAGCAAGTCAATAAATCGATATAAAAATTATATGAATTTGAGTAATCAGGCTGTCAAGTAATTTTTGCAGATCAACGATCTCTAAATTTGAGGAATTTCTTACTGTAAAGTGGTATCGAGTATTTGATAATAGATTAATTAGTATGCTTAAATGTTACTGGTACATGACTTGGCACTTCTGTCAAATCAGATGATAGTGCAGCTAGTACATGACTGGTATTGTTATTATACTTACATTTTCAAGAGATACATGTCAGTACATACTTGAATTTGTATACTTTATGTAAGGGAGGAATTATCTCTTGCTACTTATAACAAATGTATTGTGTGGCATTTTTTTATTAAGCCCTTGTGAAATTTACATTTCTCAGATGAGGAGGGGATTGCAAGTGCGCAGAAATCACTGGGGTTAGGTCAAGAAGACCGGGATCGCCGGGTCCGTTAGGGCATTTAAAACCATATGTGCCTTTTAGCATTTTGTTCTATTTATGGTTTATATTTTTTTTTTGCCTTCGAATCATGGATGATTTATAGCTTTTCTGGATTTTTTTTAGTGTAAAATAGTTTGTTGATTAATTAGTGTTGTATTTTTTTCCTTCAACTATTTCTCAGATCGAGTTGCAAATGTTCGATCCATGTCAAGATTTGCGCGGATCAACTGCGCACAAATCTTGACGCAAATCGGAATGCTTCCCAATTTGTTCCAATGTCCATCAGAAAACTCCAAAGAAAAACAAACTTTGTGAAAGTTTCAAGGATGATTCCGGAATCTGTTTAACTTGTTTGTTTGTATAGAAATGCATTTGAATTTTTTGCAAATTTTGTTACTATGCTAACGAGTAAATCATGACACTATTCTAGAATCAAAAGAAAACATGCATAATAAAAAGACAAAAACACTACAAGAGTAAATATACCATTTCATTTAAATGGAAACACCAAATCCATTGGTTTATTCAATGTAACACCAACATACATTATAATTAACACACCGATACATAAAACACAACACACATTGAAATAGGAACATAAAAAACAAGGGACACACATACACAAAATAAAAAATAAAAATAAAAGTCGAACTGAATAAAAGGAAGAGACTGAAAGCAGCATTTCAATCTATAACTTTATCAGTAACATGGTTGAGATTAGGATGGTTACCGATGTGGTTTCGGCATTGGTTAACACGCAGCTTTCTAAGCTCTTCCATAGCCCCCCGTTCCACCTCCCAATTCTCCAAATTCTCCATTTTCTTAAGTTCTAAGAACTGTAACTTTGGGAACCCCTTTGCGGAACAAACCATTTGCTTCCCTGTGTATGCTCCATCTTGTAAGCTCAGAAATTTCAGCACTTGTAATCTTTCTAGGGCCGGCATAGGGTCTTCCTTCAAACCAGACTTTGTTAGGGTGAGCTTTGCAAGATTTGGTGGAAATTTAACATGATCTATGAAAAGTTTCCTACAATTCCTCCATTCTCCCTCTAATTTCATTGACTCTACCGTCTCAAGGTTTGGAAAGGCCCTTACGTCGATAAACTCTGATGGCATAACCTTGCCCATAATTGCCATCGAGATGAGTTTATCCATGTGACTCAATAGGTTAGAAATAAATTTCCATTCTAGATTGTCCCAATTTGAAAGTGCTAGTTTTCTAAGGTGGATCAGGAAGTGCGGGAACTTTTTTAGCCACGACTCATGAACAGCAACTGTTTTCAGGGTTTGTAGGTTGTCTATTTGTGCTTCAGAGGGTGGGCCTTTAATTTGGGAGCTTGGTTTCACGTAAACATGGCGAAGTGTTTTGATGTTCCATAGAGATTCAGGTAGGGTTTCTATGCTTGTATCTCTAACATCCAATGTTTGAAGATTTTTCATGTCTCCTATATTTTCTGGAAGCTTAGATATGTTACTATCCCTCAAGCTCAGATATCGTAGGTAAATCATATTCGGTAATGTTGTTACTGGGATTGTAGAGTTCCTCAGTGCCAACACTTTGAGAAGCATGACACTTCCAAGAACATTTCTATCAAAATTAAAAGCTAAAAAAGAACATATATGATTGTTTTTCACCTCCGTGCATTGTTTCTTGTTATCCTGATAGATTGCTAAGCGGATCACAGATTCAACATCTTCCTGATTTGGATTGACAACCGAAAACCCTTCCATGTATGATTGTTGGATTGCGAATTCTTGAATAGAACGAGGTAATCGACAACTTTTTATTGTGCCAAGGAATGATCTCTCTGAAACAAAAACCAACGATCTGCACGCAACAAGGAAAATAAATAAACATCAAATACATGTTTATAAAAGTAAAAAAATTCTCAGTTTAATTAAAAAACAAAAAAAAATAATGTTTTTGTTTATCATCAAGTAGACCAAAGAGAATTATGTACTTTTATTGTAATAAAACAGTAAAAATTCATTTTTATTGATGACCTCCTTTTAGGAAACTACGACCTAATGTTTGAAACAACAACCATCCTATAACTAATATGACCTAATGTTTGAAACAACAACCATCCTATATACTAATATGATGTCATTTATGCCACAACCGGAAAAACTATAGAACTAATAATAATCTATAAATTATAAGACCGAATGTCGATTTCCAGAAATATTGAGAATACCTTTGGACTAGTTCGTCGAGGTACTTATTTGCAGTCGTCTCTAGAGACGTCTGTTTATCCTCTTCTTCGACAAATCCTTCAGCAATCCATATCTGAGTTAGAGAGGTTGCAGGAATCTCGAAACCAATAGGGTAACATGCAAAATAAAGGAAGCACGGCTGAAGAAAGTATGGTAAATCATTATAGCAGTAGGTAAAAAGTTGCCCCATATGATCGGTCGTAACATTATCATAAACCCCTTTGATCTTGTTCAGATCAATATGAACCCGCCCCCAGATGTTGTAGGTCATTGGTTTAAGCGAAAGGAGACCCCCTATAAGGGCAAGAGCCAAAGGATTTCCTCTCCATGACAAGCAAATCCGATTAGGGAGATATCCCAGTTGGTTGAAAAGCTCAAAAATGATCAACATGCGCCTTTCATGATCATTCTGCTCTCGTCTCCATTCCTGATAAAAAGTGGGAAGCGCTTTCTTATAGAAGAATGCTCTGCTCTCGTTCTCCCAGTTTGAAAAATCTGCCCCCTCAAGAAGCATGTTTTCAATGTTTCCAACTTTAGTACTCATTATTGTATCTATGTCGTTGAGGTCATCTACCACATCTTCTCTGTCATAGAAAGCAAGCCAATTACCAGAATACCCGTAGGCCTCATCCCACATATCGATTAAATCTTTGATTTTCACCCTACATTCTTCCACCAAATCGTTTCCGGAGCTGGAGGACTGCTTTCTAGAAGCATGCCCAATTAACTCACTTATTAACTTTGCAACTTTTGGAGCTGTTAGTCGGTAACTCTTAATTATAGCCTGCTGTTTGTCCACAGAGAGATCCTTGAAATATGTGCTCTTCATGAATTTACGAAGGCTCATTAACAATTTGTTACACTTTGGTGGCCAAGAAATTAGTTCTCCCGTGTCTGATATCATATCATACTAATACGAAACAGAGATTACTAAGATAGAGATTGAATGTATTGAGTTTATTGAATTATGAAGGTTACAGAGTACAGAGTTTATATAGCCACTAATCTATTACAATCTCAAGCTTCCATAACTAACTAACAGAATACATTCCAGAATAATCCTCTAACTAACTTTCTATTTTTCTGTCTTGCTGTGAGTGATACTGGAGTCGTCCAGTATATGTATTGTATTAGCCCCCCCACAAGCTGAGGGTGACGGAAGCACCGTAAGCTTGGATCTGAGATGAATAAAACGAGGAGAAGCCAAAGGCTTAGTGAGAATGTCCGCTATTTGATCTCGAGTCGAAATAAATTGAATGCGCAAGGTTTTGTTAGCCACTCTTTCACGGATGAAATGAAAATCGATCTCGACATGCTTTGTACGGGCGTGAAACATCGGATTAGAGGCGAGAAAAGATGCTCCAATGTTGTCACACCATAGTGTTGGAGGGGACTGAAGAGGAACTTGGAGTTCGGCTAGTAAGAACTGCACCCACATCAATTCAGCACTGGTAACCGCCAAACTCCTATATTCAGATTCTGTACTGGACCTTGCGACAGTAGGCTGTTTTTTTGAGCCCCATGAGATGAGAGTAGAGCCCAAGTAGACACAGAAACCTGATGTGGATTTGCGATCATCCGGCGAGCCGGCCCAATCGGCATCGCTATAAGCGTGTAGAGTAAAAGAAGAAGCCGGGTGAATGGTAAGGCCGTGAGACAAGGACCCTTTGAGATAGCGTAAAATTCTCTTAACGGCATCCCAATGAACTGTTGTTGGAGAGTGCATAAACTGGGATACCTTATTGACCGAATAAGCGATATCGGGTCGAGTCAATGTGGCGTATTGCAAGGCGCCAACAATTGAGCGGTATAAATGAGGGTCATTGAAGGGATCACCGTCATGTTGGGACAAGGTTGAGTGAGGAACCATGGGAGAAGGACAAGCATTTGAATCTAGCATATGAGCACGAGTGAGAAGATCCCTCACATATTTGGCTTGAGATAGATGGAGGCCATGAGAAGAGGAAGCTACTTCAATACCAAGAAAATAGCTTAGAGGGCCAAGATCCTTGAGAGCGAATTTTTGTTGTAAGGCCGAAATGATGCCATGAACCGCTGTGATGTTGGATCCCGTGACAATAATGTCATCTACATAGACTAAGATGTAAATCAAGTTGCCATGAGAAGATAGAATAAAAAGGGAAGGGTCATAATGAGAAGCAATGAAACCGTGAGCAAGCAAGGCGGTGCTCAAAGTATGAAACCAAGCTTGAGGAGATTGCTTGAGGCCGTAAAGCGCTTTAGCAAGACGACACACATGGTGTGGTTTAGAGGAATCCACAAAGCCCGGCGGTTGTTGCATAAACACCGTTTCATGAAGATCACCATGGAGAAACGCATTTTGCACATCGAGTTGTCGAATGGACCAACCATGAGAAAGGGCAATCGTAAGAACAATGCGAATAGATGTTGGTCGAACAACCGGGCTAAATGTATCAAAGAAATCAACCCCTTCTTCTTGATGAAACCCTTTGGCCACCAAACGAGCCTTGTAACGCTCAATAGAACCATCGACAAGACGCTTGATTTTGAACACCCATTTACAACCAACAATGTTTTGGTCGGGTTGAAAAGGAACAAGATCCCAAGTGTGGTTGGAAATGAGAGCATCGAATTCTTTTTGCATAGCTTGAACCCAATGAGAATGACCTTGAGCTTGTTTGAAGGTAGTAGGTTCGGTTTGAAGAAAGGTTTGAGTATGAAAAGCGACATGGTCAGGAAATTTGCGCGGTTTACGTGTGTTGTCACGTGTACGAGTAGTCATTGAATGTTGAGACTGAGAGGGAAGAACTGTAGGTGTAGTGAAGTGAGAAGGCGCAGGTAAAGAATTAGAAGTAGAAGTCTCAGGATGGTTGAGTGAGGGAGTATTCGGATCAGGTGCAACAGGTGAAGTATGAGGCATAGAAGAAGAGATAGGATCTGCTACAACCAAGGAGGTAGGCGAAATAGGTGGTGAGGAGGAATTAGCAGCAGCAGGTTGTAGGGCAGGAGCATGATTTAATAAAACCAGCCAGCTGGTGAAATCCGAACCAGAGAGGTAAGCATCAGATGGTGGCTTGAGATGCTTGAATGGAAAATAATTTTCATCAAAGGTGACATGCCTAGAAAAATAAAAACGATTAGTATCCAAATTAAGGCATTTATAACCCTTTTGAGACAAGGAATATCCAAGAAAAACACAAGGAATTGAGCGCGGTTGGAGCTTGTGTGTGGAGTAGGGTCGGGTGTATGGGAAGCATAGACAACCCAAAACCCGCAAGAATGTGTAATCTGGATTTTTGTGAAAAAGAGAGAAGAAAGGGGAAGTAGAGGTTTCGGTTGTGGGTAGTCTATTAATTAAATAGACCACACTAGAGAAAATGTCATCCCAATAAATTTCGGGAATTCCCGCATGAGCCATGACCGAGAGTGCAAGTTCAATCACATGTCTATGTTTACGCTCCGATACTCCATTTTGTTGTGGAGTGTAGGGACACGTTTTTTGGTGAGTAATAGAAGGAAAAATCCGTGAAAGTTTAGAATATTCGGTACCCCCATCCGTACGAAGAGTTTTAATGGATTGAGAGAGCAAGTTCTCAACTTGAGACTTGAACAAAGAAAACACCCGAACAACCTCATCTTTTGAGTGTAAAAAATAAATCCACGAATAACGTGTAAAATCATCAATAAAGATCACATAGTAACGAAAGCCATTATTTGATAAAACGGGAGAAGGTCCCCATACATCCGAGTGAATGATTTCAAGAGGATGAGAAGTAGAGGAAATGCTAGAAGAAAAAGATAACCTATGTGCCTTAGCAACACTACAATCATGACACATGGTTATTTTATTAGAAACACAAGGTAAGCTATGATCAAGTAAAATTCTTGAAGTGGTAGAGGATGAGGGATGCCCAAGTCGAAAGTGCCATAAATCGGCCGAGACTCGCTCACCAAGAAATGCTTGCGGAGATGTAGGAGATAAGGGCAAGATGTAAAGACCGCTAATGAGCCGAACTTGAAGAAGGATTCTCATTGTGTGGCGCTCCTTAATCACACAAAATTGAGAACAAAATTCAATGAGAATTGAGTTATCATGTATAAGCTTAGAAAGGCTCAATAAATTTTTTGTAAATGAAGGCACATATAACACATCCCGCAATGAGAGCGAGCAATTGGGAAAATGCAAAGAAGTGGAACCAATATGGCTAATACGCATACCGGATCCATTACCAATGTGAAGGGCATCGAATCCATCATAAGGCATGTAAGATGTGAGGCAATTAAGATCATTCGTCACGTGATGCGTAGCACCGGAATCGAGATACCATTCGGGACCGGTCTGATTTTGATTCGGCTGGGCTGAAAATGCTTGAACCTGAGTTTGAGAAGACTCAGCCAAATGGGACTGATAATTCGGACGAGTCTGCTGTGTGGGAACATAATCAGCAATGTACCAACAGTTTTTAGCTATGTGGCCCTTTTTTTGGCAGAGTTGGCAAGTTTCAGCCCTATCCGGATTAAAAGGCCTGGGAGAGAAATTATTAGGCTGTGCTGGATTAAAAGGAGCCCGATGGGGTGGGTTTGAGAGGAGGGGAGTGGAATTGGGCTGAGAAGGGGGCCGAGAATTAGAGCCCGCATGGGAATAGTTAGCGGGTCTAGGGTTGTAAGAGGGTCTCTGATTATAGGATCTACCACCCGATTTGAAACCAGGTCGCTGGTGAGAGAGAAAAGCAGCGGGATTTTGAGAAGAAGGAAGAGAGGAAGAGAAAGAACTTGACTGAGTGGAGAGGAGAGATTCATGAGCACAGAGGAAGGCATGGAGTTCATCAAGGGCTGGAGGGGTAGACCGAGTAGTGATCGCAACCACGAAGGAATTGTAATCCGAGCCCAAACCACCGAGAATGTGACGCATCAGATCGGAATCAGGAATGGGATCGCCGGCTGCCTCCAATTGATCAGCAATATTTCTCATTTTTTCGAAAAACTCACTGCAAGACTGCCCTCCTTTGGATGTCGTTTGCAACAGGCGGCGGAGTTCCATGATTTTAGCAGAAGAAACGGCGGAATAGACCCTGTGAAGCGAACTCCAGAGAGAAGAAGCGGTCTTGCACGCAATGTACTGTGTCAGCATAGGCCCAGTCATTGTAGATCGGAGCCATCCGAGGAGAAGACGGTCTTGCTTGTGCCATGCAAGAAATGCTGGATTGTCGATCATCCGATCTCCTGCTGTGATTTGTCGATCTGGTGTGGTGGAGCTGATATCCAGGTATGCTGTCAAACCGAATCCATCGATGATTGGTTCGATTTGTGACTTCCACGTGAGAAAATTGTTTCGATCAAGCTTTACTGACACTGGAATGGTAATGTGGGTGATCGGTTCTGGCTGAATCAGACCCGGATTGTAGAGATTAGAGGAGGTGGAGTTGCTGGTAGACATGGCTGTTCTTGATTTTTTTAAAGAGAGAAGATATGAGGCTCTGATACCATAATACGAAACAGAGATTACTAAGATAGAGATTGAATGTATTGAGTTTATTGAATTATGAAGGTTACAGAGTACAGAGTTTATATAGCCACTAATCTATTACAATCTCAAGCTTCCATAACTAACTAACAGAATACATTCCAGAATAATCCTCTAACTAACTTTCTATTTTTCTGTCTTGCTGTGAGTGATACTGGAGTCGTCCAGTATATGTATTGTATGTAAATTAAGGCATCCATCTCTCTGTTTCAACTTTCTCAATATCACTCCAAAAATCCTTCCTTCCTTCTCTCTTGCTATCCTTGTTTGGCCGTGCAGAATATACCCAAACTCAACCAAGTAACTGCAATGAAAAATAAACATTATAAATAAAATTATGGAATACAATTTAATGAAAAATTTCATTAACAAGCCATTTATACATCCGTTTCTAGTTTTTTTTTTTTTTTTTATCTCATGCAATCGTTCCAAATAACACATTTTTTCTTTTGCAAAATTACTCCTGACTAACTAGATATAAAATGTTTATTTGAACAAAAGGAAAAAAAATAACCATTTACATGAAATTCGATAGACAGTTTTTTCAGAATAATACCTAAATATTTGCCATTTATAAATAATTTTCTGATTAAACTAAAACTATGGAGATTCAAAGAGTATGCAAACTAATACTATAAATGGTGAGTGAAACTTTAAAACTCTAAATTCAAAACTTCAAAACTCTTCCGAAGCCATCACCTTGCTACTAACCTCATACATACTCTCTACCAAACAGAAAATGTTGATTGACAGTTTTTCAGATTAATATACCCAATAATTGACATTTATAAATAAGCTCCTCTACACCATTCAAAACAATGACCCCGTACTAATTTTCTGATTAAAGTAAAACTATGGAGATTCAAAGAGTGAACTCTCAAGCAAAGTGAGATACTGTCTCGTTATTGCACCTTGAGAACCTGTCTCGTTACAACATAGTCTTTTATTAAGAAACCAATTACATCTATTACATATGCCTTTCAGAGATTATGAGACGGTTTCTAAAAGTTGCTTGAAAAAGGCTTCTCAGAATCTTAGTGATGTAAATCTTTTACATATCATTCCAAACAGATATTATTATTAGTAAGCTTTAATATATTCTTATTAAATTATACAACTAAATCGAACTTTGTAGAGTCTAAAATATAATGTCACATTTCAAATATGTTAATTAAAAGATAATATAATAATAAACTTTGTTCTAAAAAATATTTTTCTCGTTTTTCCAAAAACTTTTCATTTTTACAAACGAGCTGTCAAAATAACTTGTTGCATTTAGTACACTTTACTCAAATTTTAATTTCAAATATTAATTTTGTACGCAACAAATGGTATAATCCAATATTGACAGGAAAAATTTGAATAAAGAAACTAAGCCATTTTTTTTTTAATGTAGCACAGAAAAAAAAAAAAAAAAACCAAAACGGCACCAAATCCTGGAAATTCCAGATTTAGCACGGCCGCAGATCGGTTGAGCGGCCCCATTTATTGGGAACCGGAGATTGGCTGAGCGGCCCCATTTTTTTTTTTTTAAGACTTGAGAGACAATGTGAATGAAATTGAATCATAAAAATTCGAATTTTGTTTTTAATATTTGTTAGAGTACTTCTTTTAATGTATCCGAAATTTTTTTAATTAATACTAAAAGACGCTAAATTACTTGAAATTATATTAATTTATGCTGAATAACACTAAATTACTTGAAATTACAATAATTATGTAGAATTATGCTAAAATACGGTAAATTATGCTAAATTACGTATGAATAGGGATGATGTCTTCACTGAGAAAGCGAAAAATGACGACGAAACTTCAAACGGCCATAAAACGGCGCTCGAGTGTCCGATTTCAGCAAATGACCACTTTTCAGAAATCTTGTGAAAATACGCATGCATCAAAAATAGCAATGCTGAATTTCCAAATTTAGAATCGCCAAAAAATAAAGGGAAGAGTCTCAAAACTTCAGTTGAAGTTTTCGATTAATATTTTCATTTCTATTGTTCAATCTACGTAGCTCAGTAAATTAGTTATATAATGAACTTGTAGAATACTAATTTTTTTACTATTTTTTATGATTTATGAAAGATGGCACAAAATAGGCCCTATTCATACGTGATTTATTGTAATTTCAAGTAATTTAGTGTAATTCTGCATAATTATTGTAATTTCAAGTAATTTACTGTAATTCAACATAAATTAATATAATTTCAAGTAATTTAGCGTCTTTTAGTATTAATTAAAAAAATTTCGGATACATCAAAAGAAGTAATCGAACAAATATTAAAAACAAAATTCGAATTTTTATGGTTCAATTTCATTCATATTGTCTCTCAAATCTTAAAAAAAAAAAATGGGGCCGCTCAGCCGATCTGTGGCCGTGCTAAATCTGAAATTTTCAGGATTCGGTGCCGTTTTGGTTTTTTTTTTTTTCTGTGCTATATTTAAAAATTTCGGGAATCTAAGACATGAGTGGTGGTACGAGAAAGATCTCAAAAATTGATTGTCCACACATCAATACACCGTATAGAAAGATCTCAAAAAGATCTCAAATTTTTTGTAATATATGAGCGTCAAGAAAAATTGACTAGAAAATTTGTGGTGCTAATGTCTAACTAAAAGCTATGGAAAAATTAATACTACATATCAGGATTAACAAAAGATAGGTATAAAAATATCTAAATACATATACATATCCATATAATAAATTGAGCACCTACATTAGATTTGCTATGTAAATTGAGCATGCACATCAGATTTCAGAATATAGTTTTGTGAAATAAAAAAAAGATGAGAGGAATACCTCGACACGTGTAGAAAGAGTAAGGCACAAAATGCAGATATGTAAGTAGAAATCTTATCCTAAATTCCTGTTGTGGATAGTAATTCAATTAATAAACAACGACTGGATAACATATAATTATCAGTCAAGTAGTTACTAAAAAAAATAGTAATATACCTCTGTGCAGATTAAGATAGGCAGGGAGAGGCTCAAGCTCACAACTGAAAATGAAAGGTTTACTGGTGACGCCTTCCTACTTAACTGGCAAAGAAAAGGAAATTCAGCATTAGATTTCAATTTTTTTTAACAAAATCAGAAAATCCATAAAGCCTAAAATGATGATTGAGTGTAACATCATGACTAACAACATCTTTATAGATAGGCTGTGTAGGAAAGGTGAAGTTGAGAAGGCATTGGATTTTATAGAAATTATACATTAATAAAGTACAATGAAGTATATGAAATACAATGCAGATAATCAGAAAAAATAAAACATGGTGCATATGATAAATTTTTTTTTTTTAATATATCAGCCATCAATTAAAATTCACGAAAATTTGAGGTGCTGATGTCTAACTTCAAAGCAATTGGCAAATTAATACTATATATCAGCATTAAAGAAATAATTGTAAATTTGTAATTGTATAAATGTTTGTTTATACACATCCATATAATAAATTGAGCATCTACATTAGATTTGCAATGTAAATTGAGCATGCACATCAGATTTCAGAATATAGTTTTGTGAAAAAAAAAAAGATGAGCGGAATACCTCGACACGTGTAGAAAGAGTATGACACAGAATGCAGATATGTGAGCAGAAATCTTATCCTGGATTCCTGTTGTTGAGAGTAATTGAATTAATTAACTACATCTGGATAACATATATATTATCAGTCAAGTAGTTATAAAAAAACAGTAATATACCTCTGTGCAGATAAAGACAGGCAGGGAGAGGCTCAAGTACACAACTGAAAATCAGAGGTCTACTAGTGGCGACTTTCGTACTAAATTGGCAAAGGAAAGGAAATTCAGCATTAGATTTCAATTTTTAGCACAATCAGAAAAACGATAAAGCCTAAAATCAGGATTGAGCCTAACATCATGACTTACAACACCTTTATAGATGGGCTGTGTAAGAAAGGTGAAGTTGAGAAGACACCGAATTTTGTAGTTGTTATTGATTTCTAAAGGGCAGTTGCCTGACATGACTATACATGGGCCATGCAAGGTATAATTTAACAGTCATTGGATTTTATAGAAGTCATGATTTTCAAGGGTATGAGTCTATGGTTGTGTCCTACAGCTCAATTATACATGGCATGTGCAAGAAAGGTGAAATTTCCTGACCTAACGAGTCTAGTTCACGATAAATTGAGCATGAACATCAGATTTCAGAATATAGTTTTGTAAAATAAAAAAAAAGATGAGCGGAATACCTCGATACGTGTAGAAAGAGTAAGGCACAAAATGCAGATTTGTAAGCAAAAATCTTAACCTAAATTCCTATTGTGGAGAGTAATTCAATTAATAAACAACGACTGGATAACATATAATTATCAGTCAAGTAGTTAATAAAAAAAATAGTAATATACCTCTGTGCAGATTAAGACAGGCAAGGAGAGGCTCAAGCTCACAACTGAAAATCAGTGGTTTACTGGTTACGCCTTTCCTACTAAACTGGCAAAGAAAAGGAAATTCAGCATTAGATTTCAATTTTTTTAGCAAAATTAGAAAATCCATAAAGCCTAAAATCATGATTGAGTCTAACATCATGATTTACAACATCTTTATAGATAGGCTGTGTAAGTAAGGTGAAGTTGAGATGGCATTGAATTTTATAGAAAGTCATGATTTTCAAGGGGCATGAGCCTAAAGGGTACGAGTCTAATGTTGTTTCCTATAGCTCTCTTATTCATGGCCTGTGCAAGAAAAGTGAAATTTCATAATGAGCCTAGGACTCGATAAATTGAGCTTGTACATGAGCCTAGGTGAAACTCCTTGACACGTGTTAAAAGAGTAAGGCACAAAATTAATGCAGAAATCTTATCGTAGATTGATGTTGTTGAGGGCAATTGAATTAATAAACAATAAATAAACTGGATAAACTGGATAATACTTACAAAATACTATTGTGAATCCAGACTGTTTTCTTATTGAAATAAGATTATTTGTACATCCAACGCCAACCGTATATTAAATCTTTTGTAAAAGTTAAACATACATCGATCTCTTCAGCACACAAAAAAAAAAATAGAAATTTTCAAAATATTTGGCTTGTGGTTTATAATCCAGTCCGCATATTAAGATAGACTAGATCCATACCATTAGTTTTTTTAATAAATAATAATTTTTATAATTTGGTTAGATCTTCGTAAGTTACTGCCTAGCACCATGAGACACTGGCTCATTACAACTTATTTCTCTCTTATTAAAATACCAATTGCATCTATCACATTTGCATTTGAGAGGTTATGAGACAGTTTCTAAAAGTTGCATGATAAAGGCTTCTCAAAATAACTCCATCCATGTTGTATTTTAGCATTTTTTTATATAGCTGAATTAGGGATGAAAATCTTTTACATATCGTTCCAAACTATTATTATTATTATTAAGTTCATTTTTATATATTCTTATTAAATTATACAACTAAAAACAAACTTTTTAGAGTCTAAAATATAATGTCACATATCAAATATGTCAATTAAAAGATAATACAATAATAAACTTTGTTCTAAAAAATATTTTTCTCGTTTTTCCAAAAAAGTGGTCATTTTTACAAACGAACTGTCGGAGCAACTTGTTCCACTTAGTACACACATTACTCAAATTTTAATCTCAAATATCAATTTTGAACGCAACACAGGGTATAATCCAATATTGACAAGAAAGATTTCAATAAAGAAAATAAGGTCCACACACACAAATACACCGTATAGATAAATTTCCTCGTGTGCATGTTACTTAGTTTCTCATAAACTGTATTTAATCAAATAATGCTCGGCGGTCCACAACCAATACAACAATATAGTCAAATTTCATCATGATGCATGTTACTTCCTCATTAAATGCATCTAATTAAATACTGATATTAACTGATAAATTTTAACAAAATTGATAGTTATATATGTATAAAATTTTGATAAATAATCAGAGAAAAATTTGGAAGAATTTATCAATTTTTATGCAAACAAAATCTATCGAAATGCATTTAAAACAAATTACAAGGCTATTAGATTATTCGTTTAATTTTGGACACCTTTAAAATGGTTAAATCGTCAAAACTGACACTTGTGCTTCAAATAATATCCAAAACATGTACAAATTACTATTATAGCAATTTTAAAAGTTTATATCAATTTGTCGGCCAAAAGTAGTTTCAGTATATCATTTTGACTGCATAATATATAGATGTTTTCTGTTAATTGTGGAGTCATTCAAGTGATTAATTAAACAACCAAAAAGGTCAATTGATAGTTTTTCAGATTAGTACCCAATAAATGCCATTTATAAATAAGCTCCTCTACACCGATGCCGTACTAATTTTCATATTAAACTAAAAACAATGGAGATTCAAAGGGTGGAGCGTGAGATACTTTTGGTAGTGTCTAAGTTTACGAATAAACTAGCAGAATGCCTCGCTTTGGTTCTATGGTGATATACTGATATTGAGATAGTGTATAAAAGAAAACATAGTGCATAGTATACAATAGGAAATACAATGCTCATGATCAACAAAATAAAAAATATGGTGCATATCATACACCATAATTTTTTTGTAATATATCAGCTTCAAGTAAAATTCACGAGAAAATTTGAGGTGTTGATGTCTAATTACAAAGCTATTGAAAAAATTAATACTATATCAGGATTAACCAAAAATTGTAATTACATAAAATATTGTATATACATATACATATAATAAATTGAGCTTCTACATTAGATTTGCGAATATAAATTGAGCTTGCACATCAAATTTCCGAATATAGTTTTTTGTGAAATAAAAAAAAGATGAGAGGAATATATACCTCGATTGTTAAGAGTAAGGCAGGTGTGGAAAGAGTAAGGTACAGAATGCAGATCTGTGAGCAGAAATCTTATCCTGGATTTCTATTGTTAAGAGCAATTGAATTAATAAACAACAACTGGATAACAAGTAGTTATTAAACAAAATAGTAATATACCTATGTGCAGATAAAGACAGGCAGGGAGAGACTCAAGTACACAACTGAAAAAAAATCAGAAGTTTAATAGTAGTGACTTTCGTACTAAACTGGCAAAGGAGAGGAAATTCGGCATTAGATTCCAATTATTTTTTGCTAAATCAGAAAAACCATAAAGCCTAGAATCAGATTGAGCCTAATATCATGACTTACAACACTTTTATTGCTAGGATGCGTAAGAAAGGTGATCGATGTTGAGAAGGCACTGGATTTTGTAGATATCAAAGGGCAGTTGCATGATGTGACAATATATGGGCTATGAAAGAAAGGTGTAACTAAACATGCATTGGATTTTAAGTCATGATTTTCAAGAGACATGAGCCTAAAGGCCTATGAGTCTAATGTGGTGTTCTATAGCTCTCTTATACATGGCATGTGCAAGAAAGGTGAAATTTCCGCACCTAACAAGCCTAGGTCATGATAAATTGAGCATGTACATCAGATTTCAGAAATATAGTTTGCCAAACCTAGGTCAAGAGACATTACCCGGTACTGTTGCTTTTTCTAGACAGGAGGTTTGTTCTGATGCACTTGACAGGGGAAGAGAAAGGAAGGAGAGGGTAATTAAGGGAAGGGGGAGGAAGTATATATAGGGGTAGATTGGCTCAGTTTTTCAGCAAAGGGATGAGATACTTTGGATGGTGTTTAAGTTTAGAATAAAGAAAGACCAACTTTTGAATTTTTGTATGTTCTCCACACGAGGATAGATAACACAGCTGGAAAGAAATGATTCTCTTGTTCTTGTAATTTCTTGGTAGGAAATTAATATTTGTTGCCCGTGTTTAGGTAGTTGATCGCCAATGAATTAGCATTCTGATTATCACTGAGCTGAAAATAAATGAAATGAGTTATAGCACAAGCTATTCACCTGAGCATTTATTGCACTTAATGTAAGCTATAGGAAAGGAGTGTGTAGTCATATGACTATATGAGCAATTTCAGATCTACCCTTTTTATGCCATTCTTTTGTCCAATTAATATTCTCTGTACATTGTAACATAAATCAACTGGACAAGGAAATGAAGGACAGACAAGATCTGAACAAGAATTTTCACCTAAAGCACAACTTATAACTCAGCTTTTTGTGCTCTTAATATTCTTAGTAAAATTGCTTTAACAAGCCATTTATACTTCCGTCTCTATTTTTTTTTTTTCACCTCCAACTCACTAGACATTTTGCTGATTTTTTTATTAATCGAAAATAAAATAAAAAAATATCACGAAGAGAGATCGTTTTAGCGAAAAATCGAAATATCACTACCAGAATTTTCACTTGTTGCAAGGGTAATAAACATAGTTGCATGGGTGTTAAGGGTCCATGCAAAATAATTTGGATTTCTGGTTTCGTTTACTTTTTTGCATGGGCTGTCCCATGCAAAACATAACCCATGAAACTGCTCACTGCTTATCTATGCAATTGTCTCCTATCGGCCCATGCAACTAGTATTGGGAGAGCCAGCCCCGCCAAAATGACTTAGATAGTATATTTTATTAAAGGTACATGCAAATACTTGATTCTATGCCCATGCAAATAGTTATGAAGTTGTGGGACATATTATTAGCATGGGCTGTCGCATGCAATTGTTATGTAGATTCTTTTTATATTATTTTATACTAGAGGTCCATGTTAAAACTCGGCCACCATACCCATGCTAATAATCTGGAGAGTTGGGATCGACTTTTTGCATGGACTATCGCATGCAATTGTTTTTAATTAACAATTTTTGTATATTTGGTATCTCCCTTTTACCATGCATAAGTGCACATGATAAATATAATGTAAATATGTATTTTTATTTCCTTTCATATTGCTTCCAGTATCACTTCCGATACCAGTTCATGTACCATACACTCTGTTTAATCCCGATGATTAATACCTATTATTTTTCTATTGCACAAAATATTAACAAAAATAAACTGAGAAGAATAATAATACTAATTCAACTCAATAAATTACCAAACATTTATAATAATTAAGCTTTTTCCTGATTTTGTTATGTCACGCATACAAAAAAAAAAAGATCTGAGTGATCTGTATATATAGTTTGTTTAAAAACAAAATTTATACCTCCCTTTTAGCCTCCACTTCATAACTTCACCCAAAATCAAGCGATGAGAACCTTACAAGTTCTTATTTTACATGATTTCATTTTCTCAAAAGTATCACTATATATAGTAATGACAGCTTAACATTTCCATTCTATTATTTTGGAACAAATTAAGCACTGTTTGCGAGCTGTGCAGCACTCAAGACACTGTAAGTACCCATGCAGCGAGCCGCGTGGCATTTCAAGGGGTTTACGGGGGTCAATGGAGTTGGAGGAGGTTTTCACCATGCAGAGAGCCGCGTGGCATGGGAGGCCACGTTGGCTGTTTTATTTTTATAGAGTTTGCATGTTTGCCATCAACCTTATAATTTTGCAATATTATAATAAAGTCTAATATAAATTTCAAAATTAATATAAAAATTTATTGGGTGTTACAAATTTAATTTAACATTATGTAAAATAGAAATATGAAATTAATAACTGAAAAATAAATACGAAAGGTCTGAATATAAATTTCCATAAAATATGTTACGATCAAAGAATAAGTATCATATTTCTGAACAAATGAAGAAGATAAGTAAGTTAATTTTAAATTAAGTACGAAGAAACAGATTTATTCAACTAAATAAAATTCTGATGTTAGTTTGGAAGTTGAAATAAATTTAGACACGGATATTCCAAAAGTAGAATCTATATGAGATATGTATAGCAAGGGAACAATTGGTAATATTTATGATCTTCTTTTAACTGATTTGGGTTGATTTACAAAATTTAAAAACTGGAGGTTGAATGTGAAATTTGGCAAGTGGGACCCACGCGTCTATTTTTCCATCCTTCATCCCTTTTGTTCTCTCTTTGGCCAATGCACGGAGTCCCTTGTGGGTCTCCCCTCTTATTATTCGAAACTCAAACCTTCTCTTCCTCCTATGTTGCTTGCGCAAAAGAAAAAGAAAATAGAAACAGAGTAACTGAAGGGGGATATTCTTTCTTGCTCCTTGGAAAATCTTCTTCCTTTTACTTTATTTTTCTTTATCAGACATGCTGGTACGAATCACTTTTCTTTCACTTTCGCTTTCTCTTTCGCTTTCTTTTTCTTTCTCTCTTTCTTTCTCTTTCGCTTTCTCTTTTGCTTTCGCTCTTCGAAATAAAATCATTCAAAGAGTATTTTATGAATCATTTCTCTCTCAATCACCCTTTTTTTTCTTTTGACATTTATGTACAGGTTGGGAGATATATTGTTTGAGGTTTGCTTTAAAGTTGCGCTAAGGAGCAGTGTTGAAACTATGTTATTGCAATTTAACAATGACTATTTTTTTATTTGCACCAAAGTAACGTAATAATATTTGCTTATTTCAATTAGTTACTTTTAACAGACTTCATATCTGCTATTATGAAAGTGACACCAACAATATGTTATACTTTTTATTTGAGTTATTAGTTGAAAATAAAACAGCTCGCTTAAATAGAAGAAGCGTCTTCTCCACTAAAAATTTAATAAGTATAATTTGAATTGTTAAATTTTTGTCAGATGATCATTGAAATTATGTTAGTGAAAATGTCATCACTTTTATGGTAGTAAAACACACGTTTATTTTATAAGTATTCGATCTTACAATAATTTTAGAGGCGGATTTAAAGAAGGTCCAGGAATGGCTAATTAAGCTCTCCTATATATAGTTCAGAAAATTGTAAATTTCATGTATAATTTCTGCTTCTTTTAATAAATTTCTATAGTTTACTCTACAATTAATTAAGCATTTGTTTAATTTAAACAACAATTATATCTCGTTAAAAATTATATCTTGTTGAATATTACTTTTTATTAAATTCAACTTCTGCTTAGTAAATTTCTAGTTTTGTCCCTGATAAATTTCTACTATTATATATAGGTCCACACTAATGTACGTTCAGGAGCTATGAAAATATTTACAACATACCAAATACCAAAAATAAATTTCATATATTATTAGTAATTACAATACACTAATGCACGTTCAAGAGGTTTGTTCTGAGGAGAGGAGAGAGGACTGAGATGGTAAGCTCCTCTACATCATTCAAAACAGCAATCCCATACTAATATTCATATTAAACTCAAACTATGGAGATTCAAAGAGTGAACCCTTAAGAGTCTATTGTGCGCAAAGTATGATACTTTGGATAGTTTTTAAGTTTAGGAATAAAGAAAGACTAACATGAGGAATTAAGAATATAGAGGTAACACCTAAAAAGCATTTATTATTGTCCTTTGCATGCCTAGCGCTTTGAGACACTGGCTTGTTACAACTTTTTCTTTTATTAAGAAACCAATTACATCTATGACAGGAATTACATCTATCACATGTTACTTGCACTTATGTGCAATGTGTGAAGGTATTACCTTTTACCTTTCTATGTTGCCTCCTTTTATTTATCAACTTATGCACAAATTAATTTCCCCACTGATTATAATTATCTATAAATTAATCCATTATTACCGCCATAACCACTGCCAAGATGGAACTGGAGGGTGTCTGATGCCTGGTCGAAGTCGTTCCTTCTGTTATAAGATTTGTGCATAACGCTTTAAGATTTGTGTAAAAAAGATCGCATGAATCTTAATAAAGATTTGATGTGTCTAATCGAGTATCAGATTGAATTTGGTTGGATGCCTATCAAAACGCTCTTTTCGCTGCTAAGATACTAGAATGAGTGCTAGTTCGTTCTATCAAGAGGTGAGGTTTAACTGGGCTGCTAGCGATTATTTTGGGCCAAAGCTCAATAATATATTATTTTTTCAAGCCTGGACTCTGTTTTTTTTACTTTGGTAACTATCACCCAAGGGAACAAAATATTTATGTTTAGATCTGAACCGTCCGATTAAAAACCACACGAATATTAAAGAAGCTTACCGTGCATTCCCTCGAGCTGGATTGGTCACGATTCTTAGCATACAGTCCGGATGTACACAGAAATATGTGTGCTAGTTGCATCAAAAGGTGAGTAATTGGGCCTAAGCCTAATAAAATAAAATTATTATTTTCAAAGCCGAGACCCTGGGCCTAAGCAGTTGTCAGTAAATCTTTACATTATAGGCTTTTTAGTTTTAAAAAAAATGGTTTAAAGCAGGTCAATAAATCGTGACCAAAATCATATTAATTTGAGTAATCAGACCATCATGTCATGTTTATTTCAGCCATTGTTGCAGATCAACGATCTCAAAATTTAATTCTAAACAGATTGAATGAAATTCATACAGGAGAGTACTGTACCAAGTATTTGATAATAGATTAGTAGTGTTCAAATGTTACTGGTACACTACTTGGCATTTTTGTCAAATCAGATGGTAGTGCAGTTAGTGCATGACTGGTATTGCAATTATACATGTGAGTACATACGTGTATTTTATACTTTGCGTAAAGGAGGAATTATCTCTTGCAACTCACAAATGTATTGTGTTGCATTTGTTAATTAAGCCCTTGTGAAATTTACTGAGAAGGGAATTGCAAATGTGCACAAATCATTGGGGTTAGGTCAAGAAGATCATGATCGCCGGTCCGTTAGCGCATTTTATTTTTTTGCCTTAAACACTAGTGCAAAAACTGGAATCAGGATCGGCCTAATAGTATCGGTTATATGAAACAACCGGTTCTAATATCTATCTGGATCGGTTTTTTTAAGAAAACCGATCCTAAAAACTATTCAGATCGGGTTTTATGGTTAACCGATCCTAATTTATGAACAATTAGAATCGGTTTTTATTAGAACCGATCCTGATACTATCAGGATCGGTTTTTACAAACAACCGATCCTAATGGAACACATATTAGGATCAGTTGTTTGTAAAAACCGATACCGATCCTGATAGTATCAGGATCGGTTCTAACAAACAACCGATTCTAATTCCTTTTTTTTGAATGTTGGTTCTGAAAAAAAAAGAATCAGGATCGGTTGTTACAACAGAACCGATCCTGATACTTTTTTTTTTTTTTTCAGAACCAACATTAAAAAAAAAAAAAACGTATCAGGATCGGTTCTATTGACAAAACCGATCCTGATAATTTTTTTTTTGTTTTTTTTTCAAAACCAACATTAAAAAAATATATATATATATCAGGATCGGTTCTGTCCACAGAACTGATCCTGATTTTTTTTTTTTTTCAGAACCAACATTAAAAAAAAAAAAAAAAGTATCAGGATCGGTTCTGTCCACAGAACCGATCCTGATACTTTTTTTTTTTTTCAGAAACAACATTAAAAAAAAAAAGTATCAGGATCGGTTTTTTCAACACAACCGATCCTGATTTTTTTTTTTTTCAGAAAAAAAAAAGGTATCAGGATCGGTTTTTTTGAAATAACCGATCCTAATGCTAATTTGACGCTAGGGTTTAATTCTGTTTCGCGCCTTTGTACTTACAAAAACAATCAGGATCGGTTATTTCGAAATAACCGATCCTGATAACTCCTGCTTAGTTCTTATTTTCATTTCGCGCCTCTCATTTTCAACTTAGCGTCTTTCTCTCTCTCTGTGTCTCCGTCTCTCCCTCTCAAATCCTCAGACCTCCGTGTCTCTCTCTCTCTGTCTCCGTCTCTCCCTCTCAAAGCCGAGCCTCTCGAACCTCCGGCTCAATTGTGTCAATTTTTAATTTTTTGTATTGTTTCAAAAATTAATTAATGGTGTTTGTATATTGTTTTTCAGTCTTGAGGACATCTCGCTCAAATTACTTAATCATCCGGCCGATCAACTATCACGGTATTAGCTTTATCTAATTTTCTCATTATTATACTTTTAAAACACATTTTTTTTGTATTTTCAATTTATTTATTTATCTTTTTTCATTTGAGCAAGGCTTTTTGAAACTATCTTTTTATTTATCTTAATCATCTGGCCGATCAACTATCTTTTTTCATTTGTATTTTCAATTTTATTTTGCTATTGCACCAAATTTCTTCAACTATTATACTTCTTTTTGTGTTTCATGAATTTTATTTTGTGTTCTTAATTGGTTTTGAGCTCCAATAAATCAATGGTAAATAAAAAAAAAAAAATTATGCTGGCCAGCAAATATATATGGAAGCTGGCCAAATAAAAAAAAATATTTTTTTTAGATCCAATATAACATCAGGATCGGTTGTTTCAAAAAAACTGATCCTGATTCTTTTTTCTTTTTTTCAGAACCAACATTAAAAAATAAAAAAATAAAAAAAAGGTATCAGAATTGGTTATTTCAAAACAACCGATCCTGATTTTTTTTTTTTCAGAACCAACATTATTAAAAAAAAAAGTATCAGGGTCGGTTGTTTCAAACAAACTGATCCAGATAGTTACTATCAGGATCAGTTGTTTCAAACAACCGATCCTGATAGTATAACATCAGGATCGGTTGTTTGAAACAACCGACCCTGATAGTAACTATCAGGATCGGTTATTTAACCGATCCAGATTATTGTAAGTATCAGTATCGCCTCCATCAGGATCGGTTGTATTCCGATACTAATATGCATATATAACCGATCCTGATTCCATATTTTCCACTAGTGAAAATTATGGATTATTGATAGCTTTTGTGATTGTGTTTAGTGTAAAACGGTTTGTTGATTAATTTAGTGTTGTACTTTTATGATTACGCAAGCACCTTAATTTGAGACGCATATAATTTGGTCTCATTGATTTAATATTCATAGATATACCAAGTCCTGGGTGAAGTCTCAGTTGTTATTAATTGTGTACCATCATGTTTTATAGCTTTTGTATTACTTATCCAGGTGTTTGTTGGTACTTGCAAAATTCTAACCCGTTTTTTTTATTAATAGGAAAAAAAAATATCGATAATGAGGAACAGTTTCGCTAGATTTTGAAAAATAAAAAGAACGTTATGGTTTGGGCACTGTAGTTGGACGTTATAAATCATAACGTCCAATTAATCTGATGGCTAATGATATCTAATAAAAAAAAAAAACACTGTAGCTGGATGTTATGGTCTATAACGTCCAACTACAGTGTTTTTTTCATTTTCCAACAAAATTCACAAACCGAAGAAGAAGCAAAAAAAATAAAAAATAAATAAAACTGTAGCTGGACATTATGGTCTATAACGTCCAGCTGTAGTGTTTTTTGTTAATTAAAAATCATTAGCGATCAGATTAACTGGACATTATAGACCATAACGTCTAGCTACAGTGTCCTGGACGTTATAAACCATAATATTTTTTCTATTTTTCAAAATCTAGCAAAACTATTCCTTATTGTTGATATTTTGTTTTGTTTTTCCTATTAATAAAAAAACGGAATTCTAACTGTATCTGATCAGAATGTACCAACATCCAGTACTGAATTTCATGATTAAGGACTAAAAGGTACATATAAAGTTATGCTTAAATGCATGTCTCATATCAGAAGCACATAAAGCATTTTTCATGAGATGCTTTTATCATTTTAAATTGAAATTGTATGTCACCTAAATTATTTTAGTTCATGAGTTGCTATAATTAATGTTTGCAAGAACAAACTTTTTGATAGGCAATCAGGCACTTTATATGTATATAAAACTTGCACTAGGGAACAGAGATAAATTGAAAATTTTAACCAAGTATTTAAAACAAATTAAAATCACAACAACGTTATCCAAAGGAAAATGGGAAAAAAAATGTAGATTTATTATATGTAGCATGATAAAAGTTCTTCTATCAATATACAAAAATAACAGTGTTGCAAAAAATTGTATAGGAACCATCAACATCAAAAGTTCAAAACCTTTATTCCGGTGTTTTAAAGAAAAAAAATTCCAACAAATACTAAAATTAGCTTTTGCTCCTCAATTTAACAAGTATTAAAACCATTTCAAGCATCAAGAAATGGATAATCAGTGTACCCAACAACAGGATCTGGCACGCAGAAAGTACTCCAATCATACTTATTCAATGGTGCATTCAACTCGAAACGCTTTGGCAGATCAGGATTCGCCAAGAAATATCTACCAAATGCCACCAAATCCGTGGATCCTTCAGCTATCACCTTATTGCCTTCCTCTCTGTCGTAACCCCCAGCCACGATAAAGGTGCCATTAAATGCTTTCCTCATTGACAAAAGTGCATCTGGTACCTTAAACCCATCCTCATGCACCATTCTTGGTTCGACCGGATGGAGATATGCAATGTTTAATTTTGACAGAGATTTGGCCATGTACAAAGCAAGTGCATTAGGGTTTGAGTCAGAGCATTGCAAAAGGTCAAGGTAGGGGGAAAGGCGCACTCCGACTCGATCAGCCCCGATTTCATCTATGATGGCTTGAATGATTTCTAGGCAAAATCGGGTGCGGTTTTCGAGGCTACCGCCATATTTGTCAGTGCGGTCGTTCACGCTATCCTTGAGAAACTGCTCGATTAAGTATCCACTGGCTGCGTGAACTTCTACGCCGTCGAAACCTATATATTGAAAGAAACTAAAATTATAAGTTAAGAAAAAAATTATGGAAATGATTATTGCTGTCTAATTTACTGTCTTTTGAGGATGGATCAATTTAAAAATAATAAGGAAACAGAAATCATAGCCATTAGAAGTGCTGGTCTTATCACAGATGAATTATAATAACAATCTTAAAAACTACTTATACCAGTAGCAACAACAACAAAAACAAAATAGAATAGCAATTTGCAAAACACATTAATTTTAATTCAGAATATGTTAATTTTGGCTACAAAATTACCAGCATCAATGGCATTTCGAGCGGCGAGTCTAAAATCATTAACAATCTGAGGTATCTCCTCTAAAGCTAGTTTCCTCGGAATTGGGTAGTTCAGCGGCTGCCCATCCTCCCCAACTTCTAGTGTAATGCGCTTATCAGTGCTTGATACCGGTGCTTGCCCGTTCGGTTGATAACCTGTACATTTTCAGAATTAAATTTTTTACATAAATTTCAGTAATGGTAACATTGAATAAATATTGTCGAATTTCTCAAACAAAATATATAAACCTACTATAGTCAGAAGCGCGTCCACAGTGCCAGATCTGGCAAAAGAAGATGCCTCCCTTTGCATGAACTGCATCGACAATAGGCTTCCATGCCTTCACATGCTCCTTCGTCCAAATTCCTGGTGTTCTGGGATACCTTTTTAAAAAAAAAAAAAAAAAGAGCAAGTGATTAAAGTTGTAGGGACTTAATTATTAAAAAAACAAACTTTTCTTTTTTTTTTGAGAAAAAGGGTCAAGTCGTTAGTTATATATATTAATATTTACAAGAGATCTTTTATCTTAATTTTTAACTTACAACCTCCTACACAGAGAAAGCTGGCTATCAACGAGCAGCTCATAATGAAAATTATAGTTGCATTCTAGTAATATTCCAATTTTACCCCTGGGCTGTTTTTTTCCGTCATAGTACTTAGTTGAAACTTAATCTAGGTCCTTGGGTAGACGAAATAAATTTGCACGGTATAACAAGATCAGTAGTACTGCATAAATAATATAAATATTCCAAACTGTCATAGGGAGGCTTTCTGCATTGCACTAAAACTCCATCAAAATTATCTCCAAAATATGGGTAAATCAATCTAACGTAACACCTTGAATATATAATGTCTCCATTCATTGTAAAAACTATATGAAATCAGTAATAGCACAAGCTATTCATTACCTACATCTCTCTGCTTCACCTGAGCAATTATTTTAAAACGGGAATTTGTTTTTTATAACATCCTTTTTTGTCTAATTAATATTCTCGGTACATTGTAACAAAAATCAAAAGGACAAGGAAATAAAGGACCGACACTGAACCATTAAAAAACTGGCATTGTAGGGATGAATAATCTATTTAATATAATTTTTAATGAGGTGGGTCAAATAATTTTTTTATACTGACAAATGTTACAAAGTTTATGCAATAAAAATATATATAATTTTCCTATCGGACTTCCCTTTGCCCTGGATTATTGGGCAATCACACTTAATTTAATTACTACTAATTAGTGGATTTAATAGTGCGTTTAATCGGACGGTCAAGAATCCAATTGGACTGATTCTCATAAAAAAAGGAATCCAATGGACTCAATGTTTTGTACAAACTAACATTCAAATTTGCATGGCACATAATATTTTTAACAAGAAATACCCTACCTGAATTTGCTTTATATACATGGATATGTCGCTTGCTTTCAGTAGGTTGTTAATAACCACCCACAAGAATTTTATTTTTCAATGTTTGACGTAATGAATTATCAATTTTTTTTGTTCGCTCAGGAGAATAAAGGTTGCAGTTTCCACCGGACTAATATCTCAAATAAAGTTGTTTTTTTTTTTGTCAAATAAAAGAAAGTGTGAATTTCTCTCCAGGAAGACATTTTGGTACCTCTTTGGCTCTTTCCCTTATATGGATGTGATGAAGTGTATATCCTGAACCTTAATAATAGTATAACCCTGGAAAGTTGTTAGCGAACAAATTAAGTCTTGAATGCCCTGCCATTTATTACACTTTATGCAGATGCAGGCATTCTCCTTAATTACCACTTTTTTGCTCATTAAACACATTGATAAATTAAAAATAATACAAGTTAACTAAAATGATCGTAACACTCTAATTAATCCTGTCCATAAGTGTTACTTTGCCATACCGAGAAACTATCTATGTTACTGGTTTTCCTACTGCCTTTTGTAAGCAGGTTTTATTTCAAAACCTGAATTGTTTTGGACTTATATATCTTCATGAATAAAGCAAAAAGGGACGTATCGAACTATAGATCCTCTGCAGTCCATACAAAACAACAATCATGCATGTTATATATAATATATGAATGAAATGATATAACGAAAAGAAATATCTAACATATTGATCCTCTGAATTAATTTGAGCCCGATTGGAATTGTTACACATATAAGAGGAGCAACATATATAATTATAAGAATCCAATTGAGCCATCAGCTACCAGAGATGAGTGACCAATTCCCAACCCTACTCAGGTACCTCAAGATATTGAACCAACCATAGCTTTCAAAAATGACATTGCTTTCCCTCTTGCACTTTAGCTTTGGCTTTGGTTTCATTTTCTCTTTCACTTTCACTTTCACTCTTACAGATAAAATCAACTGTATATAGTTCAAATAGTATTTTATTTATTATTTCTCTCTCAATCACTAATATCAGAGTCCCAATAGTACCCAAACACTATTACAGGGAACCGACGCAACTCTATCTATCGTTCTTCCTTCCGTCAGCTCTATCTGTATATCTTTTCTCAACATCACTACGTAGATGCCCACGAGCTTTCTATCAAAAAAAAAATATCACTATGCAGAGTAGAACTAGGGCGTTCTTAAGTTCACCAAGTTCCTTTGTGAATTTAACTCTAAAATCTATCGGATTGGCTTCAAATGACGAATCCGAACCGTTGGAATCTATCTACCTTACAAGTGATCGATGTGTCTACATGCGAAAATTTTCAACTTTCGAAATAATTTAGTATAAAGTCAACAAGTCAAAATTAGAAGGTTTATAAATTAATTTTAATACATTCATTTTTCCAATGTTTTTTAATCACTTGACTCTATACAAAGAGGCTTGGTATATATTAAATATGTCTTGTATCAAAAAATCATCTCGTACTTTATCTATATATTTTAGCATCTGGTCCCGAATTTTTTTTATATTATATATTGTTGTTAAATTGACAGATGCTAACTAATTGTTCAAAAAAGAAAAAACACCTAACAATCTTTTGACAACCTAATAATGATATTTGTCGGAAATGCTAATAATGGGAAATAATAATGTTAGTGAGTTAAGCTGCGGCGCACCGAAGACCAAGTGCGTTTGCTCCAAGAGCGGCGTTCTGAAGTCTCCAGGTAATAATGGGTTTTGCTTTTAACTTATTTCATCTTTTTTTGGGTTATTTTTACTGGTTTTTAGATACTTGTGCTTATTTCGGCAAGTGAACTTGTCATAAGTTTGCTCTCTGCTTTTTACCACTTCTTTTTTGTTCCGAATTGCTAGACAAAGTTTGGTGAGTTGGAAAGATGAATCATTTCACGTGGTTTTGTTCTTTTTTGCTCTTTTGTTCAAATAAACATTTTATCTCTAGTCACTTGGTAGAAATCTTGCAAAAGAAAAAGGTATTATTAAAAGCAGTGTCTGTTCTTCATTTCCTTGCATGTCCTTTTGATTCGTGTTACAATGTACTGACAAAAAAAAAGGATGGTATAAAAATGGTAGATGCCAAATTGCTGATTTTAATATATAGCGTGATTTTTAAAATAATTGCTCATGGTGAAGAAGAGAGATGTAGGTGAATAGCTAGCTTGTGCTATTACTGATTTCATTTATTTTCTGTTCGGTGATAACCAGACTGCTAATTCATGATGCACTAGCAATGTTTATTTTTTTTACAATTAATGGAGACAATATATATATATATTCATGGTATAATGTTAGATGAATTAAACAATAATTTAGAGGATGTAATTTTCGTCGACTTCATATATTCATGGTATTACGTCATATCACTGTAATAATTATATGTTACAGTTTGGAATCTTTATATTATTTATGCAATACTTATATTGTCCAGGTATAACGACAAAGAAAAACTATTTTGGACCTCAATTAAGTTCCAATTAAGTATATACCTTCACACATTGCAAATAATTAACAAGTGCAACTACAATATAAGATTAAATTGTATTCATAATTTTTTTTTCTAACAACTAACTCAGACCAAGTATAACGAAAATTAATTGGGATAGAAAATTTTACCCAAGTAATTTTATATATTAAACTGAACTCTAAAACGCCACAGGAAAAGAAAAAAGAAAAAGAGGGACAAATAACGAAGGAATATTGACACACAATGAAATTTTGTTTTCAGAGGAACATGATCACAAAATATGGAATGCTAAGAGAGACATATATTTAACAGCCAGCCCAAATGCTTTATGCTAATCAAATATCTCATAAGATGATTTAAACATAATTATTTTTCCCATGCTTACAATTTTTTTTGTTGGTATCCTATGCCTTTGATTTCAGCCTTCAAGAAAAAAGAAAAGGGATAAATAAATAAATTTTAATATTCTGTACAATTAGCATCAAAATACAAATAATGAATTTTTTAATTTGTCAAGCTCAAAATTTGCATATTTCATTTTTATTAAGTTGAACATTTTTTTAGAACTACAAAATATGAAATTGCAGAATATAAAAGAAAAGTATATTTGGAGGTCTAAGAGATACTACCAAAATCTTTTTTATGGGTAGACTTCCTGAGTCATCAATGCAAATTAATATAAAAAATGTATTTGAGAAGTGCATGTTCAGCTTCTTCATTAATTCTAATTGTTTTAATATGAAGGATATATATATAAAAAAGACACAAAAGGCATCAAATATGAAATTTCCTACCAACAAGTTACGAATAATTACTTTCCAGCTGTTACTTATCCGCATGTGGAAAACAAAAAAAATCGAAGAGCCTGTCTTTATTTATTCCTATAGTTAGAAACTATCAAAGAATCTCACTTTGAGCAAAAAAAAGAGAAAAAAAAGACTCAGGAGCGTTCAATCTTTGAATGTCCAAAGTTCTAACCGAATTTTGTTGATACTTGTAGAAAGCTGCAATTATGATACTGAGTCGCTAAGGAAATAATTTGGTTCCCATGAAAATGATTTTTATACAAAATTTAATCAATTAAAAATTGACAAGACGGCAGACTGGATTAATTAATTCTTAACCTCAAGCCTAATATATATGTTGATAATAAATATTTTTTTAAAAATTCATGAAAATTGATGCACAACCAATATATTAAACATTATTCAAATTGTTTTTTTTTCTTTTTTTTTAAAAACAAAAATGTAATAACCTTACTACTAAAACGGTTCATACTACGTTTCAAGCTTTTGAAGTTATGCTGAGGGTGATGCTTCTGTGAAGATGACACTCAGAAGTTGTGCTGGGAAGATGGAGATTTCGCCAAAAAAAAATATAGTGATAAATTTTTTCTATTATTTTTCATCATTTCGAGTTTTTTGTTGGCTTATCTATCAAAACCCTAATGAAACTTTCACACCGAATGGGAATTGGGAGAATGAAGGTTCTCATCACATATGCTAATAATTAACAGGTATTGGGAGACTTTGAACATCGATCACTTACCCGTCAAAAGTAAGTAATTTTTTTAGCATGTGAAATTAGGGTGATTTTCATATACTAAATCGACTATATTACTGATTAAGTTATATTAAATCAAAATAGCTAATATATTTGAAAACATAATGGCTAATAGTATCAACAATTAAGAGGTATACGTGAAATTCCCTCTAATTATTAATGAAAATTTTAATATATGTAACAACAAGTTTAACAAAAATAATATATAAATTAGAAAACTCTAGACCCACAAGCAATTATAATTTATAATATCTACTAATTTATTATATCTATAATTATAATAATTATTAATGATTTTGATACATAATTGCACAGTTTGATGTGGCAGCATGGATGGGATTCATTCTATTTTTTATAATTTCAGAATAAAAAATTCTGTATTTGATTCTGACACGTCATCACACATTTTTTATCATTCCACGTTTTTATTTTTTATGGCGAGTTCCGAGGAGATCACTTATGGGGCAACGGACCCAGGTAATTTTTTTCTTTTTCTTTGCCTTTTTCTTTTCCAGTCATTATTTGTAAAAATTAGAAAATTTAAACTTGAGTCATTCGTTGTAAAATCGAAGCAATGATAAACACGATTGTGCTCACGGTCATAATTGACAAACATTAATATTCGAATGTGAATTTATAAAAAAAATATTAATAAATTAAGTCAGTGAGGGAGAGTTTGAACATATGGTCAACTGTTTAACATTTTTGTTGGTAAAAATTAAATATTCCACAAGGTCAAACATGTAATTATTGTTTATATACGTAGCTCTCCCAAATTTGGACGAAGTCTATGTTTGAGAAACAGCTAATGTGATAAACTTGGGATTTCAGTCCAAGTTATACTAATCTGTGAACCGTCATATCTGCTTCAAGATCCGTGCGGATAGTAAAGCGTAGTTTCTGTCTCCTCTCCCAACTCTCCCGTCTACTCTCTATTCGATTTCTCTCTACAAAGGTTCTCCCTCTCTAGGCTAATGGACCCGATGGGCTCTCTCTCTTTCTACACTGCCAACCCGGATCCGACCCCATCATGCGCGTGCCCGCTAATAAATCCGCGAAGAAATTGGGTTCGGATTACGCTACAGCTTCCAGCGCAATATGCAGGTATATCCATCCACTATTTTGGTTACGCTACAATTTCTTACCGTTTTGCCCTTGTGGAACTTGTAATTTGTGTAAATACCCCCTTAAACTTACTAACAGGAAGGGAACAGTGCGTTTCACCATGCTTTTAGTTTGAAATTTGGAGGTAATTTCATATTCAGTACCTGAACAATACCAGTACTCATTTACTAACATTTATTTATTATTTATTTTTGTGTTGAATTTTTGGTTTGTTGTGGGCTTTTATTTGGTTTTTGGGGATGAGGTGGTTTACTGGTACACTATCTTGTGATTTATTGTGTAAAGCAGTTCCTGGGACGGGTTTTCACTGTTGTGGATACGCTGGTGAAGCCTCTGCCACCCGTCATGTCATATAATGTTTCCCGCAACATCAACTTCTTCTTGCGCATTTTCACGCAATTTTGGGGTTTGTTTGTGGTGTCTCTTTGTAAATTTACCGACATTCCCCAACCTGAAAAATGAATTGACAGCAGATTTGGGTTTGGGTTTATTGACAACAGATTAATTGGATGATCTTTACAATAGTCAAAAATGATTTGTAACTTTGAAATCTGGCAATTGAAATATAATCTGTACTTTTAGGCACATTGTGCACATGAAAAATGATTTAATAGTAAAAAATGATGCATTGTTTAACTTTATTCAATTAATTAATGGTTTGGAGTCTTGAGACAACATTTCTCCAGCAAAGTGATATATTCCATAAAATTAGAGGAAAATGAAGACAAATTGAGCCCCATTATGGAAGAATAGGGTAGCTAGGTTGAGTTAAAGAATGTTTATCTGGGCAATTAACTGCAAAGTCCACTGTCTTTGTTTATCGGCCCATATGCTTAAAGTTGTTGTTGTACTGACAAATTGGGTTGCCAATTAGCTGGGTAGTCAATTTCACTTACAATTCAGGTCAGTAGTCAACTTGTCCTGTCCCCATCAATTGTTTTTTTTTTTAATTTTTTTTTTACAGAAATGTAATAACCTTGCTACTTAAATGGTTCATACTACGTTTCAAGCTGTTGAAGTTATGCCGAGGGTGATGCTTCTGTGAAGATGACACTCAGAAGTTGTGTGCTCGGAAGATGGAGATTTTGCCAGAAAAAAATATAGTGATAAAATGTTTCTATTATTTTTCATCATTTCGAGTTTTTGTTGGCTTATCTATCAAAACCCTAATGAAATTTTCACACCGAATGGGAATTGGGAGAATGAAGTTTCTCATCGCATATGCTAATAATTAACAGAAATTTTAGGTTCTGCATGCTAATTTTCCTTTGCTGAGCCATGCATGACATCTTGTGTTCCACTAAGACATAAACTAACCAGAAAAAAATGAAAAACTTTAAAGGCTGTTACTTGTTCCAGTACTAGTAAGCCCAAATTAAACCTTAAAAGGCTGTTACTGATACCAGTACTGGTATGCCCAACTTAATTGATTAAGAGACCTTAGTTTTTAATTTGGTAGTGGGACCTTATTAATTTAAATTGGCTTGTATCCCAATCACTGTAGTTAAGCTTAAATTCGGCTTGAGTTGTGCAATGTGATTCAGTAGCTGGACAACATGTACACATAAATTGATGGAGAAACAAAGAGGAATATTATACAGGTATTTTTATGCATGATAATCACACAGGTACGTTATGCACTGTTTAGACTTAATCTATTATTAATTAGCCATTTAGAGACTTTGAACATCACTTACCTGTCAAAAGTAATTTATTTAGCATGTGAAATTAGGGTGATTTTAAATTTTTAAATTGACTATACTAATGAGTAAGTAATAGTAAATCAAAATAGATATTATAATTGAAAACATAATAGCTGATAGTATGAAAAATTAAGAGGTACCCAAGAAATACGTAATTTTAAAGTTTTTGAGGGGTATACGTGAAATTCCCCCTAATTATTAATGAAAATTATAATATATGTACCAACAATTTTAATAAAAGTAATATGTAAATTATTCATAGTATAAATAAGTAAACTCTAGATCCTAAAACAATTATAATATATAATATCTACTATTTTATTATATCTATAATTATAATATTTTTTAATGATTAATTTTTACACAAAAATTACACAGTTTGATGTGGCTGATGCGATTTATTCTATTTTTCAAAGAAAAGGATTCAATTTTTTTTCCGAAGGTTTATTTTTTTAATTTCTGAATAAAAAAATCTGCAATTTGATCCTGACAAGTCATCACACATTTTTTTGATGCCTCATTCTCTGTTTTCATCCGCTACGGTCGGGACTGGCAATCTTTTTTTCTTTTTCTTTGTCTGAAATCTCCTTCTTTTTCTTTTTCTTTTTCTTTGTCTAAAATCTCCAAGAATTCGAATCTGATCGACTCCATAGATGTTATCTCAAGAACCTTTATCTTTTCCCGATGTGCAACTTCTGGCTTATAGATACGAGATAGGAGTAGGTCCGATGGGCATCGGACCTACTTTTAAGTTCAATTAACTCTAGCACCGTACGATTAGCATTAAATCTGTGCGCATGGAAATTGTTATCAGAGCAAATCTGAGTCTTAATTATCAAAGTTCGATTCTCCAAGAAATTGATATATATCCTCAATTAATTTAGGTAATATTTTTAGAAATTACAATTAATTAAATAAAGAAAATAGAGAAACCGAAAAACAAATTAATATAAATATATTAAGGATGGGGATCCGATAATTTTGACACAACCATAAAATAGAACTTGTAGTTTAGAAATTTGGCAATTCAAATAATGGGCTTGATTTGGACTCAGGAGGAAACGGGTTGGCACGTGCGCATGTTGACGCACGAAATTCGTAGCACTCATGATTGGCACACGATTTTAAAAACAACTACCATTTTGGCTCTTGATTTTGTAATACTTTAGTTAATTTTTATAATTCTTCAAGCTCTTGTTGCAAGTCCTATTAGAATTTGTAATAATATGTAATGCAATTTAAGCACCTTTTGTGGTTTAGAACAGACTAAATTTTGTTAGCGCTGTTTTCGTAACTTTTGGGAAGAATTTTTTTTAAACCATAGTAAGAGGTACACGTGCAATTTACCCCCACCACCTTTTGCCAAGACGGTTTTTCATTTAAAATATGAACTAATTTGCTTTAAGTGGCACTTTCTAATTTCATTGTTTTATTCAGGTGGCAGTTGCTCTCTCACATGCAGCCATCCTCGAAGAATCAATGCGGGCCCGAGACCTCCTAATGGAGCAAAATGTGGCCCTGGACCTGGCACGCAGAGAGGCTGAGATGGCGATCCGGGCCCGCAACGATTTCCTGGCCGTGATGAACCATGAAATGCGGACCCCAATGCACGCCATCATAGCCCTCTCCTCTCTGCTTCTAGAAACCGAGTTGACCCCTGAGCAGAGAATCATGGTTGAAACTGTGCTAAAGAGTAGTAACCTCCTTGCAACTCTTATAAATGATGTTTTAGATTTGTCAAAGCTAGAGGATGGAAGTCTAGAGCTTGAGATCAGCGCTTTTAATCTCCATGCTGTTGTCAAGGAGGTGTGTCTCGCTTTTTATTTATTTTTACTTTACTTATTACTCGTTATAATATCTCAAGTTTTTTAGTTTTCTTTTCTTGGCTGTTTTTTCGATTTTTGATTGCATAATTGGAGGTATATGGACATATGCTTCCAAGTCATATATCCGTTTTCAAAGTCCAAACAAACCATTCAAACCGATCTCCTTTGTGAGAGCTTCATTTAGAAAATTTTAAAATCTATTTAGTATCAAGTCTAGTAAAAAAATGAAGATTTTTTAGATAATCTTGATGTAATATTTTCTGAAAAATCTTCATTTTCAAAAATTCTAAACAAATAGTAAAAAATTTAAAAAAAATGTAAAATTTGGTCTCGAAGCACATTTTAATATCGAGATCATGTTGAACTGTTTGGATTTGTTCTTTGGACTTTGAAAATGGATATATGACTTATAAGCAAATATCCTGAAATGCTTCTAAAGAGAACAAAAAAATTATACTTCATTACAATTATTCAATACAACAACTTCATTTGTTTTTTCTTTGGTGTGGTATAACTATAAATCAGGTGGTGGGTTTCATCAAACCAATAGCAGCTGTGAAGAAAGTATCAGTATCAGTCTTACTGGCACCAGACTTGCCTGTGTGCGCAGTTGGGGATGAGAAGAGGCTGATGCAAATTATTTTGAACATCTCTGGCAACGCAGTGAAGTTTACAAGGGAGGGGCACATTTCAATCGTGGCCTCAGTTGTGCGATCTGACTCTTTGAGGCCCTGTTCGGCAGTAAATAGGAAATTACTGTTCACGTAGGAAAAAAAAGAAATTCACTCAGACTGAATTTTTTTTTCCCCACGTGAACAGTAAAATCTAGTTAAAAAATTTCCTATTCCTATTCCTAATTGATCACTCCTCAATTGACCTATCATTTAGACCTGTTTCTACACTAAAAACACATGTTTTGAACCACCAAACTGACCTTTTTACATTGAAATATCTATAGAATGTGGTACTGCTGTGTTTTAGTTTGCTTTGCAGGAAACAGGCGAGAACAGATGAAATCGGGCGAAAATCGACGACTTTGGAAGTCCTGACGCGAGTCGTATCACATCCCTACGCGAGCCGCATCATCACCTGTCACGACCCCATGTTGCGACCCTCATCACTCACCATTCTCACCTCTGCACGCGGGTCGCATCACCCTGATACGGGTCGCGTCCAGAGGCTGCCGCCAGGCCCAGAAAGGCCCAATTGAAGCCCAATTCGTTTAAAAGCTGAGGTCTTTAAATAGAGGTCCCTGTCAGATCCGATGGCATTCTTCTTTCCCCCCATTTTTGCACAGAGAGCTGAGAGAGAAGAGATCAAGAAGAGCAAGGATTGGAGGAGGCTTGGAGAGGAAGCAAGAAGTGAAGATCGAGAGATTGACTTGATTCTCTTCCCTTTTTCATCTCAAACATGATTTGTTCTTTCTTTCTATCTTTTATTCTCTTTTGCATGATGTGTGAGTAGTATACCTTGTTTCTAGGGTTTGTAGGAGTAATCTAATGCTTTGTAATGGATCTTGCATGAGTCTTTGATTTGAATTGATTGATTGAGTTTCTTTGATTGTGTATGAATGTTTTCTATCTTGATCTGAAATGGCTTGATTGATTCTTGATTGTCTACTAATCGGTTGTCCATGACTTCCCTTTTTGTAATTTGACCTTGATGAACCTTGCAATTGAGATTAAGTACTTGAGGTAGATCGTTGATCAATGTTAATCGAAAGATGAGATTTCTAGAATTGAAAGGTTCTTGATACCTTTAGCAAACGAATCAAAGAACTTAGATCACAAGTCTAAGAAGGTTTAAATCATATTTCTTTACTTAGATCAGTAAACCAACACATGAAAATTGCGGTTTAGGGATCTGGTACGATCTGTGACACCTTACTCAACCAATTAACTCAAAACCAGACAAATGCCGGTTCAGCTCTAGGACCACGCGACCCGCGTACGATAGCATACGGGTCGCGTCACACGGGTCGCATCAGAGGTGATGCGGGTCGCGTGATAGGTCCAGAGGCAAAGCTGAGGATGAAACTTAAAACCCTGGGAACACCTTTTAATATCTGAAAACTAAAACATTTACTCTGTTTTTGATTCTCTGTGATTGAATTGTAGTTGTAATTGCAAATTAGGAAACCTAATCAAATCAAAACCCCTTTTCTCACTTCTAGTACTTAGTCGATTTAAGTCAAAATTCAGATTTGGAGTCGTCCCTGAGGATCGATCCTTATTACTACACACGATTAGAGTTGTACACTTGCAACTTTAGTCGAGAGTAGAACCAAGGTTTAAAAAGTGCAGCACACCCGCTGCACTGAAACTTGTGGTGCGCTTTCGCGCTAACACTAATCCCGTTCCCACTGTTCAGCCGAACAAGCCCTGAGAGAGTTCAGATTCCCCGATTTCCATCCCGTTGCAACTGACGGGCATTTCTACCTCAGAGTACAGGTACATATATTGATGAACACTGACGAGCATTTGTTGGGCATTTTTGGGCTTTTTAGGGCTTTTTTGGGTATGGTTTCACCTTTTGTAGTTACAGTCTGCATCCTCTGAGGTAACAGAATATTTGAGTTTAGATCCAGACCGTCTGATCAGAACCCGGCCAATCCGGCCCGAGGTGGAATGCATGAGCCCCCTTTATATTCATGCCAAAACAGATCGGACGGTCCGGATCTAAAGTCAAAACTTTCTGTTACCTCAGGTGATATGAATTCCTCTAGTTATGAGGTCTCTTCGTTTCTGGTTAGAATTTGTGCAGTCTTGTGTAGGGCAGTGTGGTCAGGTTAAATTTTACCAGTTTCAATGAGCACTCTACCAAAGGGTCAGGTTTTAACGGGGAATCACTACTTTTGTTGGTACGCAGTGTATACCGACTAACTGGCACTTGTATGATTGAGGTACCATGTACCGAGATTCTTGAGGTACCATGATAATATTGCTTAAAATAACATTTTTAGAATGAATTCTGTTGACTTTTTTCTTTAGGTTAAGGATACAGGTTGTGGGATAAGCCCACAAGATATACCGCATGTTTTTACGAAATTTGCGCATACGCAAAGTGGAGGCAACCGAGGCTATAGTGGAAGCGGTCTAGGTCTTGCCATTTGTAAGAGGTATAAACTATTTTTTTTTTATCTTATATATCAAAGATTTGTTGATGCTGTATAGTTAAACTTATTTGTTTTTACCAGATTTGCGACTCTAATGGAAGGGCACATATGGTTGGAGAGTGAAGGCCTCGGGAAAGGCTGCACGGCTTCGTTCATAGTTAAACTCGGGTCGTGTGACAACAACCCATGTCTATACCAGCAGCAGCAGATTTTGCCTGTAGTCTGGTCTAACCAATCTGCTACAGACGGCTCTGCCATGTGGGCCCCACCGCCCCTGCCTGTCGTCCCGGCAAAAAACCGCTACCAGAGAATTATATGATTAGTTAATATAATTTGATTGGGTAGGATTTTGTCAGTTTTGGTATTTTTGTTTTGATGGCTGTTGTAGTTGGGCAGTAAATTTAAGGGACTATTGTGCAAATAATGTAAAGTCGGAGGGCCTCTAATTAAGTTAGCTGAATTGTATGACAAAACAAGAAGAAATTATGATTTCATATAAGCGGAGCATGAAAAGTTTGCCTTGCTATACTCTCTTTTTATTTACCAACTTTACAACTTATGATCGATCTGATGCTCTCCAGATGCTTAGATTAAATTTGGTCTGGTTTGAACCACTTGATCTGCTTTAAGATTTGTGCTAATAAAGTTGGAACATTCTCTTTTCTTGCTAACATATCACCTAAGGTAATGTAATATTTCTGTTTAGATCAGGATCGTCTGATCAGAATCCACACGAATTGGATTCTGATCGTATAGTCAGGATCTAGAGAGGAATTATTATGTTACCCCAGAGGATATGGACTAGTATTTGTGCTAGTTGTATCAACTATCAAGAGGTGATTTCATATAAGCGGGAGAGATCGATCCGGTACTCTCCAGATATGCTTTAAGATTCATGCTAATCCAGTTGGCACAAATATCGACATGGATCGAATGGTTTCAATCAGGCATGAAACCAGTATGTGCCATTCATATCACCTTAGGTAATGGAATATTTATGTTTAGATCCGGATCGTCCAATCAGAATCCGCACGATATTAAAGGGCCCGGATTCTGATTGTACAGTCCCGATCTAAAGAGAAATATTATGTTACCACAGAGGATATGGACTCTTTTCCAAGCTGAGAACTTGGTTTATCCTCATCGCTTCTCTCTTTTTCTGATCATGGGGAAGAAGAAAGAGTTGATGTCGTCAGCGCCATGGCGCGGAGACGACGACGAATCCGACATATTCGAGGATGCAAAGAGGAAGATCACCAGGCAACCCGGATCCGACCCCACCTTGCACGTACCCGCTAAGAAATCCGCGAAGAAATCGGGTTCGGATTACGACGATGACGAGCCCGTTTTCGACCCTGAACTTCGCTACAGTTTCCAGCGCAATATGCAGATATATCCATCCTCTACAATTTCTTACCGTTTTCCCTTGTGAAACTTGTAATTTGTGTAAATACCCCCCTTAAACTTACTATCAGGAAGGGGACAGTGCGTTTCACATTCAGTACCAGAAAATACGAGTACTCATTTACTGACATTTTGTGTTTAAGTTATGGTTTGTTGAGGGCTTTTATTTGGTTTTTGGGGATGGGGTGGTTTACTGGTACACTAACTGGTGATGTTTTGTGGAAAGCAGTTCCTGGGACGGGTTTTCACTGTGGATACGCTGGTGAAGCCTCTGCCACCTGTCATGGCATATAATGTTTCCCGCAATATCAACTTCTTCTTGCGCATTTTCACGCAATTTTGGGGTATGTTTCTGCTGTCTCTTTGTAATTCTAAGATTAATTTCAATTGGTTTGTAAATTTACTGACATGCCCAACCTGAAAATGAATTGACAGAAGAATTGGGTTTGGGTTTATTGACAACAAATTAATTGGACAATTTTTACAATTGTCAAAGATGATTTCTAATTTGAAATCTGGTAATTGAAATATAATCTATACTTTATGCACATCATGCACATGAAAAAATATGAAATCTGATGCAAGTTTCACAATTTTTCTAGTGTCATTCAAATACATGAAAATTGATGCACAATCTAGAAGGTTAACAACATCTCTCTAAATTTTTTCAATATATAAAAATCTTTTTGAGTTGAATTCAAATAGAGTTGCCGAGTTAATAAGCTGTTGTTAGTGGATATCAACCCTTCACATTTTAGGCTTTTTAGTATAAACACAAAATGGGTAAAGCAAGTCAATAAATCGATATAAAAATTATATGAATTTGAGTAATCAGGCTGTCAAGTAATTTTTGCAGATCAACGATCTCTAAATTTGAGGAATTTCTTACTGTAAAGTGGTATCGAGTATTTGATAATAGATTAATTAGTATGCTTAAATGTTACTGGTACATGACTTGGCACTTCTGTCAAATCAGATGATAGTGCAGCTAGTACATGACTGGTATTGTTATTATACTTACATTTTCAAGAGATACATGTCAGTACATACTTGAATTTGTATACTTTATGTAAGGGAGGAATTATCTCTTGCTACTTATAACAAATGTATTGTGTGGCATTTTTTTATTAAGCCCTTCTGAAATTTACATTTCTCAGATGAGGAGGGGATTGCAAGTGCGCATAAATCACTGGGGTTAGGTCAAGAAGACCGGGATCGCCGGGTCTGTTAGGGCATTTAAAACCATATGTGCCTTTTAGCATTTTGTTCTATTTATGGTTTATATTTTTTTTTTGCCTTCGAATCATGGATGATTTATAGCTTTTCTGTATTTTTTTTTTAGTGTAAAATAGTTTGTTGATTAATTAGTGTTGTATTTTTTCCCTTCAACTATTTCTCAGATCGAGTTGCAAAAAATGTTCGATCCATGTCAAGATTTGCGCGGATCAACTGCGCACAAATCTTGACGCAAATCAGAATGCTTCCCAATTTGTTCCAATGTCCATCAGAAAACTCCAAAGAAAAACAAACTTTGTGAAAGTTTCAAGGATGATTCCGGAATCTGTTTAACTTGTTTGTTTGTATAGAAATGCATTTGAATTTTTTGCAAATTTTGTTACTATGCTAACGAGTAAATCATGACACTATTCTAGAATCAAAAGAAAACATGCATAATAAAAAGACAAAAACACTACAAGAGTAAATATACCATTTCATTTAAATGGAAACACCAAATCCATTGGTTTATTCAATGTAACACCAACATACATTATAATTAACACACCGATACATAAAACACAACACACATTGAAATAGGAACATAAAAAACAAGGGACACACATACACAAAATAAAAAATAAAAATAAAAGTCAGAACTGAATAAAAGGAAGAGACTGAAAGCAGCATTTCAATCTATAACTTTATCAGTAACATGGTTGAGATTAGGATGGTAACCGATGTGGTTTCGGCATTGGTTAACACGCAGCTTTCTAAGCTCTTCCATAGCCCCCCGTTCCACCTCCCAATTCTCCAAATTCTCCATTTTCTTAAGTTCTAAGGACTGTAACTTTGGGAACCCCTTTGCGGAACAAACCATTTGCTTCCCTGTGTATGCTCCATCTTGTAAGCTCAGAAATTTCAGCACTTGTAATCTTTCTAGGGCCGGCATAGGGTCTTCCTTCAAACCAGACTTTGTTAGGGTGAGCTTTGCAAGATTTGGTGGAAATTTAACATGATCTATGAAAAGTTTCCTACAATTCCTCCATTCTCCCTCTAATTTCATTGACTCTACCGTCTCAAGGTTTGGAAAGGCCCTTACGTCGATAAACTCTGATGGCATAACCTTGCCCATAATTGCCATCGAGATGAGTTTATCCATGTGACTCAATAGGTTAGAAATACATTTCCATTCTATATTGTCCCAATTTGAAAGTGCTAGTTTTCTAAGGTGGATCAGGAAGTGTGGGAACTTTTTAAGCCACGACTCATGAACAGCAACTGTTTTCAGGGTTTGTAGGTTGTCTATTTGTGCTTCAGAGGGTGGGCCTTTAATTTGGGAGCTTGGTTTCGCGTAAACATGGCGAAGTGTTTTGATGTTCCATAGAGATTCAGGTAGGGTTTCTATGCTTGTATATCTAACATCCAATGTTTGAAGATTTTTCATGTTTCCTATATTTTCTGGAAGTTTAGATATGTTACTATCCCTCAAGCTCAGATATCGTAGGTAAATCATATTCGGTAATGTTGTTACTGGGATTGTAGAGTTCCTCAGTGCCAACACTTTGAGGAGAATGGCACTTTCAAGAACATTTCTATCAAAATTAAAAGCTAAAAAAGAACATATATGATTGTTTTTCACCTCCGTGCATTGTTTCTTGTTATCCTGATAGATTGCTAAGCGGATCACAGATTCAACATCTTCCTGATTTGGATTGACAACCGAAAACCCTTCGATGTATGATTGTTGGATTGCGAATTCTTGAATAGAACGAGGTAATCGACAACTTTTTATTGTGCCAAGGAATGATCTCTCTGAAACAAAAACCAACGATCTGCACGCAACAAGGAAAATAAATAAATAGAAAATACATGTTTATTATGAAAAAAAATTCTCAGTTTATATTAAAAAACAAAAAAATAATGTTTTTGTTTATCATCAAGTAGACCAAAGAGAATTATGTAGTACTCTTATTGTAATAAAACAGTAAAAATTCATTTTTATTGATGACCTCCTTTTAGGAAACTACGACCTAATGTTTGAAACAACAACCATCCTATAACTAATATGACCTAATGTTTGAAACAACAACCATCCTATTACTAATATGATGTCATTTATGCCACAACCGGAAAAACTATAGAACTAATAATAATCTATAAATTATAAGACCGAATGTCAATTTTCTGAAATATTGAGAATACCTTTGGACTAGTTCGTCGAGGTACTTATTTGCAGTCGTCTCTAGAGACGTCTGTTTATCCTCTTCTTCGACAAATCCTTCAGCAATCCATATCTGAGTTAGAGAGGTTGCAGGAATCTCGAAACCAATAGGGTAACATGCAAAATAAAGGAAGCACGGCTGAAGAAAGTATGGTAAATCATTATAGCAGTAGGTAAAAAGTTGCCCCATATGATCGGTCGTAACATTATCAGAAAGCCTTTTGATCTTGTCCAGATCATCGTCAACCCTGTTCCAGATGTTGTAGGTCATTGGTTTAAGCGAAAGGAGACCCCCTATAAGGGCAAGAGCCAAAGGATTTCCTTTCCATGACACACAAATCCAATTAGGGAGATATCCCAATTGGTCGAAAAGCTCAAAATTGATCAACATGCGCCTTTCATGATCATTCTGCTCTCGTCTCCATTCCTGATAAAAAGTGGGAAGCGCTTTCTTATAGAAGAATGCTCTGCTCTCGTTCTCCCAGTTTGAAAAATCTGCCCCCTCGAGAAGCATGTTTTCAATGTTTCCAACTTTAGTACTCATTATTGTATCTATGTCGTTGAGGTGATCTACCACATCTTCTCTGTCATAGAAAGAAAGCCAATTACCAGAATACCGGTTGGCCTCATCCCACATATCAAAGATTAAATCTTCGATTTTCACCCTACATTCTTCCACCAAATCGTTTCCGGAGCTGGAGGACTGCTTTCTAGAAGCATGCCCAATTAACTCACTTATTAACTTTGCAACTTTTGGAGCTGTTAGTCGGAAACTCTTAATTATAGCCTGCTGTTTGTCCACAGAGAGATCCTTGAAATATGTGCTCTTCATGAATTTACGAAGCTGCATTAACCATTTCTTACACCCTGGTGGCCAAGAAATTAGTTCTCCCGTGTCTGATATCATATCATACATGTAAATTAAGGCATCCATATCTCTGTTTCAACTTTCTCAATATCACTCCAAAAATCCTTCCTTCCTTCTCTCTTGCTATTCTTGTTTGGCCGTGCAGAATATACCCAAACTCAACCAAGTAACTGCAATGAAAAATAAACATTATAAATAAAATTATGGAATACAATTTAATGAAAAATTTCATTAACAAGCCATTTATACTTCCGTTTCTAGTTTTTTTTTTTTTTTTTTTATCTCATGCAATCGTTCCAAATAACACATTTTTTCTTTTGCAAAATTACTCCTGACTAACTAGATATAAAATGTTTATTTGAACAAAAGGGAAAAAAATAACCATTTACGTGAAATTTGATTGACAGTTTTTTCAGAATAATACCTAAATATTTGCCATTTATAAATAATTTTCTGATTAAACTAAAACTACGGAGATTCAAAGAGTATGCACAAACTAATACTATAAATGGTGAGCGAAACTTAAAAACTCTTCCGAAGCCATCACCTTGCTACTAACCCCATACATACTCCCTACCAAACAGAAAATGTTGATTGACAGTTTTTCAGATTAATATACCCAATAATTGACATTTATAAATAAGCTCCTCTACACCATTCAAAACAATGATCCCGTACTAATTTTCAGATTAAACTAAAACTATGGAGATTCAAAGAGTGAACTCTCAAGCAAAGTGAGATACTTTGGATGGTTATTGACAACCAGTCTCGTTACAACATAGTCTTTTATTAAGAAACCAATTACATCTAATACATATGCCTTTCAGAGATTATGAGACGGTTTCTAAAAGTTGCTTGAAAAAGGCTTCTCAGAATCTTAGTGATGTAAATCTTTTACATATCATTCCAAACAGATATTATTATTAGTAAGCTTTAATATATTCTTATTAAATTGTACAACTAAATCGAACTTTGTAGAGTCTAAAATATAATGTCACATTTCAAATATGTCAATTAAAAGATAATATAATAATAAACTTTGTTCTAAAAAATATTTTTCTCGTTTTTCCAAAATTTTTCATTTTTACAAACGAGCTGTCAAAATAACTTGTTGCATTTAGTACACTTTACTCAAATTTTAATTTCAAATATTAATTTTGTACGCAACAAATGGTATAATCCAATATTGACAGGAAAAAATTGAATAAAGAAACTAAGACATGAGTGGTGGTACGAGAAAGATCTCAAAAATTGATTGTCCACACATCAATACACCGTATAGAAAGATCTCAAAAAGATCTCAAATTTTTTGTAATATATGAGCGTCAAGAAAAATTGACTAGAAAATTTGTGGTGCTAATGTCTAACTAAAAGCTATGGAAAAATTAATACTACATATCAGGATTAACAAAAGATAGGTATAAAAATATATAAATACATATACATATCCATATAATAAATTGAGCATCTACATTAGATTTGCGATGTAAATTGAGCATGCACATCAGATTTCAGAATATAGTTTTGTGAAATAAAAAAAAGATGAGCGGAATAAGTAAGGCACAAAATGCAGATATGTAAGCAGAAATCTTATCCTAAATTCCTGTTGTGGAGAGTAATTCAATTAATAAACAACGACTGGATAACATATAATTATCAGTCAAGTAGTTACTAAAAAAAATAGTAATATACCTCTGCGCAGATTAAGACCGGTAAGGAGAGGCTCAAGCTCACAACTGAAAATCAAATGTTTACTGGTGACACCTTTTCTACAAAACTGGCAAAGAAAAAGAAATTCAGCATTATATTTCAATTTTTTTAGCAAAATCAGAAATTCCATAAAGCCTAAAATCATGATTTAGTCTAACATCATGACTAACAACATCTTTATAGATAGGCTGTGTAAGAAAGGTGAAGTTGAGAAGGCATTGGATTTTATCAAGGTTCTAAATAGCGTTTATAGCGTCGTAGCGGGAAGGCTAAAAAAAAAGCTATAGCGAATAGTGTCGCTATAGCGGAAACTATTCCAAATAGCTTTTTTTTTTACATTTCGTATATTCAATATTTGTACTAAATATCAACATTATCTAAAGTCTCATAGAACAATAAATAACACCAAAGTAATTAAGAAATTATAATATTCATATTGAACCCGTACAAAGTCCAAATTGCGGTTCAAAATATCCATAGTAATATCATAAACTATCGATTTTTCCTATTAAAAATATCTTAAGTATAATGATTCATGACATAATCTATTTTTTTTTCTATTCAAATTTTAATTTCGGTTTGGACTTTTTTTCTATTCAAATTTCAATTTATATTCCCAATTTCAAATTGATTTATCTGTAGCAAGTAGCAACAAATTCAATTTCGGTTTGAGATTTTTTTTTATCTTTATTTAAAACCCATATAAAATGCTTAAAAAAAAAAACCCATATGGTATAGCGCAAATAGCGGACCGCTATAGCGCTGTAGCGGCCGCTATAGCGGCCGTAGCGCAAATAGCGCATTTTGATGTCATAGCGTAGCGTTTGGGGTCCAAAAACGCTATAGCGGCACTATAGCGCCGCTATAGCGCGCTATTTAGAACACTGGATTTTATAGAAAGTATACATTAATGAAGTGCAATGAAGTATATGAAATACAATGCAGATAATCAGAAAAAATAAAACATGGTGCATATGATAAAATATATATATATTTTTAAGATATCTGCCATCAATTAAAATTCACGAAAATTTGAGGTGTTGATATCTAACTACAAAGCAATTGACAAATTAATACTATATATCAGCATTAAAGAAATAATTATAATTGTATAAATGTTTCTTTATACACATCCATATAATAAATTGAGCATCTACATTAGATTTGCAATGTAAATTGAGCATGCACATCAGATTTCAGAATATAGATTCGTGAAAAAAAAAATGAGCGGAATACCTTGACATATGTAGAAAGAGTAAGGCACAAAATGCAGATATGTGAGCAAAACTCTTATCTTAAATTCCTATTGTGAAGAGTAATTCAATTAATAAACAACGACTGGATAACATATATATTATTAGTCAAGTAGTTATCAAAAAAATAGTAATATACCTATGTGCAGATTAAGACAGGCAGGGAGAGGCTCAAGCTCACAACTGAAAATCAGTGGTTTACTGGTGACGCCTTTCCTACTAAACTGGCAAAGGAAAGGAAATTCAGCATTAGATTTCAATTTTTTTAACAAAATCAGAAAATCCATAAAACCTAAAATCATGATTGAGTCTAACATCATGACTAACAACATCTTTATAGATAGGCTGTGTAACAAAAGGTGAAGTTGAGAAGACATTGGATTTTATAGAAAGTATACATTAGTAAAGTACAATGAAGTATATGAAATACAATGCAGATAATCAGAAAAAATAAAACATGGTACATATGATAAAATATTTTTTTTAATATATCAGCCATCAATTAAAATTCACGAAAATTTGAGGTGCTGATTTCTAACTACAAAGCAATTGACAAATTAATACTATATATCAGCATTAAAGAAATAATTGTAATTGTAGAAATGTTCTTTATACACATCCATATAATAAATTGAGCATGCACATCAGATTTCAGGATATAGTTTTGTGAAAAAAAAAAGATGAGCGGAATACCTCGACACGTGTAGAAAGAGGAAGGCACAAAATGCAGATATGTAAGCAAAAATCTTATCTTAAATTCCTGTTGTGGAGAGTAATTCAATTAATAAACAACGACTGGATAACATATATATTATCAGTCAAGTAGTTATCAAAAAAATAGTAATATACCTCTGTGCAGATTAAGACAGGTAGGGAGGCTCAAGCTCGCAACTGAAAATCAGTGGTTTACTGGTGATGCCTTTCCTACTAAACTGGCAAAGGAAAGGAAATTCAGCATTAGATTTCAATTTTTTTTAACAAAATCAGAAAATCCATAGAGCCTAAAATCATGATTGAGTCCAACATCATGACTTACAACATCTTTATAGATAGGCTGTGTAAGACAGGTGAAGTTGAGAAGGTATTGGATTTTATAGAAAGTCATGATTTTCAAGGGGAATGATCCTGAAGGGTATGAGTCTAATGTTGTGTCCTATAGCTCTGTTATTCATGGCCTGTGCAAGAAAGGTGAAATTTCGTGACATAATGAGCCTAAGACTCGATAAATTGAGCTTGTACATGAGCCTAGGTGAAGCTCCTTGACACGTGTTAAAAGAGTACGTAAGGGACAAAATTAATGCAGAAATCTTATCCTAGATTGTCGTTGTTGAGAGCAATTGAATTAATAAACAATAAATAAACTGGATAAACTGGATAACATTTACAAAATACTATTGTGAATCCAGACTGTTTTCTTATTGAAATAAGATTATTTGTACATCCAGTGCCATCTGTATATTAAATCTTTCATAAAAATTACACATACATCTTTTCTGCACACACAAAAAAAAGAATTTTTCAAAATATTAGTCTTGTGGTTTATAATCCAGTCCACATATTAAGATAGACTAGATTCATACCATTAGTTTTTTAATAAATAATAATTTTTATAATTCGGTTAGATCTTTGCAAGTTACTGCCTAGCACCATGAGACACTGGCTCATTACAACTTTGTCTCTTATTAAAAAACCAATTACATCTATCACATTTGCCTTTCAGAGATTATGAGACGGTTTCTAAAAGTTGCATGATAAAGGCTTCTAAAAATAACTCCATCCATGTTCTATTTTAGCATATTTTTATATAGCTGAATTAGGGATGAAAATCTTTTACATATCGTTCCAAACTATTATTATTATTATTATTAAGTTCATTTTTATATATTCTTATTAAATTATACAACTAAAAACAAACTTTTTAGAGTCTAAAATATAATGTCACATATGAAATATGTCAATTAAAAGATAATACAATAATAAACTTTTGTTCTAAAAAATATTTTTCTCGTTTTTCCAAAAAAAGTGGTCATTTTTACAAACGAACTGTCGGAGCAACTTGTTCCACTTAGTACACACATTACTCAAATTTTAATCTCAAATATCAATTTTGAACGCAACACAGGGTATAATCCAATATTGACAAGAAAGATTTCAATAAAGAAAATAAGGTCCACACCCACAAATACACCGTATAGACAAATTTCCATGTGTGCATGTTACTTAGTTTCTCATAAACTGTATTTAATCAAATAATGCAAGGCAATCCAGAACCAATACAACCATATAATCAAATATCATCGTGATGCATGTTACTTCCTCATTAAATGCATCTAATTAAATACCGATTTTAACTGATAAATTTTAACAAAATTGATAGTTATGTATAAAATTTTGATAAATAATTAGAGAAAATTTTGGAAGAATTAATTTATCAATTTTTATGCAAACAAAATCTATCGAAATGCATTTAAACGAAATTACAAGGCTATTAGATTATTCGTTTAATTCTGGACACCTTTAAAATGGTTAAATCGTCAAAACTGACACTTGTGCTTCAAATAATATCCAAAACATGTACAAATTACTATTATAGAAATTTTAAAAGTTTATATCAATTTGTCGGCCAAAAGTAGTTTCAGTATATCATTTTGACTGCATATATAATAGATGTTTTCAGTTAATTGTGGAGTCATTCAAGTGATTAATTAAACAACCAAAAAGGTCGATTGACAATTTTTCAGATTAGTACCAAATAAATGCCATTTATAAATAAGCTCCTCTACAGCAATGCCGTACTAATTTTCATTTTAAACTAAAACAATGGAGATTCAAAGGGTGGAGCGTGAGATACTTTTGGTAGTGTCTAAGTTTACGAATAAACTAGCAGAATGCCTCCTTTGGTTCTGTGGTGATATTGAGATAGAGTGTAAAAAAGAAAAGATAGTGCATAGTATACAATAGGAAATACAATGCTCATGATCAGCAAAATAAAAAATATGGTGCATATCATACAACATAATTTTTTGTAATATATCAGCTTCAAGTAAAATTCACGAAAAAATTTGAGGTGATGATGTCTAAGTACAAAGTTATTGAAAAATTAAAATTATATCAGGATTAACAAATTTTTTTAATTATATAAAATATTGTATATACATATACATATAATAAATTGAGCATCTACATTAGATTTGCGAATATAAATTGAGCTTGCACATCAGATTTCCGAATATAGTTTTGTGAAATAAAAAAAAAGATGAGAGGAATACCTCGACACTTGTGGAAAGAGTAAGGAACAGAATGGAGATATGTGAGCAGAAATTTTATCCTCGATTCCTATTGTTAAGAACAATTGAATAATAAACAACAACTGGATAACATATATATTAATTAGTGAAGTAGTTATTAAACAAAACAGTAAAATACCTCTGTGCAGATAAAGACAGGCAGGGAGAGGCTCAAGTACACTACTTGAACATCAGAAGTTTACTAGTGGCGACTTTCGTACTAAACCGGCAAAGGAGATCTAGGAAATTTGGCATTAGATTCCAATTTTTTTAGCAAAATCAGAAAAACCATAAAACCTAAAATCAAGATTGAGCCTAACATCATGACTTACAACACCTTTATAGATGGTCTGTGTAAGAAAGGTAATGTTAAGAAGACATTGGATTTTGTAGATGTCATTGATTTCTAAAGGGCAGTTGCCTAACGGGGCTATACATGGGTTATGTAAGAAAGGTAATTGAACAGGTGTTGAATTTTCAAGGGTATGAGTCTAATGTTGTAAGAAATTAAGGTGAAATTTCCTGACCTAATTAACAAGTCTAGGTCACGATAAATTGAGCATGTACATTAGATTTCAGAATATAGTTTGCCAAACCTATATAGAGAGAGGTGACAGGAGCCGCTTACCCGGTACTGTTGCTCTTTCTGGACAGAAAGTTTGTTCTGATGCACTCGGCTGGAGAAGAAAGTGGAAGGAGAGGGTAACTAAGAGAAGGGGAAGGAAGTATATATATATATATGGGTAGATTGGCACAGTTTTTCAGCAAAGTGATGAGATACTTTGGATAGTGTTCAAGTTTAGGAATAAAGAAAGACCAACTTTTGAATTTTTGTATGTTCCCCACATGAGGATAAGTAAGAGCTGGAAAACAATTATTCATATTCGTTGCCTGTGTTTAGGTATTTGATCGCAAGTTTTGCTTTCATATTTGCTTGTGTCTATTTCGATGCTTTCATGTATAGCCTTCAAACTAAAACAATTAGAATTAATGAAGAAGCTAGCTGCTCATGCTCTTCTCAACTACATTTTTTTGTATTATTTTGCATTGGTAAGCCCAGATGTCTTCCCATAGAAACGATTTTGATACTATGTCTTGGCTTAGATCTCCAAATGCACTTTTATTTTATATCCTGCAAATTCTTATTTTTGTAGTTCTAAAAAAAATTAAAACTTAATAAAATGTGTTATGCAAATTTTCAGCTTAACAATAAATGCATTATTTGCATTTTGATGCTAATTGTACAGAACATCAATTTTTTTATTTATCGCTTTTCTTTTTTTCTTGAGGGCTGAAATCAAAGACATGGGATGCCGACAACATGATCAGAATTGTAAAGAAAAAGAAATTGTAACCATTGGAAAAAAAAATAATTATGTCTAAAAATCTTCTTATCAGATATTTGATTAGCAGATAGCATATGGGATGGCTGTTAATATTTGTCTCTCTAATAGTATTCCACATTTTGTGCTCATGTACATGTGAAAACGAAATATAATTGTGTGTCAATTATTCCTTCATTTTGTTGTTGTTGTTGTTGTTTATCCGAATTCAAACTCCGTCTGTGTAGCTTCTGCACAACTTGTTCCAAGCTAGGAAAAAGGCATGACGAGCCAACGTTAAATACAGCCTCTTTATGAAAATGAAACCCTCCTGAGGTTTTGTGACTCCGGTTAGGTTTTTGCCAGAATGAACTATTGGCTTGACTCTACCGACAGCACAACCCATCAGGAAATATTGTTTATCCGAATTCAGTTTAATATAACAAATCACTTGTAGAAAATTTTCCCTCACAATTTTTGCTATAGTTGGTCTGAACTGGTTGTGAGAACAAAATTATTGAATACAATTTATTATCTTATATTGTACTTCCACTTGTTATGTGCAATGTGTGAAGGTATTACCTTTCTATCATTCTTGTTATTAGTATTATGTTTTTTGTCAAAGTCTTTAGTTGGAACATAATCGTGGTCCTTAGTAGTCTAAATAAATTTGCACCGTATAACTGGAGCAGTATTGCGTAAATAATATAAAGATTCCAAACTGTAACAGATATTATCACAATGATGTTTTCTGAATTGCACTAAAACTTTTGGTTGATATGAACTCGATCAAAATTTCCACCTCAAAATTCTTGTTTAATTAATCTAACGTAATTCCATGAATATATAATGTCTCATTCATTGTGAAAAATAAACATTAATTGGTAGTTAATTTTGAATTATCATTCTGGTTATCACCGAGCTGAAAATAAATGAAATGAGTAATAGCACAAGCTATTCACCTACATCTCGCTGCTTCATCTGAGCATTAATTGCAGTTAATGTAAGCTATAGGAAAGGTGCGTGTAGTAATATCAGCAATTTGGGATCTACCCTTTTTATACTATCCTTTTGTCTAAATAATATTCTCGGTACATTTGTAACATAAATCAAAAGGACAAGGAAAAATTTTCAGCTCTTACATATATATCCTTTTGTCTAAATAATATACAACCCTTTTTATACTACCCTTTTTATACTTGAAGCATAACTTACAAGTCATCTTTTTGTGCTCTTAATATTTTTAGTAAAATTTCTTTACCAAGCCATTTATACTTCCGATTCTAGTTTTTTTTTTTATCTTATGCCATCATTCCAAGTAATACTTTCTTTTCTTTTGCAAGATACTCCTAACTAACTAGAGATGATAAAATGTTTATTTGAACAAATGAAGAAAAAAGAACTATTTATGTGAAATTAGTCATCTCCAACTCACTAGACTTTATATAGCAATTCGGAACAAGAAGAAGGTGATAAAAAGCAGAGTGCAAACTTATGACAAGTTCACTTCCCCAAAATAATTAGAGTACAAAATTATAAATATATAGGGATAGATCATCTCTCCCAAACAGAATAATACCTAATATATTAAAAAAGCTCCTCTACATCATTCGAAACATGTATGTATCCCGTGCATTAATTATCTGATTAAACTAAAACTATGGAGATTCAAAGAGTGTGCGCAAAGTAAGATGTACTTTGGATAGTGTCTAAAATTAGGAATAAAGAAAGATCAACATGAGGAATTGATAATATATATGTAAGATCTGGAAAGCAATTATTCTCTTGTCCTTTGCATGTTACTCCCACTTTGAGACACTGGCTTGTTACAACTTTCCCTTTTATTAAGAAACCAATTACATCTATCACATGCGCCATTAAAAAATTATAAGAATACAGTTTCTAGAAGTTACGATAAAGACTTGTCAAAGTAACTCCATGAATTTTCTCATTTTTCTAAAAACTTACTGTCATTTTTACAAACAAATCGTCCAAATAACTTATTGCAAGAAATTCCTGTGAACACAACATTACATTGTGTGTCAATATTCCATCTTTTTTTCTTCTTTTTTTTTTGCGCTGAATTCAATTTAATATATAAATTTACTAGAGGAAGATTTTTGTATCACATTTTTTGTTATACTTGGTCTGAATTGATTGTGAGAACAAAATTATGGAATAAGTACAATTTATAATCTTATATATATTGTACCTGCACTTGCTATGTGAAATGTGTGAAGGTATTACCTTTCTATCTTTCTTGTTATTAGCATTAATTTTTTTTCATCATAGTTCATCATAGTACTTAGTTGAAACTTAATCTAGGTCCTTGGTAGACGAAATGAATTTGCACCAGTATGAGTTGCACGGTATAACAAGATCAGTAGTACTGCATAAATAATATAAAGATTCCAAACTGTAATAGGGAGGCTTTCTGCATTGCACTAAAACTTTTGGTTGATATAAACTCCATCAGTAGCTATGCACCTACATCTCTCTGATTTACCTGATCACTTATTTCAAGACGGCAATTTGATTTTTTATGACATCCTTTTTTTTTTCTAATTAATATTCTCGGTACATTGTAACAAAAATCAAAAGGACAAGGAAAGGACAGATACTGAACCATTACAAAACTGGCATTATAGGAGTGAATAATGTTTTTAATATAATTTTTTATGAGGTGGATCAAATAATTTCTTATACTGACAAATGTTAAAAACTTTATGGAATAAAAATATATATAATTTTCCTATCGGACTTCCCTTTGCCCTGGATTATTGGGCAATCACACTTAATTTAATTACTACTAATTAGTGGATTTAATAGTGCGTTTAATCGGACGGTCAAGAATCCAATTGGACTGATTCTCATAAAAAAAGGAATCCAATGGACTCAATGTTTTGTACAAACTAACATTCAAATTTCCATGGCACATAATATTTTTAACAAGAAATACCCTACCTGAATTTGCATTATATACATGGATATGTCGCTTGCTTTCAGTAGGTTGTTAATAACCACCCACGAGAATTTTATTTTTCAATGTTTGACGTAATGAATTATCAATTTTTTTTTTTTGCTCAGGAGAATAACTGTTGCAGTATCCACCGGACTAATTAATATCTTAAATAAAGTTGTTTTTTTTTTATCAAATAAAAGAAAGTGTGAATTTCTCTCCTGGAAGACATTTTGGTACCTCTTTGGTTCTTTCCCTTGTATGGATGTGATGAAGTGTATATCCTGAACCTTAATAATAGTATAACGCTGGAAAGTTGTTAGCGAACAGTCTTAATGCCCTGCCATTTATTACACTTCATGCAGATGCAGGCATTATCCTTAATTACCACTTTTTTGCTCATTAAACACATTGATAAATTAAAAAATAATACAAGTTAACTAAAATGATCGTAACACTCTAATTAATCCTGTCCATAAGTGTTACTTTGCCATACCGAGAAACTATCTATGTTACTGGTTTTCCTACTGCCTTTTGTAAGCAGGTTTTATTTCAAAACCTGAATTGTTTTGGACTTATATATCTTCATGAATAAAGCACAAAGGGACGTATCGAACTATAGATCCTCTGCAGTCCATACAAAACAACAATCATGCATGTTATAATATATGAATGAAACGATATAACGAAAAGAAATATCTAACATATTGATCCTCTGAATTAATTTGAGCCCGATTGGAATTCTTACACAAATAAGAGGAGCAACATATATAATTATAAGAATCCAATTGAGCCATCAGCAACCATAGATGAGTGACCAATTCCCAACCCTACTCAGGGACCTGAAGATATTGAACCAACCATAGCTTTCAAAAATGACATTGCTTTCCCTTTCACTTTAGCTTTGGCTTTGGCTTTCATTTTCTCTTTCACTCTTAGAGATCAAATCAACTGTATATAGTTCAAAAAGTATTTTATTTATTATTTCTCTCTCAATCACTAATATCAGAGTCCCGATAGTACCCAAACACTATTACAGGGAACCGAAGCACCTCTATCTATCATTCTTCCTTCTGTCAGCTCTATCTGTATATCTTTTCTCAACATCACTACGTAGATGCCCACAAGCTTTCCATAAAAAAAAATATCACTATGCAGAGTAGAACTAGGGCATTCTTAAGTTTACCAAGTTTTTTTGTGAACCTAACTCTAAAATCTATCGGATTGGCTTTAAATGACGAATCCGAACCGTTGGAATCTATCTACCTTACAAGTGATCGATGTGTCTACATGCGAAAATTTTCAACTTTTGAATTAATTTAGTATAAAGTCAACAGGTCAAAATTAGAAGGTTTATAAATTAATTTTAATACATTCATTTTTTCAACATTTTTTAACTACTTGACTCTATACAAAGAGGCTTGGTATATATTAAATATGTCTTGTATCAAAATTTCATCTCGTACTTTATCTATATATTTTAGCATCTGGTCCCGAATTTTTTTTATATTATATATTGTTGTTAAATTGACACATACTAACTAATTGTTCAACCTAATAATGATATTTGTCGGAAATGCTAATAATGGGAAATAATAATGTTAGTGAGTTAAGCTGCGGCGCACCGAAGACCGAGTGCGTTTGCTCCGAGAGCGGCTAAAGAAATTGGGCTAACAAAAGCCCAGAAGCCACCATCCAGGTAATAATGGGTTTTGCTTTCAACTTATTTCATCTTTTTTTGGGTTATTTTTACTGGTTTTTAGATACTTGTGCTTATTTCGGCAAGTGAACTTGTCATAAGTTTGCTCTCTGCTTTTTACCACTTCTTTTTTGTTCCGAATTGCTAGACAAAGTTTGGTGAGTTGGAAAGATGAATCATTTCACGTGGTTTGTTCTTTTTTGCTCTTTTGTTCAAATAAACATTTTATCTCCAGTCACTTGGTAGAAATCTTGCAAAAGAAAAAGGTATTATTAAAAGCAGTGTCTGTTCTTCATTTCCTTGTCCTTTTGATTTGTGTTACAATGTACTGACAAAAAAAAAGGATGGTATAAAAATGGTAGATGCCAAATTGCTGATTTTAATATATAGCGTGATTTTTAAAATAATTGCTCATGGTGAAGAAGAGAGATGTAGGTGAATAGCTAGCTTGTGCTATTACTGATTTCATTTATTTTCTGCTCGATGATAACCAGACTGCTAATTCATGATGCACTAGCAATGTTTATTTTTTACAATTAATGGAGACAATATATATTCATGGTATAACGTTAGATTAATTAAACAAGAATTTAGAGAATGTAACTCAGACCAAGTATAACGAAATTATATGTTACAGTTTGAAATCTTTATATTATTTATGCAATACTTCTATTGTCCAGGTATAACGACAAAGAAAAACTATTTTGGACCTCAATTAAGTTTCAATTAAGTATATACCTTCACACATTGCAAATAACAAGTGCAACTACAATATAAGATTAAATTGTATTCGTAATTTTTTTTTCTCACAATTAACTCAGACCAAGTATAACGAAAATTAATTGTGATAGAAAATTTTCCCCAAGTAATTTTATATATTAAACTGAACTCTAAAACGCCACAGGAAAAAAAAGAAAAAAGAAAAAAAAAGAGACAAGCAATGAAGGAATATTGACACACAATGAAATTTTGTTTTCAGAGGAACATGATCACAAAATGTGGAATGCTACTAGAGAATTACATATATTTAACAGCCAACCCAAATGCTTTATGCTAATCAAATATCTCATAAGATTATTTAAACATAATTATTTTTCCCATGCTTACAATTTTTTGTTGTTGGTATCCTATGCCTTTGATTTCAGTCTTCAAGAAAAAAGAAAAGGGATAAATAAATAAATTTTAATATTCTGTACAATTAGCATCAAAATGCAAATAATGAATTTTTTAGTTTGTCAAGCTCAAAATTTGCATATTTCATTTTTATTAAGTTGAACATTTTTTTAGAACTACAAAATAAGAAATTGCAGAATATAAAAGAAAAGTATATTTGGAGGTCTAAGAGATACTACCAAAATCTTTTTTATGGGTAGACATCCTGGGTCATCAATGCAAATTAATATAAAAAATGTATTTGAGAAGTGCATGTTCAGCTTCTTCATTAATTCTAATTGTTTTAATATGAAGGATATATATATAAAAAAGACACAAAAGGCATCAAATATGAAATTTCCTACCAAGAAGTTACGAATAATTACTTTCCAGCTGTTACTTATCCTCACGTGGAAAACAAAAAAAATCTGAGAGCTGGTCTTTATTTATTCCTATAGTTAGAAACTATCAAAGCATCTCACTTTGAGCAAAAAAAAGAGAAAAAAAAGACTCAGGAGCGTTCAATCTTTGAATGTCCAAAGTTCTAACCGAATTTTGTTGATACTTGTAGAAAGCTGCAATTATGATACTGAGTCGCTAAGGAAATAATTTGGTTCCCATGAAAATGATTTTTATACAAAATTTAATCAATTAAAAATTGACAAGACAGCAGGCTGGATTAATTAATTCTTAACCGCAAGCCTAATATATATGTTGATAATAAATATTTTTTTAAAAATTCATGAAAATTGATGCACAACCAATATATTAAACATTATTCAAATTGTTTTTTTTCTTTTTTTTTTTAACAAAAATGTAATAACCTTACTACTAAAACGGTTCATACTACGTTTCAAGCTTTTGAAGTTATGCTGAGGGTGATGCTTCTGTGAAGATGACACTCAGAAGTTGTGTGCTGGGAAGATGGAGATTTCGCCAGAAAAAAATATAGTGATAAATTTTTTCTATTATTTTTCATCATTTCGAGTTTTTTGTTGGCTTATCTATCAAAACCCTAATGAAACTTTCACACCGAATGGGAATTGGGAGAATGAAGGTTCTCATCACATATGCTAATAATTAACAGGTATTGGGAGACTTTGAACATCACTTACCCGTCAAAAGTATGTAATTTTTTTAGCATGTGAAATTAGGGTCATTTTCATATACTAAATCGACTATGTTAATGATTAAGTTATATTAAATCAAAATAGCTAATATATTTGAAAACATAATGACTAATAGTATCAACATTTAAGAGGTATACGTGAAATTCCCTCTAATTATTAATGAAAATTTTAATATATGTAACAACAAGTTTAACAAAAATAATATATAAATTAGAAAACTCTAGACCCACAAGCAATTATAATTTATAATATCTACTAATTTATTATATCTATAATTATAATAATTATTAATGATTTTGATACATAATTGCACAGTTTGATGTGACAGCATGGATGGGATTCATTCTATTTTTTATAATTTCAGAATAAAAAATTCTGTATTTGATTCTGACACGTCATCACACATTTTTTATCATTCCACGTTTTTATTTTTTATGGCGAGTTCCGAGGAGCCGAGATTTTTATTTTTACCCAAAAAAAAATATATTTTAATATAATTATCCAAGTTTTTGAAAAATTTAAATTTTTATCCAAACCGTAAATTTTTTTTACGGTTTGAATAAAGAATTCAAACCAAAGCCCGACTAAAAAATCTCTCCCTCTCTGTCTCTTCGCCAGAAAAGAAAAAAAAAGAGAAACCCCCCTGCCCTGCCTCCGGGCCTCCGCCCCTCCGCCCGAAGACCGGCACCGCCACCCTCTCCTGCCGCCACCCCCTCTCCCCGCCGCCACTCCCTCTCCCCTCCGCTGCCACCCCTCCGCTGCCTCCCCTCCGCTGCCACCCCTCCGCTGCCACCCCTCTGCTGCCACCCCTTCCTCCTTCAAGGCAACTTCAAAAATCATGAAAATTTGCCGACATGCAGACTTGACTTCGTAGAACAGGACTGTGAAGTTTCATGCAAAATCTCAAAACAGATTGGGAGATATCATCTCTCAAAAATTGCTCGAAATGCTGAAGTTGTGCGTCCGAGCCCTCCTTCAGCATTTCGAGCAATTTTTGTGAGAAGATATCTCGCGACTGTTTTGAGATTTTGTATGAAACTTCACAGTCTCGTTCTACGAAGTCAAGACTGGACGTCGGCAAATTTTCATGATTTTTGAAGTTGCCTTGATATGTTAACCAGAGGTGCAAAGTAGGGCTCGGACGCACAATTTCAGCATTTCGAGCAATTTTTGTGAGATGATATCTCCCGATCTGTTTTGAGATTTTGCATGAAACTTCACAGTATTGTTCTACGAAGTCAAGACTGGACGTCGGCAAATTTTCATGATTTTTGAAGTTGCCTTGATATGTTAACCAGAGGTGCAAAGTAGGGCTCGGACGCACAACTTCAGCATTTCGAGCAATTTTTGAGAGATGATATCTCGCGATCTGTTTTGAGATTTTGCATGAAACTTCACAGTATTGTTCTACGAAGTCAAGACTGGACGTCGGAAAATTTTCATGATTTTTAAAGTTGCCTTGATATGTTAACCAGAGGTGCAAATTCTTCTTCTTTCTCTTCCTCTCTTTCTCTCTTTTCTCTCTTCCTCTCTTTCTCTCTCTTCTTTTGTATTGAAAATTCTTGAGCTTTTTTTTAAGAAAGAAAATTTGTATTTTTTTATATTTATAAAAAAATATGTTACTATATTTTTATAGTATATATTTTAGGATATATTTTATTTGATTTTCTATCAGCAATAATCTTTTTAATAACAAAAAAGGAACTCTCGATTACGATTAAGTGAAAACAATTATTATTTTCTTAATGAAATAAGAATTAAAAAAAAAAAAAAAGATTAGAGGAATTAAATGTCTATAGAAAAAAGAGCCAGCTTCAACTTTCAATCAAAAAAATCTATATACAAAAAATTCCTATGATGATACAATTTTTTTTTTTTTTAGTATCTTACTTAACTTTAAGTCGATATTAGTTTTTTGATCCTTTAATTCAGTTTTAATTTCTTTTTATAAAATGAAATTCTCATAAAAAATAAAAATCAAAGAAAAAAAGGAGGAATCTTTATGTCTCGTTATCGAGGACCTCGTTTAAAAAAAATACGTCGTCTGCGTGCTTTACCAGGACTAGTTACCCAATTGAAATATAATAAGAATAAAAAAAAACAAAAACACATTCCTCTCTTTCTCTCTCTTCTTTCTCTCTCTTTCTAGCTTCTGATGCTTCCTTTTATAGCTAAAAAATGATTTTTAAAAAAAAAAAAAAATTCAAAAAAAAAAAAAAATTCAAACCGTAAATTTTTTTTACGGTTTGGGTATAAATTTAAATTTTTCAAAAACTTGGATAATTATATTAAAATATATATTTTTTTGGGTAAAAATAAAAATCTCGGTCCGAGTAGATCACTTATGGGGCAACGGACCCAGGTAATTTTTTTCTTTTTCTTTGCCTTTTTCTTTTCCTTTGTCAGAAATATCTCCAATTCTACATTCATTATTTGTAAAAATTAGAAAATTTAAACTTGAGTCATTCGTTGTAAAATCGAAGCAATGATAAACACGATTGTGCTCACGGTCATAATTGACAAACATTAATATTCGAATGTGAATTTATAAAAAAATATTAATAAATTAAGTCAGTGAGGGAGAGTTTGAACATATGGTCAACTGTTTAACATTTTTGTTGGTAAAAATTAAATATTCCACAAGGTCAAACATGTAATTATTTTTTATATACGTAGCTCGAGTAGAACTAGGGTGTTCCTAAGGTCACCAAGCCTCTCGTAAACTCAACTCTAAAACCTATCGAATTGACTTCAAACGACATTTTCAAACCGTTAGATGTTTAATCTATATTAAAATGTGCTTGGAGACCAAATTTTACATTTTTTGAGATTTTTTTACTATTTATTAAGCCGGTTTGAAAACCGTTGTTTTTATTAAGATTTTGCACCATTGGAAAACAACTGTTTTCAAACCGGCTTAATAAATAGTAAAAAAATTCCAAAAAATGTAAAATTTGGTCTCCAAGCACATTTTAATATAGATTGAACATCTAACGGTTTAAAAATGTCGTTTGAAGTCAATTCGATAAGTTTTAGAGTTGAGTTCACAAGAGGCCCGGTGAGCTTAGGAACACCCTAGTTCTACTCTACGTAGCTCTCCCAAATTTGGACGAAGTCTATGTTTGAGAAACAGCTAATGTGATAAACTTGGGATTTCAGTCCAAGTTATACTAATCTGTGAACCGTCAGATCTGCTTTAAGATCCGTGCGGATAGTAAAGCGTAGTTTTTGTCTCCTCTCCCAACTCTCCCGTCTACTTTCTATTCGATTTCTCTCTACAAAGGTTCTCCCTCTCTAGGCTAATGGACCCGATGGGCTCTCTCTCTTTCTACACTGCCAACCCGGATCCGACCCCATCATGCGCGTGCCCGCTAATAAATCCGCGAAGAAATTGGGTTCGGATTACGCTACAGCTTCCAGCGCAATATGCAGGTATATCCATCCACTATTTTGGTTACGCTACAATTTCTTACCGTTTTGCCCTTGTGGAACTTGTAATTTGTGTAAATACCCCCTTAAACTTACTAACAGGAAGGGAACAGTGCGTTTCACCATGCTTTTAGTTTGAAATTTGGAGGTAATTTCATATTCAGTACCTGAACAATACCAGTACTCATTTACTAACATTTATTTATTATTTATTTTTGTGTTGAATTTTTGGTTTGTTGTGGGCTTTTATTTGGTTTTTGGGGATGAGGTGGTTTACTGGTACACTATCTTGTGATTTATTGTGTAAAGCAGTTCCTGGGACGGGTTTTCACTGTTTTGGATACGCTGGTGAAGCCTCTGCCACCCGTCATGTCATATAATGTTTCCCGCAACATCAACTTCTTCTTGCGCATTTTCACGCAATTTTGGGGTATGTTTGTGGTGTCTCTTTGTAAATTTACCGACATTCCCCAACCTGAAAAATGAATTGACAGCAGATTTGGGTTTGGGTTTATTGACAACAGATTAATTGGATGATCTTTACAATAGTCAAAAATGATTTGTAACTTTGAAATCTGGCAATTGAAATATAATCTGTACTTTTAGGCACATTGTGCACATGAAAAATGATTTAATAGTAAAAAATGATGCATTGTTTAACTTTACTCAATTAATTAATGGTTTGGAGTCTTGAGACAACATTTCTCCAGCAAAGTGATATATTCCATAAAATTAGAGGAAAATGAAGACAAATTGAGCCCCATTATGGAAGAATAGGGTAGCTAGGTTGAGTTAAACAATGTTTATCTGGGCAATTAACTGCAAAGTCCACTGTCTTTGTTTATCGGCCCATATGCTTAAAGTTGTTGTTGTACTGACAAATTGGGTTGCCAATTAGCTGGGTAGTCAATTTCACTTACAATTCAGGTCAGTAGTCAACTTGTCCTGTCCCCATCAAATTGTTTTTTTTTATATTTTTTTTACAGAAATGTAATAACCTTGCTACTTAAATGGTTCATACTATGTTTCAAGCTGTTGAAGTTATGCCGAGGGTGATGCTTCTATGAAGATGACACTCAGAAGTTGTGTGCTCGGAAGATGGAGATTTTGCCAGAAAAAAATATAGTGATAAAATGTTTCTATTATTTTTCATCATTTCGAGTTTTTGTTGGCTTATCTATCAAAACCCTAATGAAATTTTCACACCGAATGGGAATTGGGAGAATGAAGTTTCTCATCGCATATGCTAATAATTAACAGAAATTTTAGGTTCTGCATGCTAATTTTCCTTTGCTGAGCCATGCATGACATCTTGTGTTCCACTAAGACATCAACTGACCAGAAAAAAATAAAAAACTTTAAAGGCTGTTACTGGTTGCAGTTCTTGTAATCCCAAATTAAACCTTAAAAGGTTGTTACTGGTACCAGTACTGGTATGCCCAACTTAATTGATTAAGAGACCTTAGTTTTTATTTTGGTAGTGTGACCTTCATTAATTTAAATTGGCCTGTCCCACTCACTGTAGTAAATCTTAAATTCGGCTTGAGTTGTGCAATGTGATTCAGTAGCTGGACAACATGTACACATAAATTGATGGAGAAACAAAGAGGATTATCCAGGTATTTTTATTCATGATGTTCACACAGGTACGTTTTGCACTGTTTATATTTATTCTAATAAAGTAATTAGTCATTTAGAGACTTTGGACATCACTTACCTGTCAAAGTAATTTATTTAGCATGTGAAATTAGGGTGATTAAAATTTTTTAAATTGACTATACTAATGAGTAAGTATTAGTAAATCAAAATAGATATTATAATTGAAAACATAATAGCTGATAGTATGAAAAATTAAGAGGTACCCAAGAAATACGTAATTTTAAAGTTTTTGAGGGGTATACGTGAAATTCCCCCTAATTATTAATGAAAATTATAATATATGTAACAACAATTTTAATAAAAGTAATATGTAAATTATTCATAGTATAAATAAGTAAACTCTAGATCCTAAAACAATTATAATATATAATATCTACTATTTTATTATATCTATAATTATAATATTTTTTAATGATTAATTTTTACACAAAAATTACACAGTTTGATGTGGCTGATGCGATTTATTCTATTTTTCAAAGAAAAGGATTCAATTTTTTTTCCGAAGGTTTATTTTTTTAATTTCTGAATAAAAAAATCTGCAATTTGATCCTGACAAGTCATCACACATTTTTTTGATGCCTCATTCTCCTTTTTCATCCGCTACGGTCGGGACTGGTAATCTTTTTTTCTTTTTCTTTGTCTGAAATCTCCTTCTTTTTCTTTTTCTTTTTCTTTGTCTAAAATCTCCAAGAATTCGAATCTGATCTGCTCCATAGATGTTATCTCGAGAACCTTTATCTTTTCCCGATGTGCAACTTCTAGCTTATAGATACGAGATAGGAGTAGGTCCGATGGGCATCGGACCTACTTTTAAGTTCAATTAACTCTAGCACCGTACGATTAGCATTAAATCTGTGCGCATGGAAATTGTTATCAGAGCAAATCTGAGTCATAATTATCAAAGTTCGATTCTCCAAGAAATTGATATATATCCTCAATTAATTTAGGTAATATTTTTAGAAATTACAATTAATTAAATAAAGAAAATAGAGAAACCGAAAAACAAATTAATATAAATATATTAAGGATGGGGATCCGACAATCTTGACAACCATAAAATATAACTTGTAATTTAGAAATTTGGCAATTCAGATAATGGGTTTGATTAAGGAGTTGGATCGGGAAATGGGTTTGATTTGGACTCAGGAGGAAACGGGTTGGCACGTGCGCATGTTGACGCATGAAATTCGAAGCACTCTTGATTGGCACACGATTTTAAAAACAACTACCATTTTGGCTCTTGATTTTGTAATATTTTAGTTAATTTTTATAATTCTTCAAGCTCTTGTTGCAAGTCCTATTAGAATTTGTAATAATATGTAATGCAATTTAAGCACCTTTTGTGGTTTAGAACAGACTAAATTTTGTTAGCGCTGTTTTCGTAACTTTTGGGAAGAATTTTTTTTAAACCATAGTAAGAGGTACACGTGCAATTTACCCCCACCACCTTTTGCCAAGACGGTTTTTCATTTAAAATATGAAATAATTTGCTTTAAGTGGCACTTTCTAATTTCATTGTTTAATTCAGGTGGCAGTTGCTCTCTCACATGCAGCCATCCACGAAGAATCAATGCGGGCCCGAGACCTCCTAATGGAGCAAAATGTGGCCCTGGACCTGGCACGCAGAGAGGCTGAGATGGCGATCCGGGCCCGCAACGATTTCCTGGCCGTGATGAACCATGAAATGCGGACCCCAATGCACGCCATCATAGCCCTCTCCTCTCTGCTTCTAGAAACCGAGTTGACCCCTGAGCAGAGAATCATGGTTGAAACTGTGCTAAAGAGTAGTAACCTCCTTGCAACTCTTATAAATGATGTTTTAGATTTGTCGAAGCTAGAGGATGGAAGTCTAGAGCTTGAGATCAGCGCTTTTAATCTCCATGCTGTTGTCAAGGAGGTGTGTCTCGCTTTTTATTTATTTTTACTTTACTTATTACTCGTTATAATATCTCAAGTTTTTTAGTTTTCTTTTCTTGGCTGTTTTTGGATTTTTGATTGCATAATTGGAGGTATATGGACATATAAGTATAAGTCATATATCCGTTTTCAAAGTCCAAACAAACCATTCAAACCGATCTCCTTTATGAGAGCTTCATTTAGAAAATTTTAAAATCTATTTAGTATCAAGTCTAGTAAAAAAATGAAGATTTTTTAGATAATCTTGATGTAATATTTTCTGAAAATCTTCATTTTCAAAAATTCTAAACAAATAGTAAAAAATTTCAAAAAAAATGTAAAATTTGGTCTCGAAGCATATTTTAATATCGAGATCATGTTGAACTGTTTGGATTTGTTCTTTGGACTTTGAAAATGGATATATGACTTACAAGCAAATGTCCTGATATGCTTCTAAAGAGAACAAAAAAATTATACTTCAGTACAATTATTTCAATACAACAACTTCATTTGTTTTTTCTTTGATGTGGTATAACTATAAATCAGGTGGTGGGTTTCATCAAACCAATAGCAGCTGTGAAGAAAGTATCAGTATCAGTCTTACTGGCACCAGACTTGCCTGTGTGCGCAGTTGGGGATGAGAAGAGGCTGATGCAAATTATTTTGAACATCTCTGGCAACGCAGTGAAGTTTACAAGGGAGGGGCACATTTCAATCGTGGCCTCAGTTGTGCAATCTGACTCTTTGAGAGAGTTCAGATTCCCCGATTTCCATCCCGTTGCTACTGACGGGCATTTCGACCTCAGAGTACAGGTACATATATTGATGAACACTGACGAGCATTTGTTGGGCATTTTTGGGTATGGTTTCACCTTTTATAGTTACAGTCTGCATCCTCTGAGGTAACAGAATATTTGAGTTTAGATCCAGACCGTCTGATCAGAACCCGGGCCAATCCGGCCCGAGGTGGAATGCATGGGCCCCCATTATATTCATGCCAAAACAGATCAGACGGTCCGGATCTAAACTCAAAACTTTCTGTTACCTCAGGTGATATGAATTCCTCTAGTTATGAGGTCTCTTCGTTTCTGGTTAAAATTTGTGCAGTCTTGTGTAGGGCAGTGTGGTCAGGTTAAATTTTACCAGTTTCAATGAGCACTCTACTAAAGGGTCAGGTTTTAACGGGGAATCAGTACTTTTGTTGGTAGGCAGTGTGTACCGACTAACTGGCACTTGTATGATTGAGGTACCATGTACCGAGATTCTTGAGGTACCATGATAATATTGCATAAAATAACATTTTTAGAATGAATTCTGTTGACTTTTTTCTGTAGGTTAAGGATACAGGTTGTGGGATAAGCCCACAAGATATACCGCATGTTTTTACGAAATTTGCGCATACGCAAAGTGAAGGCAACCGAGCCTATAGTGGAAGCGGTCTAGGTCTTGCCATTTGTAAGAGGTATAAACTATTTTTTTTATCTTATATATCAAAGATTTGTTGATGCTGTATTGTTAAACTTATTGTTTTTTACCAGATTTGCGACTCTAATGGAAGGGCACATATGGTTGGAGAGTGAAGGCCTCGGGAATGGCTGCACGGCTTCGTTCATAGTTAAACTCGGGTCGTGTGACAACAACCCATGTCTATACCAGCAGCAGCAGATTTTGCCTGTAATCTGGTCTAACCAATCTGCTACGTACAGACGGCTCAGCCATGTGGGCCCCACCGCCCCCGCCTGTAGTCCCGGAAAAAAACCGCTACCAGAGAAGTATATGATGAGTTAATATAATTTGATTGGGTAGGATTTTGTCAGTTTTGGTATTTTTGATTTGATGGCTGTTGTAGTTGGGCAGTAAATTTAAGGGACTAATGTGCAAATAATGTGAAGTCGGAGGGCCTCTAATTAAGTTAGCTGAATTGTATGACAAAACAAGAAGAAATTATGATTTCTTATAAGCGGAGCATGAAAAGTTTGCCTTGCTATACTCTCTTTTTATTTATCAACTTATGATCGATCCGATGCTCTCCAGATGCTTGGATTAAATTTGGTCTGGTTTGAATTGAACCGCTTGATCTGCCTTAAGATTTGTGCTAACCAAGTTGGAACATTCTCTTTTCTTGCTAACGTATCACCTAAGGTAATATAATATTTCTGTTTAGATCAGGATTGTCCGATCAGAATCCACACGAATATTAAAGGGATTGGATTCTGATCGTATAGTCAGGATCTAGAGAGGAATTATTATGTTACCCCAGAGGATATGGACTAGTATTTGTGCTAGTTGTATCAAGAGGTGATTTCATATAAGCGGAGCATGAAAAAATTTGGAGAGGAATTATTATTTACCTACTAATGGTCGATCTGGTACTTTCGAGATGTGCTTTAAGATTCGTGCTCATCAAGTTGGCACAAATATTGACATGGATAGAATGATTTCAACCAGGCATGAAACCAGCATGAGCAATTCATATCACCTTAGGTAATGGAATATTTATGTTTAGATCTGGATCGTCCAATCAGAATCCACGCGAATATTAAAGGCCCACAGTCCCGATCTAAAGAGAAATATTATGTTACCCCAGAGGATATGGACTCTTTTCCAAGCTGAGAACTTGGTTTATCCTTATCGCTTCTCTCTCTTTTTCTCTCGGCCGCGTATTCTGATCATGGGGAAGAAGAAAGAGTTGATGTCGTCAGCGCCATGGCAACCCGGATCCGACATATTCAAGGATGCAACTTTAATTTATTCGAGGTACACTAACTGGTGATGTTTCCAGCGTACCTCTTGGAGACGACAACGAATCCGACATATTCGAGGATGCAAAGATGAAGATCACCAGTAAACCCGAATCCGACCCCACCTTGCACTTACCTGCTAAGAAATTCGCGAAGAAATCGGGTTTGGATTACGACGATGACGAGCCCGTTTTCGACCCTGAACTTCGCTACAGTTTCCAGCGCAATATGCAGGTATATCCATCCTCTACAATTTCTTACCGTTTTGCCCTTGTGAAACTTGTTATTTGTGTAAATAGCCCCCTTAAACTTACTATCAGGAAGGGAACAGTGCGTTTCACAATTAGTACCAGAAAATACCAGTATTCATTTACTGACATTTTGTGTTTAAGTTATGATTTGTTGAGGGCTTTTATTTGGTTTTTGGGGATGGGGTGGTTTACTGGTACACTAACTGGTGATGTTTTGTGGAAAGCAGTTCCTGGGACGGGTTTTCACTGTGGATACGCTGGTGAAGCCTCTGCCACCTGTCATGGCATATAATGTTTCCCGCAATATCAACTTCTTCTTGCGCATTTTCACGCAATTTTGGGGTATGTTTCTGCTGTCTCTTTGTAATTCTAAGATTGGTTTCAATTGGTTTGTAAATTTACTGACATGCCCCAACCTGAAAATGAATTGACAGAAGAATTGGGTTTGGGTTTATTGACAACAGATTAATTGGACAATTTTTACAATTGTCAAAAATGATTTCTAGTTTGAAATCTGGTAATTGAAATATAATCTATACTTTATGCACATCATGCACATGGAAAAATATGAAATCTGATGCAAGTTTCGCCATTTTTCTAGTGTTATTCAAATACATGAAAATTGATGCACAATCTAGAAGGTTAACAACATCTCTCTAAATTTTTTCAATATATAAAAATCTTTTTGAGTTGATTTCAAATAGAGTTGCCGAGTTAATAAGCTGTTGTTAGTGGATATCAACCCTTCACATTTTAGGCTTTTTAGTATAAACAAAAAATGGTGTAAAGCAGGTCAATAAATCGATACGAAAATTATACGAATTTGAGTAATCAGGCTGTCAGGTAATTGTTGCAGATCAACGATCTCTAAATTTGAGGAATTCCTTACTGTAAAGTGGTATCGAGTATTTGATAATAGATTAGTATGCTTAAATGTTACTGGTACATGACTTGGCACTTCTGTCAAATCAGATGATAGTGCAGCTAGTGCATGACTGGTATTGCTATTATACTTGACATTTTCAAGAGATACATGTGAGTACATACTTGAATTTGTATACTTTATGTAAGGGAGGAATTATCTCTTGCAACTTATAACAAATGTATTGTGGGGCATTTCTTTTATTAAGCCCTTGAAAAATTTACATTTCTCATATGAGGAGGGGATTGCAAATGCGCAGAAATCACTGGGGTTAGGTCAAGAAGACCGGGATCACCGGGTCCGTTAGGGCATTTAAAACCATCTGTGCCTTTTAGCATTTTGTTCTATTTATGGTTTATATTTTTTTTGCCTTCAAATCATGGATGATTGGTAACTTTTCTGGATTTTTTTTTAGTGTAAAATAGTTTGTTAATTAATTAGTGTTGTATTTTTATGATTATGCAAGTACCTTAATTTGAGACGCATATAATTTGGCCTCACAGATTTAATGTTCACATATATCAAGTTTTGGGTGATTTATCAGTTGGAGTTAATTGGGTACCAAATTTTTGATATTACAAAATTCTAACTGCATTTGATTAGATCGGGTTGCAGATGTTCGATCCATGTCAAGGTTTGCATGGATCAAGTGCACACAAATCTTGATGCAAATTGAAATGCTTCCCAATTTGTTCCAATGCCCATCAGAACGCTCCAAAGAAAACAAACTTTGTGAAAGTTTCAAGGATGATTCCGGAATTTGTTTAACTTGTTTGTTTGTATAGAAATGCATTTGAATTTATTGCAAATTTTGTTACTATGCTAACGAGTAAATCATGACACTATTTTAGAATCAAAAGAAAACATGCATAACAAAATGACAAAAACACTAAAAGAGTAAATATACCGTTTCATTTAAATAGAAACACCAAATCCATTGGTTTACTCAATGTAACATCAACATACATTATAATTAACACACCGGTACATAAAACAGAACACACATTGAAACAGGAACATAAAATACAAGGGACACAAATGCACACACACAAAAAAAACAAAGAAGTCGAATTGAATAAAAGGAAGAGACTGAAAGCAGCATTTCAATCTATAACTTTATTAGTAACATGGTTTAGATTAGGATGGTTGCCTAGATCAGGATGGTTGCTCATGAGTTTTTGGCATTGAACAACACACAATGTGGTAAGCTGTGACATAGCCTCCAGTTTCACCTCCCAATTCTCCAAGTTCTCCAATTTCTCTAGTTTTAAGAATTGCAACTGTGGAAACCCATCTGTAGAGCAAACCATTTGCTTCCCTGTGTATGCTCCATCTTGTAAACACAGAAATTTTAGGGCTTTCAGTCTCTCTAGTGTTGGCATGGGGTCTTCCTTCAAACCGGATTTGGTTAGGGTTAGTTTTGTAAGATTTGGTGGAAATTCAACATTATCTATGAGAAGTTTCCTACAAATCCATTCTCCCTCTAGTTTAATTGATTTCACCGTCTTGAGATTTGGAAATGCCCTTATGTCAAGAGCCTCTGACGGTATAATGTTGCCCATAATTGCTATTGAGATGAGTTTATCCATCTGACTCAATAGGTTAGAAATAGATTTCAAGTCTAGATTGTCCCAATTTGAAAATGCTAATTTTCTAATGTGGATGAGGAAGTGGGGAAACTTTTTTAGCCACGACTCATGAGCCGCAACTGTTTTCAAGGTATGTAGGTTGCCTATATGTGTTTCAGAGGATGGGCCTTTAATTTGGGGGCTTGGTTTCACATAAACATGGCGAAGTGTTTTGATGTTCCATAGAGATTCAGGTAGGGTTTTTATGCTTGTATCTCTAACATCCAAAGTTTGAAGATTTTCCATGTCTCCTATTTCCTTAGGAAGCTCAAATATGCTACAATTCCTCAAGCTCAGATATCGGAGGTAAATCATGTCCCGTAAAGCTATTATTGGGATTGTAGATTTCCTCAATTCCAACACTCTAAGGAACATGGCATTTCCAAGAACATTTTTATCAAAATTAAAAGCTAAAAAGGAATGCATATGATTATTTGTCACCTCCGTGTATTGTTTCTCGTTGCCATGATGAATTGCTAAACGGAACAGAGATTCAATTTCTTCCTGATCTGGATTGGCAACCACAAACCCATCCATTTTGGATTGTTCGATGGCAAATTCATGAATAGTACGAGGAACCCGACAACTTTTTATTATGCCTGAGAGTGATCTCTTTGAAACGCAAATGCACGACCTGGACACAACAAGGAAAATAAATAAACATCAAGTACATTTTTATAAAAGAAGAAGTTTCTCGATTTTTAAAAAATAAAATGAAAGAAGTGCTATTTTGGATGATCAAATAGACCAGAGAAAATTATCAATGAAATATTAATTGGAAATACCTTTGGATAAGTTGTTGCAGGTACTTATATGCCGTCTCTTCTGGAGTCTCTCCTTCCTCTGGTAGAACAAATCCTTCGGCAATCCATATCTCAGTTAGAGAGGTTACAGGAATATCGGAACCAATTGGGTAACATGCAAAATAAAGAAAGCACGGTTTGAGAAAGTAGGGTAAATCAATATAGCAATAGGTAATAATGTGCCACATATGATTGCTCGTAATGTTTTGATTGGACTCTTTGATCTTGCCCAGATCAAGATCATCGTTCACACTTTTCCACGTGCGGTAGGTCCTTTGTTTGAGTGAAAGGAGACCCCCTATAAGGAGAAGAGCCATGGGCTGTCCTTCACATGCCTTGCAAATTAGCCGAGGGATATTGTCCAGTTCTAAGGTTAACTCTTTGAGGTATTGCTTTTGAGAATATTCATTGAGTTCACCAATGGCTGGAAATGCTTTCATGAGGAGGAGTGCTTGGCTCTTCTTCTCATTCAGTGTTGTGCATTTAACACGATCTTCTGTCTCAAGAAGCATGTTTTCAATTCTCTTCATAACTGCACCTATTTCTTTGAACTCCAACTCATCTGCCACTTCTGTTTGATTCAAACAATTGGTGGCTATCACGATACTAGTGATTAAATCTAGGGTTTCTTTCCAATCTTTCACCAAATCATGGCCGACAGAGATGGACTGCTTTTTGGAAGCACGTCTGACAATCTCACTCACGAAATTTCCAACTTTTTGGGCAGTTATTCGCACACCCGCAATTAGAACCTGTTTTTCGTCCACTGGGAGCACCTGGAACTTTGCCTTCTTCATGAATATCTGAACATTGGATAGTTCTGTCACTATCAAACCCAGATTATTCTGGCCATCAGGGACATTTTCTGATAGAAACTCTCGGAGGGCGGGTATCGCTAGCATTTCAGTTATGATAGGTAAAGCATCCATCTCTGTTTCAACTTACTAAAAAGTCACCCCCCAAAAATGTAACTGCAATCTCCACCAAGTAACTGCAATGCAAAAGAAACATTTAAAAAAAATTACTATAAATTGTGAGTGATTTAACCTTTGGGTAGATACAATACTGTTGAAATTCTAAAACTCAACCACTACCAAGCATTTCAAAAAAAAAAAAAAATTTAAAACTCTAGACCTATAGATCAGGCCTCATCATGGAGGCCTGAAAAGAGGAGACTGAGGCAAAACTTTAATGATGGAAACCAGTGAGAGAGATAGAAGTGAAACCCAGAGAGAGGAGCTAGGAGAGTCTCACCCGGTGCCGTTGCTCTTTTAGGACAGGAGATTCGATCTGGTGGACTTGACAGGTGATAGGAAGGAGAGGGTAAGTGAGGGAGGAAATAGAAGTGAACGTTTACCATTGCTAGTTTATAATACTCATTATCTTTTAATTGATCTTTTACCCATTCAATGTGAAAATAACAAATTCTCTTAATTAAAAAAGTGTTCTTTAGTTGACTAATTGTCTCGATTCTCCAACTTTATAAATTATAATTAGTCAATGCCTGACTTCGTTGAATTAGGAATATGAGTATGCTTCTCAAAACAAGTGGCAGCACATGATCAATGAATTGACCACTATATCTAAGACGTGCCAGCACGAGTTCTGATCCAGATCCAGATCCAGATCTAGCCAGATATCTCATCGTGAGAATAGGTGAAATCATTCATTAAAAATTGATACAAATCTTAAATGGACCCTGTCAATTTTAGAATTCTTTACCAATCCAGTTTTAAATTATCCATTTGAGTGTGGTATATGAAAGATCCTTAGTCCTCGCTCCATACATACTCTCTCCCAAACATACTAGGTCGATTAACAGTTTTTCAGATCAATACCCAATAATTGCCATTATAAATAAGCTCATCTATATCATTCAAAACAGATATCCCGTACTAATTTTCAGATTAAACAAAAACTATGGATTATTGTGATAGAGTGAACGCCCCACGAAGACTGAAATTTGTATTGTGAAAACTTGAAGATATGCCATATTCAGAATCTAGAGCCCTGAGTGGAGCAACAGGACTAAGCGGTGTTGCCTCTGAACTTCGGTCTCTACAAAAGATGCTCACTAGTGGAGAACTAGAGGAACGGTAAAAAATATGCATCGGGAATGGACCTACGCGTGATATTGACTTAGGCGTTACTGATAGTACCACTAATCAGGAACAGACATATAGCCAATCCTGATTCTACAATCAAGGACGGTCGTTTACGTATAGCCATTCCTGATTCAAACAATCAAGGAATAAAATAGTTAAATAGTTGTGATTTTCAAAAATTCAGAAAAGCTGTGATTTTCAATAATTCTAAAAAATTAGTAAAATTTTTTCAAAAAATGTAAAATTTGGTCTCCAAGCACATTTTAAAATGAAGATCATGTTGTAAGGTTCGAATTAACTATTTGAACTTTGAAAATGAAAATATGAGCGCGAAGTAAAACACCATCTTTAATTCCCAAAGCAAGTTAGCCCATCTCTCTACACACACACACACACACACACACACACACACACATATAGAGTGATGCTACGATGCTTTGGAAGTAAAGGGAGTGTTTTACTTCCCGCTCATATCTCTATTTTCAAAGTTCAAATAGTCAATCCGAACTTCTCAACATGGTATTCATATTGAAATGTGCTTGGAGACCAAAATTTACATTTTTTGGATATTTATTACTATTTTTTTCGAATTTTTGAAAATCATTGTTTTAAAAAAGTTTTGGTTTTTACATTTTCAAAGTCCAAACAGGCTATCTAAACCGTTCAACATGGAATCTATATTAAAAATATGCTTGGAGACCAAATTTTACATTTTTTAGAATTTTTTTACTATTTATTAAGTCAATTTTAAAATCGTTGTTTTCAATGAATCAGAAATTTTTCACTGTTTATTAAAATCAGTGACTTTTAAACTGACTTAATAAATAGTAAAAAATATCCAAAAAATATAAAATTTGGTCTCCAAACACGTTTTACTATAGAGATCACATCTAACAGTTTGGATCGGCCGTTTGCACTTTGAAAATCAGCAAATCTAACGGTTTGGATTGGTCATTTGGACTTTAAAAATCAGAAAACCAATTGGTTGCACCAAGGCTCCGGAACAAACGTTTTGATATTAGCCAACCGCTCTCTCTCTCTATATATGATTTTGTAAATTAGCCTTATTTTGTGATGATTGAGGTCAAGCCTACTTTATATTATGTATGTTGTAAATTAAACAAATACATATTTACTTTCTTCTATCGTTTATGTAACTGCAACCGATTAGAAAGCTACATATCTTGTGTAATTTTCGCGCCTCTTTTCGACTTTCTTTTCTTAATTAGCTGTATCTCTAATTATATAAATAAATAGTAAATAATTAATTTCCACGTGATGCACATTACTTTCTCATTAGCTGTATCTCTAATTATATATATACTGATTTCGAGGTCAATGCATGATACCCGGCGGTCTCAATGCACTAAACAGAACATGCTACCCACCTTAAATTATAGTTCAGAATAGAAAATGGTTAACTGACATTTCTGAAGGGCTCAATAAAAAAAGTTACGAACACTATATATGCTAATATCCAGGAAATTCCGCGTCATAGTGAGCTGCGTCTCCTTCAAACAAAATTTAACAATTTGGAGGTCAAATCTTCCTTTCACGTTGCATTGATATAGATATTACAGATGTCTATTCAAGTTTCTAAAAGTCATTCGTCTCTTCAAGTTTAGAAAAGTTTCATGTAAACGCATCTACCATAGATGGGTTTTAACGGTTTGGGTTCGTCGTTCGAAGCCAATCCGATAGGTTTTAGAGTTAAGTTTATAAAGAGCCTTGGTGAACTTAAGAACACCATATTTATACTCGGTCATAATAATTAGACAAAGAATATTAATACATCAAGAAACTGTAATTATTAATTAGTTAAGACTCCAAATTTCATCACAAAAAAAAAGGTTAAGAGAAGGATGAAAATTGGAATTTCTAGAACCAGGGATATTTGAAGCTTTATTAGACCTTTATTATTAGTTTATAACTATATATGCACACAATTAACAAGCTTCGCTTCTACAATCAATTTCTATTTTCTCTTTAGGCCCTTTTGATTTTTGGCAGAGAATAGTCCATGGGCCAACAATTTGTTGGTTTCTTTTTCAGTTTTTGAAGGATTATTTCCAGTAGCTAAACTCATATCAGACCAACTTTACAATATCAATTTTTTTAAGGTGTCCTATATCAAAATTAGATACGAAGAATAATGCTCTAACCATTAGACATAATATTCAATGACACTATTAGCAACTAAATTTGTCTTTAGCTCAAAAGGAAGCACATAAAGCATTTTTCATGAGATGCTTTTATCATTTTGAATTGAAATCGTATGTCACCTAAATTATTTTAGTTCATGAGTTGCTATAGTTGGTGTTTGCAAGAACAAACTTTTTGATAGGCAAGCAAACACTGTATATGTTTGCAAAACTTGCACTAGGGAACAGAGATAAAATGAAAATTTTATGTTAGGGTTTCGAAGCAAAGGCAAGAGACAAGAGACAAAATTTTATAAGGAAGCTTAATTGTATTACTCAACTTCATAATTACATAGAGTACAAATGACATAATTTATAGCAACATAAATCTCTAAAAAGAGAACCCTATAAATGATACGTCCTAAAATACTCTATACTAAAATACTAAATTTTTCATCCTTAATATAGTCTTCCAAACATAGACTACTATTTTTGACATCCTCCTAAATCAAGCCTAATGAAAATATATGATGAGATGAAAGGCATACACAACAATCCTCCCCTTGACTTGAAATCTCATCCTGAAACAAAATTAAAATCGCCTGAAGAAGTATCATTCTCGTATGCCTTCTGTTTATTCTTGAGCTTGAAACAGTCGGTTTTGATGTGACATTTCTTCCTGCAATAGTTGTAAATTAGATTCTTGTGCTTAGAGCTCGAATAGGTCGATGATGAAACCAAGTTCTTCCTCTTTTGTCTCTTATCCTCATCGTTCACCTTGATGCCAATTCTCTCTATGTCATTAAGAAATGCGGTATAGTCTGAAATATGGACCTTAACAGATGTACCTTCTGTCATCTTGAAAGAATGACACCTCTACTTGCTTGGTTGTTATGCGGATCACGAGTGCGCGGAGAAAACACCTGGCGCCTTAATCCTTCTCCCACGATACAAAAATGAATCTGAATACCCTCAACGGCAGCGGAACAAAGAACCCTGAACTCACCAACCAACCGCCAATGATGAAGATGGCTCTGATACCAATTTGTTAGTGTTTCGAAGCAGAGGCAAGAAACAAGAGACAAAATTTTATAAGGAAGCTTAATTGTATTACTCAACTTCATGAATACATAGAGTACACATGACATAATTTATTGCAACATAAATCTTTAAAAAGAGAACCCTATAAATGACACGTTCTAAAATCCTATACTAAAATACTAAATTTTTCCTTATTAATATAGTCTGCCAAACATAGACTACTATTCTTGACATTCTGCTAAATCAAACCTGATGAAAATATATGAGAAGATGAGTGGCAAACACAACATTTTAACTAAGTAATTTAAAACAAATTAAAATCACAAGAATGCCATCCTAAGAAAATAGGAAAAAAAAATGTAGATTTATTATGTAGCATGAATATACAAAAATAGCACTGTTGCAAATAGTATAACAACCATCAACATCAAAACCTTTATGCTGGTGTTTTAAAGAAAAAAAAATTCTCCAACAAATACTAAAATTAGATTTTGCTCCTCAATTTAACAAGTATTAAAACCAATTCAAAATTTAACAAGTATTAAACTGTGGCAAATTTAACAAATACCTTCAAGTGATCACCTCTTCACCTTTATATCCATTTTTTCTCTTTAGATGACAGCGTGTTTTTTTTGTTATTATCAATGTAAATTTGAATGATATATGTTAATGTATTATCAAAGTTTTTTTTGATTAATTATTGTCTTCATTTTATATTATAGTTTATATTATAAATTCAAGAGTATTTATTCAAATCAGAATTAATAGAATGACTAATTACAACGAATATTAGAATTACGTATCCATATCAATTTCGTTGCACTAAAATAATTATGGTTGTATTAGATTTTATTAATTGCAACCAAAGTTTGGTTGCATTTGGAATTACGTCTGCATATTAATTCCGTTGCATTAAAATATTTATGGTTGCATTAGATTTATTAATTGCAACCAAAATTTGGTTACATTTAATTTACATATTGCAACTATGAGTTTTGTTGCGATACATTATAATATTACTACCATATTTTTGGTTGCGATAAATACGCAATAGCAATAGTTTATTTAGTTGCAATAGTTTATTGCTACGAATTTAATGCAACTAAAATTGGGTTGCAAGAATTGCACGAGTTGCTACTATGGATTTCATTGCGATATACTATCTTATTGCTACCATTTTTCGGTTGCGATAAATGCGCAATAACAACCATTTATTTGGTTGCAATAGATTATTGCTACGCATTTCATGCAACTAAAATTTGGTTGCAATAATTGCACAAGTTGCAACGATGGATTCGGTTGTGATGTACTATCTTATTGCTACCATTTTTCAGTTGCGATAAATGCGCAATAGCAACCATTTATTTGGTTACAATAGCTTATTGCTACGCATTTTATGCAACTAAAATTTGGTTGCAATAATTGCACAAGTTGCAACCATGAATTTCGTTGCGATATACTATCTTATTGCTACCAATTTTCAGTTGCGATAAATGCGCAATAGCAACGAGTTAATACTAGTTGCAATACATTTTTGCTACGTCGGTCTAGCAACCAAATTATGGTTGCAATAAACAAATTCTTATTGCAACCAAAGAGTTGGTTGTAATACTATTGCAACCACGGGCAACCAATTTTTTTTTGTTGCAAAATCTATTTATTGCAACCAAATAATACCTATTGCAACCAATTTTTTGGTTGCCCGAAATATAATTTGGTGTAGTGAGGTGACAGGAAATAGAGGGTAAGTGAGGGAAGGAGATAGAATAAGTGAACTTTAGTATTGCTAGCTAGTTTTTAATATTAATTATCTTTTCATATTTTACCCATTCAATGTGAAACTAAACATTTTTTTAATTAAAAATTGTTCTTTAGTTGAGTAATTGTCTCGATTATCCATCTTTACAAATTATAATTAGTCAATGCCTGACTTCGTTGAATTAGGAGTACGAGTATGCTTCTCAAAACAAGTGGCAGCACATGATCAATGAATTGAATAGCATATCTAAGAAGTGCCAGCACGAGTTCAGATCCAGATCCAGATCTAGCCAGATCATCATGAGATTAGGTGAAATCATTCATTAAATATTGATACATATCTTATATTTTAGAATTCTTTACCAATCCAATTTTCAATTATCTATTTGAGTGTGGTACATGAGAGATCCTTAGTCCTCACTCCATACATACTCTCTCCCAAACATACTAGGTCGATTAACAGTTTTTCAGATTAATACCCAATAATTGCCATTATAAAGAAGCTCCTCTATATCATTCAAAACATATATTCCATCCTAATTTTCAGATTAAACAAAAACTATGGGCCATGAAAGAGTGGAAACCCCAGATATACTGAAATTGGTATTACGAAAACTTGAGGATATGCCATATTCAGAAGCTGGGTCCCTGAGTGGAGCAACAGGTCTAAGCGGAGTTGCCTCCAAACTTCGGTCTGTACAAAATATGCTGGAGAAGGCCCACCATGTCTTAATGAATGATCAAGCCAATTGGGAAGAGAGTAAAGAAAGTGATCCAAATGTCAAGAATTGCACAAAGGAGCTTGAAGATGTGAGCATCTGCACCGTGACCATTATTCTCAAGTTCCTGGACGATGTGAAAAGCATCAAACCCGGTGCCCTTCCTGACAATTTGAAGAAATTAAACGCAAAATCCGTGAACCTTTTCACCCTTTATAGGTTTAAGGCTGACATTCAGAACATCAAATCACGAATCGAAAGGATCAATACTGAAGATCTCGGGGTGCCAAGCGACAGACCCATCACCCAACCAACTGGGCTATCTCTTCGCAACGTTGATGACATTTTTCTTCCCGGCTTTGAGGTCCACTACACACGCATTCTTCAGAAACTGGTTGATCAAAGACTTCAAACACTCTCTGTGGTACTAGCAGGTTATGATCCATTGTTTGTGAAATCAACACTTGCTGAGAAGATATACCAGAGGTTGTTCTTTAAAGCTTATACTCTCTGTTTTTTTTTTTGGAATGCCATGACAGAAGCTGTCAGGTATTGTTGCATAAAGCTTATACTCTCAAAAGTTACAAAATCCTTCAAATCATTAAGTTCCAACTTCTAAGTATTTTTCTCACTTCAACAAGTCCAGATGCCTACTGATAGGCAGATTTATATTATAAGAACGATAATCAACACAAGTGTATGCATTGTTACCTTCTTTTTAAATAGAATGTTCTCATATAATTTCATTATTTTGTTGAGTCTTTAAACCGATGAAGATCGTTAATTGAACCGGAAGATTATCATTAAAGTTGAAATAAAGCAGGTGAAAGGTTGCAGTCATTTTCTTGAAAATTCGAACAAAAAATATGAAAATGATTACAGACATTTAAGAGGAATATTAAGAGAAATATTCTTCAAAGGTTGCAAAAATGATTACGAAAGTTTTTCACTATGAAACATTTTTATTGATGGCATGCATCAATTATTCATTTTCTTATTACATTTCTAAAGTGTTGTTTTCATTTTGTAGCACTGAGGTGAAGGACCACTTTGAATACTGCTTTTGGTTATTTCAGCCAATCTGCCTTGTTTGCTGGGAAGACCTGTTGAATCCTATTGACATCTTGAGAAAGATATTATTGAAACTAGGGGACACCAATTTATTGGATGCCCATGATGAAGACTATCTAGTGTCAAGGCTCTGTCAATCCTTGAGCGGGAAAAGGTGTCTTGTCGTTGTTGAGAACTTCCGCTATCAGGAATTATGGACTTTACTCAATGCTGTTTTTCCCCATGGAAACAACGGCAGTCGATTGTTGCTAACCAATGGAGATTGCCAATGGGAACAAGGACAGATCAGTGATTACAGATACGAGCTCCCATTCTTAGAAAAGCCAGCTGATAGATTAAAATTGCCGAAAGAACTCGGGAAAATGGAATTCGAGGACCTTGAAGATAATGAAACCCTTTCGAATATGGGTGATGGAAACCAATCTTCTTCTTTTTTGGAAAGAGTAAAACAGTGGTACATCTTACGAAATGAAAAACCAGCCCAGCTGTATATTGATTGGGAAAAATCTTATAAAAAACTTCCAAGTGTTCTTAAGACGTGTTATTATTACACGGCATCTGTTTTCCCTAGGAATAGCATAGTTCTTGCTGATTCACTAATCCGACTTTGGATTATTGAAGGCCTCATACCACACAAAGAGGGAACAACAATGGAGAACACAGCTGAGATCTACTTAGAGCAGCTTGTCCAAAGGTACTTTGTAAATTAGTATTTGTTTCTGAAACATAATAAATTCTGATCCATTTTATTATTCGGTAATTGCTCTCCCATGTTGTAATTGCTCATAAAATTTCTGTTTGCTTCATAAAATCGTATCATAATGGCACATTTAAAGATGCGCTCAACTAATTATGAAGTTAACATTTTTGCTGCACAGGGGCTTTTTGCATATTTCCAGGGCATATTACCATACTCAAGCCAATCACCCAATCCGTAGCATTATTCTGCGTGATGAACCAAGCATTCATGCCAATGTAAGAATGCGCAATTCTTGTCCCGCCACGCGAATAACTCTTGGGCATCACGTTGACATATATGAAAAATCTGAATATGTGTATCGTTTGGTATTGCACAAGAACTATCAATTCAATAAAATTTCTTCTTTTGAAAAGGGATCCATTCTGCAGTGTTCACACCTTCCAAACCTTCATTCTTTATTCTTCTTTCATTGTGTTGAACCAGTAGCAAGACCTCCATTTACTTTTATACGAGTCTTAGCAGTGTTCTCGAGCCACCTTAGGTTTCCTCAGGAGTATGCACCGTGCTGGTTGGACGAGTTAATTAACTTACGATACTTGGGGTTTATAGTGTGCTTGGTAGAAGGCGGATCTCTAGGAAAGACACTTGACCGTTTGGTTAAACTGGAAATCCTGGATCTATCAGAGTCATTTGTTTCAGGACTATCTGAGTTTATTAAGAACAATAAGAAAGTGAATGTTGTGGGTCCTGTTAAAGAAGAATTGCCAGAAATTTGGTCCCCCATACCGGATATGTTTCAATAAATTGGTACGCGAGTGAGTCCATCAATTTCTTCTTTAATGTTGTATAAGAGAGCAATGATCCATATTTCTTTAGGATTTTATTTTCATGTTAAGATTCTGCTTATATGTAATAACTTTTCAGATATTGTTACTCCATGAATGTCTTCTGTAATAACTTTTCAGATTCTGCATTCTTAATTTGTTTGCTTTGTTTTCATGTATTAGTAAGTTTGTGCTCACAATGCTAGTATATAGTTGTGTTAAAGCGTTCATTCTGATGATGAATACAAGGACAGATACTGAAAAGAAAATATGTATCTCTTGTCATTGTAACTCCTTTGTAGGAAATTCATATTGATTGCCGGTGTTTCATATTTGCTTGTGTTTATTCATTGTATTGGTATATATCTGTTGGACCCTAAAACAATTAGAATTAATGAAGAAGCTGCTCATGTGCTTCTCAGCTAGACTTCAAGCATGATGTGACGAACTTCAACAAATCCAATTAATGACAAGAAAGATTTCAGTAAAGAAAATAAGACATGATTAGTGGTAGCAGAACTTGTTTGTATTTGATAAGAACTTAATATATTTAATAGTAGAAGAGAGAACATAAATTTAACTTTTATTATTACTATTATCTTACTCTCTTACAAATTACAAATGACAACATCTCAATTTATAAACTACATGATGCCCTTTAAATAACTTAGAACCTAATTGTCATTAAACATCACACAAATACCAAATGCATGAATTGCACAACCCAACATAACTCTAGAAAACCTAAACATTTAATCTATCTATAAAGTCTAAATACATTCACCCTAACCATTTAACTAATTGACCAATTAATTAAGTTTGCTATTTTCAACATCCCTCCTTAAAACTTAATTATTTTTCATCATCTCTAATATATGGTAAAAAATATAATTTTTCTTTTAGAGGCATCTTTCTCAAACTTGATTATTGTCCTGGGATAACATCACTGAGTCGTCTGCTCATCATACTTGATCTCCCATCAAGTATCTTTGTAGTCACATCTCCGTGCTACTTACTATTGCAGTGAACATCATACTTGAAACACCTATCAAGCATCCTCGTAGTCACTACTCCCATGCTACTTGCTCCGGCCATGAACCCACTCATCGTCACATAACTCCCACTCGAACATTAATCACATCATTTGCCACATCTACATGCAACTATCCGTTGTTGTACCTTTGGCTCCTCCTGTGATCAAATCATAATTCGTTGACCTCTCACATCTTTCACCTCCAACACTTTAGTAAAATGGTCTCTAGCATACTCATTATCCTTCTTCGCAATCAACTCAAACTTAGCCATTTATGTTTGGTGCCACACCTTCTTCACTTTATAAACTCCAAAGAACATCTCGTCTCATTGGTAATCTTCTCGAACATGTCGTCATCCTACCCTTGATGGATGATACTTAGCGCGCTTTGATATCCATTCTTTTTCTTCAAAGCATTTATCTCGCCTACCGTATGTTCGCTATCATCATCTTCGTGATCTTGAATCCCGTTCTCGACATTGTTCCACTATCCAAGAGTACCAACAATGGTCTTGATTCGCAACGACCATTCATCACTACCGCGGCCTCTACCGCAACCATACCTGTGACCTCCACGACCATCCTAACCTTGATCACCGCTGCCCGGTTTCTCATCTTTTAGTGTTGCTGTTGAAAATAAAGCAAAAGTAGAGGGTTAAAAGTGTAAAATAGGAAAAAGGGGAAAATTGTAAAAAGGATAAAAATAGATATTACCGTTATCTCTAACGGTAAAATAGCCTCAAGAAGATTATATATACTCATGAGAGAGATTGTAAATACAAGTGTTGAGAAAAAATCAACAAAAATCAATACAAAAATTATCGTTCTCCTCAGCTTTGCATCTCTCTCAAAATCTAACATGGTATCAGAGCACTAAGCTCTGTGACCGAAATTCTTTCCATTTACCAGTAAACTGGTACACAACAAATCAGCAACAAATTCATAACAGAAAGTTCAGCAGAGGAGCAAAATGGCTCAAGAGGAGCAACTCGAGGCTACCAATACCTCCAAGCTCACAAATACTTTGCTCAATGGCAAGAACTATCTTACATGGGCAAAGGCTGCATCTAGAGCGCTTAGCGGTCGAGAGATGCGAGAATACATCACAGGAGAAAATACCGAGCCAAAACCCGAAAACCCAAATTTGCTGACCGAATCTGAAAAAAAGGCAGCAAAGAAATGGAGAACCCACAACGATAAAATCATAACATGGCTCACGAATTCCATGGAGCCATCTATTTCAGAGCTCTTTCTCCTCGCTGACACGGCTTTTGAACTATGGCAAGCCGTGAAAGGTATGTACGGGCAAGAAAATAATTATTCCCGTATCTACCAACTCAAGCAAGAAATCCAACAAGAAAAGCAAGGCAATAGAAAGCATATAGAGTACCTTGGTGCTCTTCAAAAGAAAAAAGATGAGCTCCGATCATACTGACCGCCAACTACTGACTTGGCAGTAATACAAAAATGGCAAGAAGAAGATGATATTTTCGAGTACCTTGCGGGATTAAACCCCAGCTACGAGGCCGTACGAGCTCAGATCATGAACACCATTCCGCTTCCGCCATATTCTCAAATAAAAAACATGATCCAACAAGAGGAGAGCCGGAGAGAAGCCATGGGCGGTCCACAAATCACAGTGACGAGGGACACGAAACCCACGATTTTGCCGTGACCAAGAGATCAATTTTTCCAAATTTCGGCCAAAACCCTAGCTCAGCCAAAACCACCGAAAATTGTGAATATTGCAAAAAAGAGGGCCATGAAAAGAACAAGTGTTGGTTTCTCCATCCAGAACTAAAACCGAAATGGTGGGGCAACAATGGCAAAGGCGAAAAAGGGAAAAACCCTAAGGGGGAGAAAAAATTCGGTGGAACAGCGAAGGTCCAGAGAGAAGAAGGGGAAAGGGAGAGTGGGTCTGGTCTGTCTGGATCCGCATACCCTTTTTTTAATGCTAACGGGCCCGCCCTTCCTAGTGGATCCGGATTTCCTTCTAATGGGTCCGCTGGCTTTCATTCCATCGGTGCCTCAACGTCTCAGCCTAACGGGTCCGCCTTCCTCCCTACCGGGTCCGCTGCTGCCCCTGCTCCGACCCGATCTGAGATTTTTGCTCTCTTCACCCAACTTAGCGGGCTTTTAAACAGGCCCAAATCAGGTTTTTTTAATTTAGAAGTCCAAGACAATGAATTTAATCTAAGCCCAAATCGAATTAAGTATGTGATACCACATAAAAGGGTGAATGGCAGATCTGAAACCGAAAATAATGAAAAAAAATCCACAAAAATATACATATTTAGGAAATCTAAATCAAGAACACTCCAAAAATAATTTGGTATGGATTCTAGATTCCGGTGCTACCGACCACATGACCGGAAACAAAAATTTGTTGCAAAATTATCAAAAAAGCAAAGGCCAAGAATTTGTTTATGTAGCAAATGGTGAAAAAATGGAAATTTGTGGTTATGGCTCAATTATAATTTTCTTAAAAGAAATTAAAAATGTTTTACATGTAACAAATTGCACCGCAAATTTATTGTCCATAAGTAAACTCTCAAAAGAAATAAATTGTGAAATCATTTTTTCATCACAAAATGTTATTTTTCAGGATATAATATCTAAGAGGATGATTGGTGAAGGCATTTTTCAAAATGGACTCTATTTTTTGTATAGCAAAAAATACAATTTCAATACAAAAATGTAAGACATGGGACAATTATGGCATAGAAGGATAGGGCATCCTTCCGATAGAACTTTAAATGTATTTTTGATTTTTCTAATTTGGATTGTAGTAATTGTGAAGTATGCAAATTAGCTAAGCATACAAGACTCCCTTTTGCAAATTCAATTTCGAAAAGTAATCAAATGTTTGAACTTGTTCATTCCGATGTTTGGGGACCCGCTCCCATAAATTCTTATAATGGGTTTAAATATTTTGTTATATTCATAGATGATTTTTCACGATTGGCATTTCTATATTTATTAAAAAATAAAAGTTTTCTCACTTTCAAGATTTTTCAAACTTAGTAGAAAATCAATATAATACAAGAATTAAAGTTTTTAGAACCGATAATGGAACGGAATTTGTAAATCAAAAATTTTCTAATTTTTGAAACAAAAGAGAATCATACATCAAACAACTTGTGTCTACACCCCACAACAAAACGGAATTTCCGAAAAAAAAATCGTCATTTACTTGAAATGACAAGAGCACTCATGTTCCAAACCAATGTTCCAAAAATCTATTGGTCGGATGCCGTTCTCACCGCAACTTATTTGATTAATAGGTTGCCAAGTGTTGTATTAAAAAATAAAAGTCCATTAGAAATTATTTATCAAAGAAAAATAATTTTTAATCATTTAAGAGTCTTTGGATGTACATGCTACGTACACCAAAATAAAAGAGATAAATTAGATCATACTTCTATAAAAACGATTTTTTTAGGATACTCATTTCAAAAAAAGGGGTATAAATGCTATGATGTTGTAAACCAAAAATTATATATTTCTAGAGATGTAACTTTTCTTGAAAATGACCCATACTTTAAAATAAATAAAGATGAAATTGATAATCAAATTAACACAAGCGATTTTATTGTTCCTATGTCTACTAATCAAATTGTTGAGCAAAGAATTGTAGGGAATGAAGACGAAGAAAAAGAAAATAATATTTCTCAAAGTGGGGCCGAGGAAGAAGAAGAAGGTGATAATATTGAAGTTGAAAGTGAAAATATTGAAGAAATTCCACTAAGAATATCAATTCGGCCTACTCAACCGTCAACAAGGTTACGAGATTTCGTAACCTATAAGGTTCAATATCCTATTGAAAATTTTATTTCATATAAAAATATTTCAAAAACACACCATGCATTTCTTAGTTCAATTTCCAAAATAGAAGAACCAAGAAATTTTGAAGAGGCTATAAGCCAATCGGTATGGTGCAAGGCTATGAAAGAAGAACTTCATACCTTAGAAAAAAATAATACATGGATTATTGAACCATTACCAAAAAATAAAAAACCCGTTGGATGTAAATGGGTGTATGAAATCAAATACAATTGTGATGGTACCATAGAACGGTACAAGGCAAGATTAGTTGCCAAAGGTTATACACAAACATATGGCATAGATTACCATGAGACTTTTGCACCGGTGGCCAAAATGAATACCGTAAGGATTTTATTTTCTATTGCGGTAAACCAAAATTGGAAACTCTACCAAATGGACGTCAAAAATGCCTTTCTTCAAGGAACACTTGAAGAAGAGGTATATATGACTTTACCACCCGGTCATCAAAAAGGTAAAAATCATGAATTAGCTTGCAAATTGAAGAAAGCTATTTATGGATTGAAGCAATCTCCAAGAGCATGGTATGGCAAGCTAAGCTCTCATTTAATTTCGTATAATTTTAAAGTTAGTAGTGCCGATCATTCATTATTTGTAAAAATTGAAGGAAATAATACTACCATTATATTAGTATATGTTGATGATATCATAATCACCGGAAATAACCAAGAAGAAATTAATAAAATAAAATTTCAATTGAAAGAAAAATTTGACATTAAGGATCTTGGTTATTTAAAATATTTTCTAGGAATAGAAATTGCACATTCAAAAAAAGGTCTGTTTATTTCCCAACGAAAATATACCTTAGATTTATTAAAAGAAACCGGTAAATTAGGTTGTAAACCGGCCTCAACACCAATAGATGGTAAGAATAAATTAAATACCGAAGATGGTGAACCTTTAGAAGATATAAATCAATTCCAAAGACTTGTAGGAAAATTAATATACCTAACGGTAACACTTCCGGATATTTCCTTTTCGGTAAGTCAAATTAGCAAATTTATGCATGACCATAGAACACCACACTTAGAGGCAATAAATAAAATTCTAAGATATTTAAAAGGAACACCTGGAAAAGGAATTTGTATGAAAAATAATAATTCTAACAATGTGTGTGGCTATTCCGATGCAGATTGGGCCGGGAGTTCCGATAGAAAATCGACAACCGGATTTTGCACATTTGTAGGCGGAAATTTAGTCACATGGAAAAGCAAGAAACAAAACGTTGTGGCACGATCAAGCGCCGAAGCGGAATATCGTGCCATGGCGTCCACCGCAAGTGAGTTGACATGGATCAAGCAACTACTTTCGGATGTGGGAATTAAAATTCATGCGCCAATGCAAATGTTTTGTGATAATCAAGTGGCACGACATATAGCTTCCAATCCTGTGTTTCACGAAAGAACAAAACACATCGAAGTCGATTGCCATTTTATTAGAGAAAAAATACAAGCAAAGAAAATTGAAACTCCTTTTGTAAGAAGCGAAGATCAATTGGCGGATATCTTTACAAAAGGACTTGATCCGAAGCCATTTGAAGAAAATATAAGCAAGCTAGGATTGATCGATATTTATAATCCTAGCTTGAGGGGGAGTGTTGAAAATAAAGCAAAAGTAGAGGGTTAAAAGTGTCAAATAGGAAAAAGGGGAAAATTGTAAACAGGATAAAAATAGATATTACCGTTATCTCTAACGGTAAAATAGCCTCAAGAAGATTATATATACTCATGAGAGAGATTGTAAATACAAGTGTTGAGAAAAAATCAACAAAAATCAATACAAAAATTATTGTTCTCCTCAGCTTTGCATCTCTCTCAAAATCTAACAGTTGCCTTCGCTTGCAACTCTTCTTCAAGAAATTCGTGCTTCTTTGTCTTTTTGAGTGATTACCATTTGGCAATCCCACTTAGCATATCTTTTTTTCTTCTTCTTCTTTTTCTTCTTAGCCATGATTGAACCCTCATTTATCTCACCAGACTCTGATACCAATTTGTTAGCATTCAATAAGAACTTAATATATTTAATAATGGAAAAGAGAACACAAATTTAACTTATATTATGAATATTATCTTACTTTCTTAAAAATTACAAATAACAACATCTCAATTTATAGGCTACATGACGCCCTTTAAATAACCTAAAACATAAATGTCATTAAACATGACACAAATACCAAGTGCATGAATTGCACAACCCAACATGACTCTAAAAAATCTAAACATTTAATCTATCTAGAAAATCCTAATACATTCACTCTAACCATTTAACTAATTGACCAATTAATTAAGTTTACCATTTCCAACATAACTCGATAATTGATTGTCACATACCAATACACCATATAGACAAATTTCCATGTGATGCATCATGCATGGCACTTTCTCGTTAGTTGTATCTAATTAAATACTAATTTCCAGGTCAATGTTTGATACCCGGCGGGCTTAATGCACTGAACAGAAGATGATACCTATCTTAAATTATAATTCAGAATCAAAAATTGATTATATAAGATTTTCCTGAAGGGCTCAATAACAAAATTTGATGAAGACTTTGTTATTATACAAGAATTCCGCGTCATAAAGAGGTGCGCCTCTATTTTTTTTTTTTTTTTTTTTTAATGAAATATGGACGTCAAACCTTCACATTTCATTGATATCGAACTCAGAGATGTCTATTCCAGTTTATAGAAGTCATTTGTGTCTTCAAGTTTACTAAAGTTTGAAGAATATAAAAGCAAGCTAGGCCGAAATAATAAAGTAACAATAAAAGAAAACGTTACATATAATTACAAAAAAAAATCAACGATTTGAACACTGAAATGCGAGTCCCTTTGTTGTTTGTTCTTGTTTTATATGATTCCATATTAGTTTGTGATTTCATTTTTAATTTCGATCAATTGGACAAAACTATCTCTGCAAATTCTTTCAAATCTATTTCTCCATGAGTGATGAAGTCCTCCAGTTATAAATGAGATTAAGTTTCAATGTATAGTCATTAATTGTATGTATGGTACACTGGAGAATTATCTCAAAACGATCATTTTTTCTCCGAGCAATTGTATTTTTTTTTTTAATTTAGAGTTCCTCTTTGTTAACATATTTATGACTTTGTAAATTAACTTTATTTTGTGATGATTGAGGTCAAGCCTACTTTATATTATGTATGTTGTAAGAGGAGGGATCCAATTACACTCTTTTTTTGATACATCTTGACATTGTTTTTTTATAGGTCAATTTTGAGATTTCAAAATCCCAACAGTCGATCCGAACCGTTCAACATGATCACCATATTAAAATGTGCTTGGAGATCAAATTTTACATTTTTTTGAATTTTTTTACTATTTATTAAGATGGTTACAAAATCGCTGTTTTTCAATGGTTTGAAAACTTTGATCTTAATAAATAGTAAAAAAATTCAAAAAAAATATAAACTTTGATCTCCAAGCACATTTTAATATATCTATCATGTTGAACGGTTTGGATCGACTATTTGGACTTTGAAAATAGTAAGTGTCAAAGTGTGTCAAAAAAAAAGAGTGTAATCCGATCCCTCTGTAAAATATGTTATAAAAGTTAAACAAATACATATGTACTTTCTTCTATCGTTTCTGTAAGTGCAACCGATAAAAGAAGCTACATATCTTGTGTAATTTTCGCCCCTTTTCTACTTCTTTGCTTTTAATTAGCTGCATCTCTAATTATATACATAAATAGTAAAAAATTTCCACGTGATGCATGTTACTTTCTCATTAGCTGTATTTCTAATTATATAAATACTGATTTCGAGGTCAATGCATGATACCCGGCGGTCTCAATGCACTAAACATACTACCCATCTTAATAATTTTTTTTTTATGCACACTATGTTAATATGTCATAGAGAGCTGCGTCTCATTAAAAAAAAAATTGGAGGTCAAATCTTCCTTCACGTTGCATTGATATAGATATTAGAGCTGTCTATTTAAGCAGGGGCAGAACTAGAAAATTTGAATAGGAGGCTAAATATAAAATACATGATATATGAAAACGTTAAAAATATGTAGTTAGTGGAAATTGAATCCAAGACCTCACAGATACCAAATAGAACTTTAACCACTAAGCTACAAGTACACATTTGTATTTTATAAGAGAGCTAAAGTATGTAAAAACTTTAAACAAACAAAAATTAAATTAAATTTCATTATACATAATTAAAATCTTAAAATTATTGTGGTGCCTTAGCCACCTTTGGCTAAGCTTTAGTTCCGCCTGTAAGTTTCTAAAAGTCATTCGTCTCTTCAAGTAGTTTAGAAAAGTTTTCAAGAATATAAAAGAAATCCTAAGAAATAAAGAAACAATAAAAAAAGTTACATATAATTAAATAAGAATTGAAGTTTTTTTTTTTTGTAAAAATGTCGTACGTAGGCATATCATTAAATGTGGAAATACATTACAGGAGAGCTGCAGTACTAGAGAAACTAAATTTAATACTTATTTTACATGCATGAACCACTTTGTGATTTCATTAATATTAAATTTCCATATTATCAATTAGATCGTTTTAGCTTCCTCTCTGAAAATTGTTTCAAATATGTCTCTCTATATATAGAACACAACGTTCTGATGTCTTAATTTGAGAATTATTTGATTATATTTTCTCTGTATGAAGAACTGACATTGCAACAACTTAGCATTATATTTCTGAGCTTGAATCAGTACATGCTCTTTGAAATGCATATTCAAATTTTCGTTTTATATATGAAATTAATTTGGGTACTTCATATATGAAATTAATGTCTTGGGTTCAATGTCCACTAGCCACAAATGGTGAAATACATGAAATAAGAGAAAGTATGAGATAAATTCTTCGAAGTTATTTGTTTTAATTTAAGGTGCCCTAAGAAACATTGTTGAATGTATGTTATTGCAATTTACTGGTAAAAAAAATAAAAAATCTATGGTCATGTTATTGCAATTTAACAATGATATTTTTTTTTTTTTGAGAAAAGTGGGAGAGAGTTTCCACTGATTTCATTATCTGAAACCAAATTATACATTATTTTGTGTATCAGGGCTCTGGTACCGCTTACAACATATATTAAGCTACTAAAAAAACTAAACCTTACACAAAAATTTATGTGTGTGTGTATATATAATATTGTAAATAGTAAAATAGATGCATATATACAAAAAACCCTGCATATAGAATAAAGGTCAAGAATTTCACATTGTCAAGTGAAACAATGCATGCACAGATATCTAAATTAGAGTAAACTGTACAAGGCTTGAACAATTAATCAATACGCATCCACCCGATTTTTTTATTAATATCCTCAATTAAATAAAAATTTATAGAAATATCCTCGAATTTAAAAAAAAAATGCCCCAACAGACAAGATTTCTGGCGGTTTAGTGCAGCATAGAGCTGGCAGGAATGCTACAGTAAACATTTTTTCCCTTTCCATGTACCACACCAACCACACAGAGGCGCTACAAATTCAATAAAAAGAATCATCTCAAAAATAATACCAGTATACTGTAACACATTATCTTAAAAAAAAAAATACTGTAGCAACCTCCTAGAATCCTGGCGGTTGGGGTATTTTAAAAAAGAAATTTTGAGGATATTTCTATAAATTTTATTTAATTGAGGATATTAATAAAAAAATCGGCGCATCCACCTAGAGTAAATTGTAAAGGTAAAGAAATTCCTTCAACCGTATAACCCGGACAGAAGGAATCAGTTGTGATAATTATACCTATGGGATTATGATAAATTACTATGTCCAAATGAATCGGCTCAACCTAGTCTTTTCTTTTGTCGGATGGCTTCTCAAAGATGATCACAAAGCTTAGGATTGGTGAGGCTACAACCGTAATGATCGACAAAATGCCAAAGCTGGGATGTATACCCTCGAATAACATTCTTATCAAAGAGCTTTGCTCCAAAGGCAACACTGGCTTAGCTCTTCAGATGCTTTTTAAAATGGTTAAACATGGCCCTTCATATCGCCTTGCTTGGAATCGCCTTGAGCGGATCTGTCCGTAAAAAAAAATAAAGATCAATAATTTTATGTGAACTGTTTATATATTAGTTAAAGAAGTCTTGCTCTTTTCCAAAAGAATAGAGCAAATAATTTGATCTTTATAATGAGTAGAACTAGGGTGTTCTTAAGTTCATCACAACTCTTTGTGAACTTAACTCTAAAACCTATTAGATTAGCTTCAAATGACGAATCCAAACCGTTGAAACCAATTTATCTTATGAGTCATGCGTGTACATGTGAAAATTTTAAATTTTAGAATTAACTTAGTATAAAGTCAAGAAGTCAAAATTAGAAGATTTTCAATTAATTTAAATTTTTTGAACATTTTTTGAACACTTGGATCTTTACAAAATTAGTTCGAAAATTTAAAACTTTTACATGTAAATGCATCACTCGCAAGTTACATCGGTTTTAACAGTTTGGATTCGTCGTTCGAAGTCAATCCGATAGGTTTTAGAGTTAAGTTCACAAAGAGCCTTGGTGAACTTAAGAACACCCTAGTTCTACTCGGTTATAATAATTAGACAAAAAGAATATTAATACATCAAGAAACTGTACTTATTAATTAGTTAGGACTCCAAATTTCATCACATAAAGAAAAAGTTAAGAGAAGGATGAAATTTTGAATTTCTAGAACCACAGATATTTTAAGCTTTATTAGACCATTATTATTATTTATTAGTTTATAACTATGCACAGAATTAACAAGCTTTGCTTCTACAATCAATTTCTATTTTCTTTCTAGGCCCTTTTAATTTTGTCAGAGAATAGTCCATGGGCCAACAATTTGTTGGGTTTTTCTTTTTTTCAGTTTTTGAAGGATTACTTCCAGTAGCTAAACTCATATCAGACCAACTTTGCAATATCATTAAGGTGTCCTATATCAAAATAAGATACTAAGAAAAATACTCTAATCACTAGACATAATCTTCAAAGACACTATTAGCGACTCAATTTGTCTTTAGCTCAAAAGGAACCACATAAAGCATTTTTCATGAGATGCTTTTATCATCCCAAGGAAAATAGGAAAAAAAATGTAGATGTACTATGTAGCATGAATATACAAAAATAACACTGTTGCAAAGTACAACAACCATCAACATCAAAACCTTTATTCTGGTGTTTTAAAGAAAAAAAACAAATTCTCCAACAAATGCTAAAATTAGCTTTTGCTCCTCAATTTAAGAACCATCAAGAAATGGATAATCAGTGTATCCAACAACAGGATCTGGCACGCAAAAAGTACTCCAATCATACTTATTCAACGGTGCATTCAACTTGAAACGCTTTGGCAGATCAGGATTCGCCAAGAAATGTCTACCAAATGCCACCAAATCGGTGGATCCTTCTGCTATCACCTTATTGCCTTCCTCTCTTTCGTAACCCCCGGCCACGATAAAGGTGCCATTAAATGTTTTCCTCATCGACAAAAGTGCATCTGGTACCTTAAACTTGCCATCCTCATGCACCATTCTTGGTTTGACCGGATGGAGATATGCAATGTTTAATTTTGACAGAGATTTGGCCATGTACAAGGCAAGTGCATTAGGGTTTGAGTCAGAGCATTGCAAGAGGTCAAGGTAGGGGGAAAGGCGCACTCCGACTCGATCAGCCCCGATTTCGTCTATGATAGCTTGAATGATTTCTAGGCAAAATAGGGTGCGGTTTTCAAGGCTACCTCCATATTTGTCAGTCCGGTCGTTCACTCCATCCTTGAGAAACTGCTCAATTAAGTATCCACTGGCTGCGTGAACTTCTATGCCATCGAAACCTATAAATTGAAAGAAACTAAAATTATAATTTAAGAAAAAATTATGGAAATGATTATTGCTGTCTAGTTTACTGTCTTTTGAGGATGGATCAACTTTAAAAAAAAAAAAAGGAAACAGAAATCATAGCCATTAGAAGTGCTGGTCTTATCACAGATGAATTATAATAACAATCTTAAAACTACTTATACCAGTAGCAACAACAACAAAAACAAAATCGAATAGCAATTTGCAAAACACATTAATTTTAATTCAGAATATGTTAATTTTGGCTACAAAATTACCAGCATCAATGGCATTTCGAGCGGCGAGTCTAAAATCATTAACAATCTGAGGTATCTCCTCTGAAGCTAGTTTCCTCGGAATTGGGTAGTTCAGCGGCTGCCCGTCCTCCCCAACTTCTAGTGTAATGCGCTTATCAGTGCTTGATACCGGTGCTTGCCCGTTCGGTTGATAACCTGTACATTTTCAGAATTAAATTTTTTACATAAATTTCAGTAATGGTAACATTGAATAAATATTGTCGAATTTCTCAAACAAAATATATAAACCTACTATAGTCAGAAGCGCGTCCACAGTGCCAGATCTGGCAAAAGAAGATGCCTCCCTTTGCATGAACTGCATCGACAATCGGCTTCCATGCCTCCACATGCTCCTTCGTCCAAATTCCTGGTGTTCTTGGATACCTTTTTAAAAAAAAAAAGGCAAATGATTAAAGTTTCAGGGACTTAATTATTAAAAAAGCAAACTTTTTTTTTTTTGAGAAAAAAGGTCAAGTCGTTAGTTATATATATTAATATTTACAGGAGATCTTTTATCTTAATTTTTAACTTACAACCTCCTACACAGAGAGAGCATTATATTAATTACAAAATCGAAAGCTGGCTATCAACGAGCAACTCATAATGAAAATTATAGTTGCATTTATAGTAAAATTCCAATTTTACCCCTGGGCTGTTTCTGAAACACCGGTACCCTCGGCAATGAGGAGGCCTCCTTTTGAGGTTCTTTGAGAATAGTAGAGAGCTGCATGCAGTTGCGGCACATTGTTGTACGATCTACACCGTGTCAACGGTGCTAATACAACCCTAGGTTTTATAAAAAAAGAAAAAAGATTCAGAAATTTGTTATATATTGATGTGTTATGTATTCATGAACTTGTTGCTTATCAATATTATGCAAATATATGTTCAATGTTCTGGAGGAACTCACACAATGAAGTATCCATAAATGGATTAAGCTAGAGGTGTTAATGGATCCGGTACGTATCGGGTGGAAGAGGGTTCCATTGACATCCATAGAATAAGCATGCCAGAAAAGGAACAAATGATTTCTCAAATAAATGAAATGAAAAAAAAAAGAAAAAAAAGAGAGACCTGTGGGAAAGCTGGAATCTTCCCATCTGGTATGGTGTTAGCAATGGTTGCTCTTCCATTCTTTCTACCTTTTCAGAATTCTCTCTTAAACAATTATAACACTAGTTTTATTTTCTCTTTTGTTTTAGTATATTTTTCAACTTTGGGATGAATTTATAGAGGAGACTTTATTGAATTTTCAAAAAGAATCTTGATCCAATTAGGATAAGAACTTCTCACTAAATTGGACTTAATGAGAAAATTAATGGTATTTCCAAGTCACAATTTCGTGTCAAAATTTGCTACACATGGTGGAAACATAGATTAGGTGGCAATATTTCAACCATCAGTCATAGTGGTTGAAAAATGTGAATTCAATCAGAAAAAAAACATCAGGTTTTTCTTGAAGAAAAAGAAAAGGCACTAACTGATGAGAAAATACCAAAAAAAAAAAAGAAATAGTGTGCGCGTAGTGAACTCAGATAGAGTGTGTGGACTGCTCACGAGTCCTACTTTTATTCACTAATTAGTGAACTCATCCATTAAAAAAAGAAATAAATTTCTTAGTAGCTCGTTAACCTGGATCAGCCTCCCAAGGTAAGTTTCCCCTTCCCAACTACAGCGCACCCAGCAAAATTCTGTCGAAGGTCCAAATCGACATGGTACTATTGCTGCCTCATTCCCATGCCTACACTGCCATTAATAGCATTAATGGCAATCCACTCTCCCCAACCACTACAAATTCCACCCACCACCACCATCCCTCTCACACCATTAATTACAAACCATATCCCATAGCTAAGTCATTTATGGCTAAGAAAAAAATCCAACCCTTTAACTGTAGAATCGGAATCGAATGAATCGGTAGGAATCGGTTAAATCAGATCGGTTTTTTTTAGCAGAAGCTTGTTTTGTACTAAACAAAATAGAAAAAAATTTGATAAAAAAATAATTTGTCAATCATTTATGTTTAGACAAATGATCACACTCAAATAATCCACTAATAGAATACAATACAAGAATTACAACTAAAAATCCACACTCTTTCACTGTCAAAAACTATGTCATACTAGCTGAATCACTTCGCCGTCCCTCTGTATTATAAATGAAATGTGATATTGATAGGGGTGTAAACGGAGCGGATTCGGAGCGGATAATGCTAATACCATTTAATCCGTATCCGTTTTTCAATGAGCGGATACGGATACGGATAGTAAACGGATATCAAAATTAAAACCAAATCCGTCTTAAACGGCGTCTTAAACGGATACGAATACGGAGCGGATAATCCACGGATAATTGTCGGATAATTAAGTCATATGAACTTTAAGTACAAATACTAAATTAAAAAAATTAAAAACAATTAAGAAAAACAAAAGTAAATTAAAAAAAAGGTAAAGAAATGGAGAAAATACACGAATGGAGAGGAGTTAGGGAATATTAACCGCTGAAAGTCAAGTTACAGCGAAGCGGAGAAATTGAAATTTTGGATCCGAATAGTGCGGATATCCGCTCCGTTTATACTTTCAAAGAATTATCCGTATCAAATTCCCCTATGCAAAAAATATCCGTATCCGTATCCGTGATATCCGTATCCGTTTAAATCCGGATTCGGATAATAAGCGGATTCGGAGCGGATATCCGTCGGGATATCCATATCCGTTTACACCCCTAGATATTGAAATCTTTTTGGCTTTGTATTGACAAAATAAGTGACAATATTGGAAAATGTAAAGACCTGTTGGTGTCTAAGCTAGTTATGTTTAAGAGTACTAATTACATTTGGTCTCTTCCTTTGACTTGGACAAAGCTTAATTGGCCGCTATCTTCCTTCTAATAGACCGCCACATGTAACAATATTATGCACAGGTCACAAAACAGGGTATCTAGAAAGGACAGAAGTTTCCTCAAAAAAAAAAAAAAAAAAAAAAAACCAAACGCCAGAACATATGCCCAGATCCAAGGGCCTAGAGAAAATCTAGTTCTCCACTAAAAAGTATCGGATGGTCCTGAAGTCTTCATACCATTAGTCCCCTCTGCGTGGCATCATCTCATTCGTCATCATTAGTGAAGCGGACTACCACATCCGCATGGGTTAAGAACCTTTTCCCAGTAAGATAAGCTGTGACATGAGACTTTGTGGCATATAAACTTTAGACCCATTTTCAAATAAGTTCGTACCCGTTACACTGTTTTTATGACAGTTGGTGCCACATTTCTTTTTGCAAAGATGGTGATAGATCTGAACCAGTGGATAAAAAGGGAGAATTTCATATATCCCCTCAAAAACTTCAATATTACGCATTTCCCCCTCTAAAATTTAAAATTACATATTTCCCCTTCTAAACTTTCCAAACTCACAAATTTACCCATTTAATCAATAAAATATATTTAATATATTTAAAAATACTTAAATAATATTATTTCGGATTCTAAATTTTTTTCAGACCATTATACCCCTTCCTCCTTCCAATCTCGTTCTTTCTCTTCAATTCATGAGTGTCTCACACCGTCCCCACCTATGGATTGAAGCAGCTGCGTGACATCTTTCGTCGATTCGACATGGATGGTGCGGCAGCCTGATGCAGCTGGAGCTCGCCGCATTGCTCCGATTCATAGGTGGGGACGGTGTGAGACGCACATGAATTGAAGAGAAAGAACGAGATTGGAAGGAGGAAGGGGTATAATGGTTTGAAAAAAATTAGAATCTGAAATAATATTATTTAAGTATTTTTAAATATATTAAATATATTTTATTGATTAAATGGGTAAATTTGTGAGTTTGGAAAGTTTAGAAGGGGAAATATGTAATTTCAAATTTTAGAGGGGGAAATACGTAATATTGAAGTTTTTGAGGGGGATACATGAAATTGCCCCGGATAAAAATTATGCCCAGATATTCTAATGAAAACTAAAGGCGCAGATTTGACCGCGGTTTCATCTCTCCCAAATCCCAATCGACCATTTCCTTCGCAAGCCGGGACACGTCTAAACACAGCCCGATACAGCCGCAATACACTACTCCTCACTAACTAATTTCACCCCTCCTAACTCTCGGACCAGTATCCTCTGCGGAGTTTTCCCCTGCGGAGCCGTGCGGAGCTCAATCTGGTCCGTTCGTTTTGATCGGACGGACCAGATCAGATCTTATTGGAGCAAGGAAATTTTATTTTATTTTTTCAATTTGGACAAGATCTAATCTGGTCCGTCCGATCAAAACGAACGGATCAGATTAAAAGCCCCGCACGGCTCCGCAGGGGAAAACTCCGCAGAGGATGCGAATTACCTAACTCTCTCCCTCCAACCGGCTTCACTTAGCGAAGTTACCCAACCCTACCACCAACCGTCAACCCCCCCCCCCCCCCCCCTCTCACTTAGCCTCATTATTTAGACCATAGCCCTTGCACTTATCTTCCTTTCAATCCGCAACCTCGGCACAACCCCTCAAACATGCCGAAACCTCTCCCAACCCTCTTCGCTTACCACCCGACCCTGCTCATCCGACTTGACAGAGTCGGTGGTACAATTGTTTACAAAAAGGGCATGATCAAACCAATTGTTCTAGCAAGGAAAGGGTATGCACCAAATGTTGAGGGAAGCACTACGAGGCCAAGAATTGCTCTCACACACCTCTCGTAAAAAAAACAAGATTCGATCCCCTCACACCTCGAGGAAATATGGGGGACTCCTTGCTTTCCAAAAACTGGCCACGTGTAGCGATGGTGTTCATTATACTACACTATATTATTCAGTTTTCAATTTCAAATTTCTAGCTTCGTCCTTATTGTACCTACCAAACAATTTAGCTAGGCGCATAGTGTTTGGTTGCAATTTAGGTGCTAAATTGGTTTCAAATTGGTCGCAATTTAAAGGACTACATGGACTACATGATACCATCTTTTAATTGGTTTCAAATTGTCCCTTATTTTCTTTTCCATTTCTGATACAATCTCTAATTGGTTCAAATTGTCCCTTCTTTTTTCCCATTTCTGATACAACCTCTAATTGATTCAATGGTCCCTTCATTTTTCCCATTTCTGATACAAACCACTAATTGGTTTCAAATTGTCCTTTCTTGTTCTTGATTTATTTGGTTTCAAATTTTCCTCTGTTGTTCTTCATTTATTTTGATGCTACCTCTAATTGGTTTAGATTTGTCCTTTTGCGTTTCTTTTTTTTTGTTTGGATGAGACTATTGATTGAACCTTTTAAAAAGCCTATACAAACAGTACTCATTGCTTGGGAATTGAGAAAGAAATGCTTCACTTCAATTTGTCGGTTAATTGGTGTGCTTTAATGTTGCCTGTCAACTTCTAAGGACACAAGTGTAAGCTAGAGAGAAAAGAAATGGAAATTTTATTTGTTTGGTACTTTATATATAGTGCTAAATACGTTTTTTATTAATGAAAATTGTTAGTAGGTTTTAGCCATATCTTCAAAAAAAATTGTCTTTAGATCAAAAGGAAGCATGCATCTGGAATTGGAAACATAAAGCATTTTTCGTGAGATGCTTTATCATTTTGAATTTGCAAGTTAATTGGTATTCAGTGTATTTTCCTGTATTGTACATAAATTAACTCCTATTTTGTATTATTTGTCTGTCACCTAAATTATTTTAATTCATGACATGCCATAATTAGTGTTTGTAAGAGTAAATATATATTATGAAGTTTTTACCAAGTGTTTAAAATAAATTAAGCTCACATGGATGTTATCCAAAGGGAAATAGGGAACAAAATGTAGATTTATTATGTAGCATGATAAAAGTTCTTCTATCAATATACAAAAATAACACTATTGCAAAAATAGTATAACAACCATCAACATCAAAAGCTTTATTTTGCTGTTTAAAAGAAAGAAATAAAATTCTTCGACAAATACTAAAATCTAATTTTGCATCTTAATTTAACAAGTATTAAAACCATTTCAATTTTCAAGCATCAAGAAATGGATAATCAGTGTACCCAACAACGGGATCTGGCGTGTAGAAAGTACTCCGATCATACTTATTCAATGGTGCATTCAACCCGAAACGCTTCGGAAGATCAGGATTCGCCAAGAAATGTCTACCAAAAGCCACTAAATCGGTGTATCCTTCTGCTATCACCTTATTGCCTTCCTCTCTATCATAACCCCCTGCTACAATGAACGTGCCATTAAACGCTTTTCTCATCAACAAAAGCGCGTGTGGTAGCTTTAGCTTGCCATCGACAAGCACCATTCTTGGTTCCATCGGGTGAAGATATGCAACATTTAATTTCGACAGTGATTTAGCCATGTACACAGCGAGTGCATCAGGGTTTGAATCAGAGCATTGATAGAGGTCCAAGTAGGGGGATAGGCGCACCCCGACTCGATCAGACCCGATTTCGTCTATTATGGCTTGAATGATTTCTAGGCAAAATCGAGTGCGGTTTTCGAGGCTACCGCCATATTTGTCAGTGCGGTCGTTCACGCCATCCTTGAGAAACTGCTCGATCAAGTATCCATTTGCTGCATGAACTTCTATGCCGTCAAAACCTATAATATTGAAAGAAGTAAAAAATTATAAATTAGAAAAAAAAAAATTATGGAGATATAATTTTTTTTAGATGAACCAGTAGGTAATGGAGATGATTATTGCTGTCTAATTTGCTGTCTTTTGAGGATGGATCTATTTTTTTAAAAAGAAGAAGAAGAAGAAGAAATCAGTGCCATTGGAAGTTCTGGTCTTATCACAGATTAACTATAATAACAATCTGAAAAGAGTGAGGCTATGGTACTATGCATAGCGCATAATGATCCGTACTATGGGTCAATACTGCATTTTCGAAGTCTAAACAATCCGTCTGTAACCATTCAACATGATCTCCTTATTAAAATATACTTGTAGATCAAATTTTATGTTTTTTAGAATTTTTGTACTGTTTTTTTAGATAGGTAGAAAATCACTTGATCTAGACCATTCAAAAGTATTGATTTCCTACCTATCTAAAAAAAAAGTAAAAAAAAAAATAAAAAAATGTCAATTTAATATGTAACTATATTTTCATATGAAGATCACGTTGAATGGTTTAGATCGACTAGTTGAACTTAAAAAAAAAATAATGATATGTAGTACCAAGGTTCTAAATAGCGTTTATAGCGTCGTAGCGGGAAGGCTAAAAAAAAAGCTATAGCGAATAGCGTCGCTATAGCGGAAGCTATTCCAAATAGCGTTTTTTTTTTTTACATTTCGTATATTCAATATTTGTACTAAATATCAACATTATCTAAGGTCTCATAGAACAATAAATAACACCAAAGTAATTAAGAAATTATAATATTCATATTGAACCCGTACAAAGTCCAAATTGCGGTTCAAAATATTCATAGTAATATCATAAACTATCGATTTTTCTTATTAAAAATATCTTAAGTATCATGATTCATGACATAATCTATTTTTTTTTCTATTCAAATTTTAATTCCGGTTTGGACTTTTTTTCTATTCAAATTTCAATTTCTATTCCCAATTTCAAATTGATTTATTTGTAGCAAGTAGCAACAAATTCAATTTCGGTTTGAGATTTTTTTTACCTTTATTTAAAACCCATATAAATTGCTTAAAAAAAAAAAAAAAAAAAAAAAACCCATATTGTATAGCGCAAATAGCGCATTTTGATGTCGTAGCGTAGCGTTTGGGGTCCAAAAACGCTATAGCGCGCTATTTAGAACACTGTGTAGTACCGACCAATCTGTATTATGCATAGTACCATAGCCTTACTCATCTGAAAAACATATACCAGTACCAGTAGAAACAACAAAAACCAATAGAATAGCAATTTGCAAAACATATTAATTCACAATATGTTAATTACTACTCCAAAATTACCAGCATCAATGGCATTTCGAGCGGCGAGTCTAAAATCATTAACAATCTGAGGTATCTCCTCTAAAGCTAGTTTCCTCGGAGTCGGGTAGTTATGCGGCTCCCCTTCCTCCCCGACTTCTAGAGTAATGCGCTTATTGGTGCTTGATATTGGTGCTTGCCCATTTGGTTGATAACCTATACATTTTCAGAATTAAATTTTTTACAGAAACTTCAGTAATGGTTACATTGAACTGTTGTCAAATTTCTCAAAAAAAAAAGAAAAAAAAAAGCTGAAACATACTGTAGTCAGATACGCGTCCACTGTGCCAGATCTGGCAAAAGAAGATGCCTCCCTTTGCATGAACTGCATCGACAATTGGCTTCCATGCCTCTACATGCTCCTTCAACCAAATTCCTGGTGTCCTTGGGTACCTTTTTAAACAAAAAAAAAGACTAAGGGTCAAGTTCTTAGTTATATATTGATATTCACGAGAGATCCCTCATCCGAGTGTCAAATTTGTGGTCTTTTACACGAAGAGCATTGTTTTACCCACTAAATCAAAGACTTGTTCTGAACAAGAAAATAATAATTATTGTTGCATTGTAGTAAAATTTCAATTTTACCCGTGGGCTGTTTCTGAAACACCGGTAGCCTCGGCAATGAGGAGGCCTCCTTTTGTGGTTCTTTGAGAATAGTAGAGAGCTTCATGTGGCTGCGGCACATTATCGTACGATCTACACCGTGTCAACGGTGCCAATACAACCCTAGGTTTTATAAAAAAAAAATTAAAATTCAGAAATTTGTTTATATTGATGTGTTATGTATTCATGAATTTATTGCTTATGATCATTTTAATGCAAATATATGTGAAATGTTGTGGAGGAATTCACATATTGAAGTATTAATAAATGGATTAAGGTAGAGGTGTCAACTAATACGGTATGGATTAGGTGGAAGTATTTTTATATTATACCCATACCCATTAAGCTAACGAAAAAGAATCTTAATTTACCCATATTCATACTCCAATAAACTAAAAAAAAAACTTCACCCATACCGGAAAAAAAAGTGCCATTAACATTCCTATTTGTGCTTACAATAAAATATATTTTCAAAGCAAGATGAAGTAAGAAAAATTGAATAAAAGAAATGAATGAAAAAAAAAAATTTAGAGTTATATCATATATATACTTGTATCATGAATAAAACTATATATATCATACATCATCTCCATACTAATATATACCTATATATCTAATTTTATTTTTTATATTCACTCTAAAGAGTAATGGGTAACAAATAGTCTTTAACCGTATTCTTACATGTTAAGCTAACAAAAAATAAATAAACCTCATCATACCGGTCTTATAAAATACGATACGGATCAAATAAATGCAGAAAAGTAACAAATTATTGCTCAAATAAATGAAATGGAAAGAAAAAAACAGAGAGAGAGAGCCGAGATTTTTATTAATACCCTAAAAAAAAAAATAATAATAAAAATACCCTCAGTTTTCAAAAAATTTTAAAAATACCCTAACCGCCCAGTGAACAGGCGGTTCACTCTCCCTACCCAACCGCCCCTTCACTGGGCGGTTCTCCTACTCTACCCAACCGCCCAGTGGTTGGGCGGTCCACTGTGAAATTTTTTTTCTGGCCTTAAGGCCGTTGGTTCCCTTCTCCCTCCCTCAAACCCTACCCGCCCCCCCCCTGTTCCTCCTACCCGACCCGAGCAGCCCCCCAGCGCCCCCCCCGACCACCCCCGCCCACCCCCGCCCACCCCCGGCCTCCCCTCTACCCGGCCACCCTACCCTCGGCCTCCCCTTCCCCTCCCTCTTCCCGTTCTCTCCTCCTCTCTACCTGGCCGCCCCTCCCCTCCCCCACCCCGCCACCACCCCCTCCACCACCCCCTACCCGAACCAGCCCCTCCCCCACCGGCCACCCCTCTCTCCCTCTCTCGGCCACCCTCTCTCTCTCTCTCTCGGCCAACTTTCTCTCGATCAGATTTTTTCTGGTACGTTTACGTAAATTATTAATTTATTTTTTTGTAGAATTAAGCGGATTTAGTTTGGAAATTGAATTGCCGTATGCGGGTTGTTGATTTTCCCGACGCGATGAAGTTGATAAAAATTAGAGTTTAGAGTTCAGTTTGGAAATTGAATTGCCGTGTGCTGGTTGTTGATTTTCTCGACGCGAGTAAGTTAAATTAGGGTATATAAATTAAATTAGAATTTAGGTTTTATAAATTAAATTAGGGTTTATAAATTAAATTAGGATTTATAAATTAAATTAGGGTTTATAAATTAGGGTTTATAAATTAAATTAGGGTTTAGGTTTTATAAATTAAATTATGGTTTATAAATTAGGGTTTATAAATAAGAGTTAGGATTTATAAATTAAATTAGGGTTTATAAATTAGGGTTTGTAAATTAAATTAGGGTTTAGGTTTTGTAAATTAAATTATGGTTTATAAATTAGGGTTTATAAATTAAATTAGGGTTTATAAATTAAATTAGGGTTTATAAATTAAATTAGGATTTAGGTTTTATAAATTAAATTATGGTTTATAAATTAGGGTTTATAAATTAGAGTTAGGATTTATAAATTAAATTAAGGTTTATAAATTAGGGTTTATAAATTAAATTATGGTTTATAAATTAGGGTTTATAAATTAAATTAGGATTTAGGTTTTATAAATTAAATTATGGTTTATAAATTAGGGTTTATAAATTAGAGTTAGGATTTATAAATTAAATTAAGGTTTATAAATTAGGGTTTATAAATTAAATTATGGTTTATAAATTAGGGTTTATAAATTAAATTAGGATTTATATATTAAATTAGGGTTTATAAATTAAATTAGGATTTATAAATTAAATTAGCTATTTGCAAATTGTGCACTGCAGATACTATGGAGAGGGGCGGTAGTTCGTCCAGTACAGAGGCTCCCAGTGCATCCGGTGCAGAGCCTCTCGGTGCAGACCACGCTACACATGCAGCTGATACATTCAGCTCTCTTCTGTGGATTCCACACGTTCAGCACAGGGTCGCGCTCGCATCTATGGAGGTACGTTGTTTTTTAAGCAATTCAGTTCAAATTACAGATTTTTAATATGGCATATAGTAAGTCGCTCAGACTGAAATCATTGTTAAATACAGGACGAGACGATGTTGACCGTGAGACATCGCACCTCCGGGATACCGTACGTCGGTCATCCTCTGATGGAGCAGTGCATTATGCATCTCGGATTGTACCAGCTTGCTACCATGCCACAGGGTCAGATCGACCAGGCTCTGATGAGCGGGCTCGCGGAGAGATGGCGACCGGAGACTCATTCGTTCCACTTACCCTTTGGGGAGATGACCGCGACCTTAGCAGATGTGAGCGCTCTATGGGGTCTACGGATCGATGGTGAGCCTATCAGCGGTGTCTCCGACAGTCCACTCCACGTGGGGATGATACGGCGGCTTCTTGGGGTAGCGGATCCAAAGACGCTACAGAAGAAGAAGAAGGATGATGAGGAGTTTCGGTATTCGGGGTACTGCATTAGCCTAGCGGCGCTCCGTGATCATTTTTTTCTGCATCGGATCACAGCCGAGACCACTGATCTGGAGGCCGTCAGGAGGTAATAATTGAAAATCTTGAAATTAAAATATGTTACGAACTCATCCGTGAAAATCATTAAACTGATATTTACTATTTTATATTTTTAGGTATGTGAGGGCCTTTGTGCTGGATCTCTGTGGCAGCGTCATGTTCGTGGACTCCAGCGGTGACGCGGTTCCGATTATGTTTCTCTCTCTGCTGACAGAAATTGAGAAGCCATCGAACTGGAACTGGGGCGGAGCTGTGATCGCCCACTTATACCGGAGCCTGTGCCATGCTTGCTTGGTAAGTTTTCACAAATATTTCGGAATTTAAATTACAATAATTAGGGTTCAATAATCACCAAGACATTCACCTCATGTCCAAAATATAGGTGAAGAACAAGCAGATCCACGGACCGCTGCTTCTACTCCAGCACTGGTCGTGGTCTCATTTGCCGGTATGTCGGCCAGTTCGTCCGTCTCTTGTCCCTTACTTGAGGAGACATGATGCCGAGAGGTGTCCCGCGTACGGTGCCATATGGGGCGATCGACACACGTACGAGAACACGGGCAGGGGGAGAACTGTGGGGATTTCATATGTCCGGAGTCAGCTCCAGATGCTTCACGAGAGCAGCGTCGACTGGTTCCCCTACCGGGAGTTCTACGAAAGGAACGCATTTTGTCGACTGACATTGGAGCAGAGGCATCTCTGGTTTTATCGGGGGCCGTGTGTATGTTACTGGATTGTTGAGTACACATATCCAGATCGCGTGACATGACAGTTTGGTCTGGACGCATTTGTCCCGCAGTTCCCAGAGCTTGGAGAGGCTGAGACCACCAAGTTGCACAAGTAAGTTACAATTACTTAATTGCTCTCCTACCGTTACTTGTTCAGTTCTGCACTTGATTAACATTCTTTTTTTAATTTAAATGTACTGCAGGACTAAACACAATAAGCCCAACGTCGACTGGAGCACGCGTCACGCAGAGCATTACCTCCAGGCACAGTCTCCACAGTTTCACATGTGGCAGCCTCCTACGGCCGATGATGTCACACTGGGCGCAGGGCCTGGAGGATTGAGGTACTTAGTCTGGTACCAGAGGTGGGGCATGCCCTCGGTATACCTCACGGGCCATTGGGGTGAGACCCTTCGACGGAGGCTTTCTCGTGCAGGGTCGAGTGGTTATATGTCTTTCGGACCGATGCAGGCTCGCCAGGTAATTACTTACGAAACTAACATATTTAAAGCATTAAATGTTTATTTAGTTTTTCCTAAAAAATTAATAAATACACTTTGTGCAGATTCTTACCGGTATCAGAGGAGTGGCACACAGCTTGGTGTGCATGGCACGAGATGGTTGGCGAGCAGTGGGATGTACAATGCTCCAGCACACTGCTCCTATGGTGGAGGACTCTGGCTTTGACGGCCGCCTCGTTGGCATGTTGCATGACAGTGGGGAGAACATCAACTGGCGCGAGATAGAGCCCACACCATTAGATCCGGATCAGCCCAGAGTCGCTATATACGGTGATGAGATGCCGCCACCTCCTCCAGGTAATTTGATTTTGTCGTACACAGTCATTTCTCGGTACAAAAACTATTCTAATTAATTTGTCTTCAATTATGCAGTGGATGAATCAGGTTGGGGCTTCCACGAATGGGTGTTGAATAACAATGCGTGGAGCGCTTACTACAATGAGTATGGAGTTCCGGTGCAGGTTGGACATGTAGCAAAAATTTATTATTTATTCAACTTACTACTTATTTGTATGTAGCAAAACTAACATTGTTTCCATTAAGGGTGGAGCTCCCCCACGACATTCCACTCCGGAGTTCACTATGGATGACTTTATGGGAGATTATGCCGGGGATGAGAGACGGAGCCTCCACATGCCACGATATCCGGAGGCCAGACAGCACGATGACGAGGCCAGTGGGAGTGGAGCACAGCATGCAGATGCCTATGCATCTGCTATATTTGGCACACCGCCTCCTCCGCCTACGTATCCATCGACCTGGGAGCCATGGGAGGTGCCTACTATGCCGCCTATCCCCCCACTGGTGGAGGATCCGTGGGCCGAGGCGGATACAGCCGCACAGGAGGAGGAGGTTCACGTCAGGCGTGTACAGCCGCCTAGGGACCGTCATCCACCTCGTAGGTTGGATCTCTCTGGTCGTCGCCCTCGCCCTCGACGTTAGGTTTTTTTATGTTTTGTAGTTTGATAGGTTTCTACTATTATGTATTCGGTCTGGACTATTTTGCATGAGTTATGGACATTTATTTTACGTAGTTTGGATTTTTTTTTTTTTACTTCCGATTTAGATTACATATTTTTCACTGTTTATCACGTTAGCCAAATCGACAATCAGTACAACAGCCGTATAACCGCATCAAAACTCAACTCACTTTTATTGAAAATTACAATAAAAAAAATTAAGCACTTTCCTTCATTTTTATATAAAATCTACAATAAAAAAATATATATCAATATATATTTCCTTAAAATAATATATATCTTAGTAAACCAAAATATATCTTAAACAATATATACATCTTAAAAAAAAAATATACCAATATGTATTTCCTTATAAATATATATATCTTAAAAAAATATATATATATATCTTAACATGAAGGAAAAATATATATCTTAACAATATATATATCTTAAAAAAGAAAAATATATCTAAACAATATATACATCTTAAAATATATATACATCAATATAATGTCCTTATAAAAATATATAAAATCTGAAAAAAAAAAAAAAAACACTGAACCGCCCTATCTCTGGGCGGTTTTCTGGAGGAGGTGGACCGCCCAGAAATAGGGCGGTTTTCTACCATCAGTGGACCGCCCCATTATGGGGCGGTTAGGGTATTTTTAAAATTTTTTGAAAACTGAGGGTATTTTTATTATTATTATTTTTTTTTAGGGTATTAATAAAAATCTCGGGAGAGAGAGAGAGAGAGAGACCTGTGGGAAAGCTGGAATTTTCCCATCTGGTATGGTGTCAGCAATGGTTGTGCTTCCATTCTTGTCAAAATTATTTGCCACACATGGAGTACACATAGATTATATAGGTAGCAATATTTCACATTAGTCAAAAGTGGAAATGGAATTAGGAAACCTGATAGTGATTCACAAATGTGAATTCAATCAGAAAAAAAGCATCTAACCTTTTCAAAGAACAAGAAAAAGACAAAAAAACCTTCAAATTGAGGAGAAGATATATACAATAGATTGCGAATTAGTTTAGATTTATAATAAGTTCCTACTTTTCAAACCATAGTAACAAAAACGGTACAGGTGCTCATATCTGTCAATTTCAAGTTTACGTTGTCAACTAATCTGCTTTACATAGCAAAATTCAAACCAATTTGTAAACCAAACCAGCATCTATGCACAATTGATACATCATATTAAGGAAAAGTAAACAAATATTTTATCTTGGCAGTTCCTGTATCCAGGCCCAAATTACTTCGGATTATGATTAAATCCCAAGGGTGACAAATTGTTCGAATCAAATTCGATCTGATGTCCAGTTGGAGCCGTCCAATCCGCAACAAATTTGTGCGTGCGCATTTTTTATCTGCACAAATCTTAAAGTTGTCCAACCAAATTTTTATACGGATCAGACGGTTCTGATCTAGCATCTGACCGCCTCCGATTCTGGGAATGATATTGTGAGATATTGACCTGTCAGGTTGGCTCACCAGTCACCATTACGAACAATTCTCATTTAGAACCACCCATTAATTTGTATGGGCCCATTAGCTCTCGGCCCAAAGGACCAAAGCAGATTCCTTCAGTGACCCAGGGATCGATGGGGGTACTTCGTTTTAATATTCGTGTTAGATTAAAGCGGACGATTCAGATTTCATTCTATACGGTCAGGCATTGCACTGGATCTGAATTCTTATACTTAACAAAGAGACGGACCAGCCTTATCAGAACCGGACCGGACCGGTCGGTTGGACCCAAAAAACCGGATCGGGTAACCTGTCCGGTTTGGTTTGTTTGAAATATCATCTCTGCAGTCGAACCTGACAAACCGGATTAATTAACCGGTTTTTATTCAAAAACCGTGAACCAATCTTAGGAAAAAAAAAACCGATTTTAAGCCTGTTTCACTTTTTTTCACTTTTTTCACGTGTCACCGCCTCACCGGTACAACTTTTTATCTCATATAGTTTTTATAGTAGACCCTTATATTTTAGATATTATAAATAAGTCAATCAAGTATAGTATACACTACAATTATTTATATACACATCTTAAAACAATAATTATTATTATTTTGTTAATTACATTTTTATGAAATTTGGTACTGAAAAAGTATACATTTTTATATCTTTATAATGTAGTAAACTTATCATACAAAAATTTAAAATAGTGAGGTGCTATATTTTTTTCCAAAAAAATTATATTGTCATTTGTTGATAAAATAAGTAATTTTATTATATTTTTGGGGGATAAAATTTTAATTAATCTATAAATTTATAATTATTATTTTATATGTATGTGTGTTTTTACTATATAGAAACATATTTATTTTTACAATTTATATCATAAATATATAAGTATATCAAAAATCAGCGGTCCAATCGATTGACTCACCGGTCTGACCAGTGAATTATTGACCCGAAACATTACCGGGATGATGTCCGTCACAGACCTCTTCTTCTTCCTAGGTTTTTTCTCACTTCGCCGCAGCTGCAGGTGAGTTACAAAAGTATTTTGAATTTATAAATTGAAAGATAGATCTAAAAAGAAACATGCAAACAAAATGACTAATGTACAGTCCACATAACAATTGACGAAGCAACCAACCTTTTATACTCATAAGCACAGTATAATCAAAACCATGCATATGATGTAGTCAGTTCTGATAAAAACAAATAATTCAAAAAAAAAAAAATTCAATTACTTTGATAAATACTAAATCTTCAAACTATTCCAGCATTCTGATACATTAATTCAACAACAAAAAAGTTTTAAAAAAAAAAATACTGAAAGGAAAGGTAACCATCCGTTCCTAGTTTCAACCTCTGCTCTACTTAGTAACAATCAAGAAAAAAAAAAAAATTTAAAACAAGCTGAACTATTTCAAATGTTCTCTCTTCAATCGTCAAAGATGTCTGAGATCCTGCTAGATGGTGCCAGGTGGATGTATGGAACAATAATTTGTTCAATTGTTTCCACACTAACCACACTTTTAAAAACAGTAACGACACATTTAATTATGAAACAATCATCCTTGATATATGACTCCAACTCTTTTCTCTTAACAAAATAAGAATAACCCCAGCTCGTAATATTGTTGCTGAAATTTGTAATTTCTCTAATTTCTGTCGTTCTGCTCAAGGGTAAAGTATATCCACTTTGGTATAGAATTGTAAAACTATAATGTGCCTTAACACAATCTGCTTTGCTTTTCAGACACAGATATATAGAAATTTCATCTCTTGGGTAAAACTGGATGCTCCATTCATTCCCACCCACATCAAAAATGGTTGATTCAAGAAATTTACCTTCACTTCCGTTACCATTATCTAAACTGTACCCCGTTATCTTAAACAAATGCGCTCCGGTGATTTGTTCTATTCGTCTTACACTTCCTGTGGTTTGTAGCGTTTTAACGGTATTTTGTGTGGATGTCATGGATGGATTTAGATATATAGATCAGGAAATGCAAGAAGAATTTTTGTACTGGGGACTTATTTGATTTCTCTCGCCCTTTAAAGGATGGAAAAGATGGAGCTAGCAATAAATATTGTTATTCTTTCGAAAAGATGTGAAGAATACGAGTGGGTTTTAAAGACTGTTCATTGTATTCATAGAAAGGAATAAAATATGTCCTCTGTTCATTGAAAAAGATGAAGAATAGGAGTAGGTTTTAAAGACGGTTTATCTCCTTTGTTCATTGGAAAAAATGGAAAGGAATTGGAATAGATCGACCAAGAATACAAAAGAAACAAAAGATGCACAATTAATTGCGAAGAGAGAAACTTTTAAAATATTGGAGGAGTCACAATAATAATTATATTAAAAAGTATGAAACCACACAAACTGGAGAATCAGTCAAGCTCCATATTGAATTTCTTCAAATTGAGAGGGTGATTGCACATAACTTCCATTTATCATGCTTTTTGCTAGTTTCCTGTTATTTTTGGCTTAATATAAGAGCATTTAGTGAAACTACTGTCTACTAGGTTTAAACTAAGGGATCTTCGGTTATTGCTATATATTTTATTTCATACTTGCATTTAAATAGATGAATCGAGTAGATTTGGGCCCTTCATCGTTGAAATTAAATTTTTTATTTATATTTTATCTGTTAAATTAATGGTTTTTTTTTTTTTTTGTATTTTCAGTTTAGTTCAAGATAACAAGAGATGGCTCACTTTTTGTATCTTTATGCTTATATTAAGCACGTAGATGAAATTTCGGATTGAATATCAGTCCTCTAGTCAAATAATTGTTGTGGGGAATCAAGTTCAAAGAGCAAAATTAAAGAGAAATCAAGAGAATCAAAGAAATCGGAACACCAGAAATTTAACGTGGGAAACCCTCGAAGGGAAAAAAACCCACGGCCGTCGCCAGCGCACAAATCCACTATACTTCAGTTAGGTTACAACGCACAGTACAATACAAAAACGGAGAACAGCAGAATGTATAAGCAAAAATAAAACAAGCCAACAGTAAAAGGCCTAAAATCTGGGCCGTACATACAGATCACAATTTGGCTAATCTGGGCCGTCGGATACAAGGATTCATATGCAATTGACTTCTCGAAAATAATTTTCGCCGGGCTAGATAGAGCGGTGCTTCGTAACCTCAGACAACGCTCGCAGGGGGCTGCCGCCCCCCTGCCACCCCCCGCATAATCCTAGAATCAGGCCCACATACATAACAATAATCTGCCGGCTTTTGATTCTATGCATCCCTTTTTTTTTTTTTTTACGTGTAGAAGTCTAACTTTATTTAGATACGTACAACGCCACAAATGCATATAAGGAATTCTTTCCATTTTTTATGTCTTCTTTTGGTCCTGGATTTTTTCTATTTTTTAAATGTAATTTAAGAAATTTTTGTATTAATTGATAATTGGTTGGTCATATCTTCATTTCTATCTATTTTTTTATATCAAATAAAAATGTCATTTGTCATTTAACGATCTCAGTTAAGTAAACATGATTCTATTATCTATTTAAGGTACACAAATGCATATAAAAAAATGATAACCCTTATATAACAATAACAAGAATTATATTATGGCAACATAATGCATCATAATACAACTTATTTTAAACTGACCTAATTTTTCAAGTCCATCTCAAGACATGGGATCGAGCTTTTCAAATTCATTTTGAATTGAAATTTTTATTTTCACATGATATATATGTTAAAAAAAAATATAGATGGATGGTAAATTTTGTGAGTTCCGTCGTCGTACATTTTTGCCTTTTTAAAATTTCACAGGTATATATAATATTTGAAATTGTTATTTGAATTAGTTAATTTTGATTAACTAAAAATACATCGGATGTCAAAACCTCTCAAGAAGGGAGAGCATTTTGATGAAATTTTAGTCTCATGCAACATATTTGAGTAAATTTTTTTTTTTTTTTTCCATTTTACAGAAATATATGGATCTTTAAATCTTATACACTCGAAATATTATGACTTAAAGTATTTAAAGTTCTATATCTTTTTGCACTCGTTGACACATGAAAGGTATGAATTCCAATGCCTGTTCTTTCCTCTTATTTGACGAGGATTTAGCCATTTTTTTTTTTTTTTTTTTTGAGAATTAAGTATGCTTAATGTATTATAAATTGAGGGTGTGGGGCAGGTCTTGGAACTAAGATCAGCCTGAAATTGCAAATACGCGCACGTTGATTTTGGAGGGATTCAATCGTCACATTAATATATATATATATATATATATATATATATATATATATATATATAGTGCTGGGCTTAGCTAAGCCATGGTGTAAAACGACTTGGTGCTCCACGCCTCATTATTTCCATTTTGAAAATCCAAACGACCGATCCAAACCGCTCAAGTTGTTCTCCATATTGAAATGTGCTTGGAGACCAAATTTTACATTTTTTGGAATTTTTTTACTATTTATTAAGCCACTTTGAAAATCACTGATCCGGCGGTCCAGAAATTTTTACTGTTTTTTACTGTTCACAAGGATTTTCAGATTTTCAAAGTGGCTTAATAAATAGTAAAAAAATTCTAAAAAATGTAAAATTTGGTCTCCAAGCACATTTCAATATGGAGAACATGTTGGAAGGTTCGAATCGACTATTTGAACTTTGAAAATGAAGATATGGCGTGGAGTACCAAGTCGTTTTACTCCATGGAGTAGCCTAGTCGGACTCTATATAGATATATATATATATATAGAATCTGGCTAATATGCTACGCGTAGCATAGAGGGCCTCCGTGCTACGGCTCAATATTTGAGTTTTCAAAATCCTAATAGTCAATCTGAACCGTTCAACATGATCTCCATATGAATATGTACTTGCAAACCAAATTTTACATTTTTTAGAATTTTTTTACTATTTTTTTAGATAGGTAAAAATCCCTTGATCTGAAAATTTTGTACCATTTAGATCAAGTGATTTTCTACCTATCTAAAAAAATAGTAAACAGATTCTAAAAAATGTAAAATTTGGTTTGCAAGTACGTATTCATATGGAGATCATGTTGTTCGAATCGACCATTAGGATTTTGAAAACTCAAATATTAAGCCGTAGCACGGAGGCCCTCTATGCTACGCGTAGCACTGTAGCCAACTCCTATATATATATATATATAGAGGTTGGCTAAGATACAAACGTTTGTTTCTATCATCCGGAACAAACGTTTCAGTTTTCTAATTTTCAAAGTCCAAACAGTCGATCCAAACCGTTAGATATTCAATCTATATTAAAATGTGCTTGGAGACCAAATTTTACATTTTTTGGAATTTTTTTACTATTTATTAAGATGGTTTGAAGGTCGCTGTTTTTCAATGGTGCAGAAGTTTAATAAAATCAGCGATTTTCAAACCATCTTAATAAATAGTAAAAAAATTCTAAAAAATGTAAAATTTGGTCTCCAAGCACATTTTAATATAGATTGAATATCTAATGGTTTGGATCGACTGTTTGGACTTTGAAAATTAGAAAATCGAAACGTTTGTTCCGGAGGCTAGGAACAAACGTTTGTATCTTAGCCAACCTCTATATATATATATAGAGTGATGCTACGATGTTTTGGGAAGTAAATATGGTGTTTTACTTCCCGCTCATATCTCCATTTTCAAAGTTCAAACAGTCGATCTGAATTTCTCAACATGATCTTTATATTGATATGTGCTTGGAGACCAAATTTTACATTTTTTGGAAAATTTTTTACTATTTTTTTAGAATATTTGAAAATCAGTGTTTTTGTGAATTTTTTATTATTATTTTATTTAATGAAAAGCTGTGATTTTCAAAAATTCTAAAAAAATAGAAAATTTTTTTCAAAAAAATGTAAAATTTGGTCTCCAAGCACATATCAATATGAAGATCATGTTGAGAACTTCGGATTGACTATTTGAACTTTGAAAATGAAAATATGAGCAGGAAGTAAAACACTCTCTTTACTTCCAAAGCACGATAGCCTATCTATATATATATATAGTAGAACTAGGGTGTGATGTGCTCACCAAACTCTTTGGTGAACATAACTCCATAATTTATCGTATTCACTTCAAACGAGATGAATCCAAACCGTTGAAACCGATGTACTTCACAAGTGATGTGCGTACATGCAAAATTTTGAATGTTTCGGATTTATTTAGTACAAAGTCAAGCGGTCAAAATTGATGAAAAATGAATGCATTAAAATAACTTCTAAAACTTCATTTTGGATCATTCATTTTTCATCAATTTTGACCACTTGACTTTAGACTAAATGAATTCAAAAAATTTAAAATTTTGCATGTACGCACATTACTCGTGAAGTATATCGGTTTCAACGGTTTGGATTCATCTCGTTTGAAGTGAATCTGATAGATTATAGAGTTATGCTCACCAAAAAATTTGGTGAGCACATCACACCCTAGTTCTACTCATATATATATATATATATATATAGAGATGAACTATTGTGCTTTGCAAAGTAAAGCCATCGTTTTACTTCGGCTTACTTTTTGGATTTTCAAAGTCCAAAACTTCGATCCGACCGTTCAAGTTGATCTACATATTGAAATGTGCTTGCAGACCAAATTTTACATTTTTTGGAATTTTTTTACTATTTATTAAGCCACTTTGAAAATTGCTGATCACATGGTCCAGAATTTTGTTGCACTGTTTTTTCTGGACCATGTGATCAGCAATTTTCAAAGTGGCTTAATAAATAGTAAAAAAATTCCAAAAAATGTAAAATTTGGTCTGCAAGCACATTTCAATATGTAGATCAACTTGAACGGTCGGATCGACGTTTTGGACTTTGAAAATCCAAAAAGTAAGCCGAAGTAAAACGATGGCTTTACTTTGCAAAGCACAGTAGCCCATCTATATATATATATATATATAGGAAATGGCTACGGTGCTACGCGTAGCATATAGGGCCTCCGTGCTACGGCTCAATATTTGAGTTTTCAAAATCCTAACGGTCGATCCGAACCGTTAAACATGATCTCCATATGAATATGTACTTGCAAACCAAATTTTACATTTTTAAGAATTTTTTTACTATTTTTTTAGATAGGTAGAAAATCACTTGATATGAATGGTACAGAATTTTTCAGATCAAGTGATTTTCTACCTATCTAAAAAAATAGTAAAAAAATTCTAAAAAATGTAAAATTTGGTTTGCAATTACATATTCACATGGAGATCATTTTGAACGGTTCGGATCGACTGTTAAGATTTTGAAAACTCAAATATTAAGCCGTAGCACGAAGGCCCTCTGTGCTACGCGTAGCATGCTAGCCATTTCCTATATATATATATATATATAAATATATATATATAGACACACACACGACATATATTGTAATCTTGATTCAAGGGATTACCACATAATCAGTGGAATTCCATCCGAAACGTTCCCTTAGTTAAGTTTCTGCACTTGTAAAGTGTGGCCAATTAATTGCATATTTTTGCTCACACAATTTATTATGTATATGCTAGCTAGGTGTATTCATTTAACAACCTAATTACTGTGTTCTCATAAAAAAATATAACTACAATCGTAAAGTCGACAATCGATGACTTGTATTAATTAATGTATCCGATAAATACGCAAAGTAAAACAAAAACAAATGCATGTACACATAACCCAAGTAGAAAGGAACCAGTTTAGTGCCAATAGTTGGGTTTCTGGGTGGCCATGAGGTTTAGATTAATTTGTATCGGCCCATTATTGCTCGGCCCAAAAGCCCAAAGTAGATTCATTCAGTGATGCACATCTACTCTAAAATCTAATCTAGGCACGGACCTCCTCTTCTTCCTAGGTTTTTCTCACTTCGCCGCAGCCGCAGCCGCAGCAGCAGGTGAATTGCTATTTTAGACTTCATCTTCTCCGATTTAAACCTACCCTTACCCTGTTTTGTTTGGTGGCGTCGCTATTTCGTCGGAATTCATTTTTCTATTCGTTTATTTCTGTGATCTCTTCTTATTTTTGGCTTAATATAAGACTATAAGAGCATTAGTGAAACTACTTGGTTGAATTTAAATAGAAGGTTGGAGTAGATTTCAATCTTTCGTCGTTGAATTAATTTATTTTATTTTATTTCTGTTACATTAATGGTGTTTTATTATATTTTTCTTTCTATCTTCAGTTTGTTTCGAGATAACCAGAGATGGCACCTCCCACAAAAGGTATGAAATTTTTTGCTGTTGTTTCCATTTTATTAAATAAGTTTTCTTTATTGGTTATGTATGTAAAATTTAATCATGTGCAGAAACCAGTGAAGGAATTTCTGATGTCTGTATTAAATACATTTTCAATTTGATTTTAATGATGTAGCTCATGCAATGATGTTATGTTTGTTAGATTGGCATCTAATTGGCTTATAAATCATGTTTCTGTTGTCTAATATTTTACAAATTTTGTCAATTTTCCAAATTTCTTAAGAAAATAATTGTTACTGTTATCTTTTTATCAACAATGGAATCTTGTAACATACAATCTACCAGAATTGCTAACCATCTCCTTAAAAAAACTGCCACAGGTAAGAAGCCTGATGCAAAGGCACAGGCTGAGAAAACTGCAAAGGCAGTCAAATCAGGCCCTGGAATAAAGAAGAAGAAGATACGCACTTCAGTCACCTTCCACCGGCCCCGCACTTTGAAGAAGCCGAGAACTCCTAGGTATCCTCGACAGAGTGCACCCGGGAGGAACAAGCTTGACGAGTACCAGATCCTCAAATATCCTCTTACAACAGAGTCAGCAATGAAGAAAATTGAGGACAATAATACCCTTGTGTTTATTGTCGATATCCGTGCGGACAAGAAGAAAATCAAGGATGCGGTTAAGAAGATGTATGATATTCAGGCCAAGAAGGTCAACACCCTCATCAGGTACATTTGTCATTTGCTTATGTTTTATAATATATTGTGATTTCTATGTATTTCTTGGTGTTTTATTAACTTGTTGGTCATTTGGTATGTTGGTTTATTAATTGAAATGTTTTAAGTATATTATAAGTGCAATTAAACAGAATAATCTTTTGTACTAATTTTGTCTTGTCCAGTGTTGGTTTTATTGGATCCTCAAAAGGGTTTTGTATTTGATTCAATTTATGGGCTGCCTAACTTGAAATCACTCATTTTCTCTTCTTACTGCCATTTTGTCTACATTACCTCACTATTTGAGTTGAATCGGACCGTTCGATCAGAATTTAGGCCAATCCAGCCCAAGCCTGTAATGTACAGGGCCTCTTTAAGATCTGTGCTAATAAAACGGTGAAGTACCTTAGGTGATATGAATTACTGTGTAGTATACAATTTTAATCTATCAGATGCTTTTTTGACATTGTTCAGTTAAATTTGTGCAGTGTTTTATTTTAATTTGTGCTAATTATTTGCTTCCTGATTTATTTATTTAATACAGGCCTGATGGTACCAAGAAGGCCTATGTTAGGCTGACACCAGATTTTGATGCCTTAGATGTTGCAAACAAAATCGGCATCATCTAAATTTTTTAGGGTTTCTTGGTTATCTAAAATTTTCCCAAGGAGAGAGTGTTCACCCCTCAGATCATATCCTATTTTGCGGTAGTGAACTCGGTTTGTTGAATATTATAAAGATTTTGAGGAATTTTAGTTGAGTCTGTTTACAGTATTTAGTTTAGTACTTTCTTATAGGTTAAATTTTTTTGTTGGCGTTGTTATTTTATTGTACAACATTATCAAATTTAATCACTGTGGCTTCTTTTGCTGCTGGTAATCATGGAGGAGGATATGCTATCGGAACCAATGTTCTTTTGTGGCATTTTTCATTTAGAAGCTATTGTGCAAAGTTGTTTTTTCACTGACAAGTGGTGTAGTTTGGTTACAAACTTGCTGAGCATTAATTGAATTTATTAACAGTGGTAACTGCTAAATAATTTGCAGAATATTTTTTTTTTTTAGAAAGTGCTTACAAACTGACTACTGGGTGACTGTCAAGTAGACCATAAGATGTAACTTTTTTTTTTTAAACCTTGATGGTGACTGTCAAGTATCATATTATCATATTTCAGTTACAAACTATTGGGCTTCTCAGAAAGTCTAATTCAAGCAAAGAAATCAACATCTTCCTTTCTCAACTTTAAATAAGATTCAAAATAATTTAAAAGAGGTGCGTTATATACAGGAGGAAGAGATCAGAAAGTAGAAAGCATAGCTTCTGTAACATTTATTAGGCGGTTTCATGAATTGTTGGCAAATTATTGATCCCTCCTGTACTTGCACACGCACAAGTAAGCTAATAAACAGTTTATCTAATATAGTGTAGTTTTGTTAAGTCTTTTTTTTGCAGGGGTATTTTTAAAATTTTTGGCTTTTAAAGTAAACACAAATCATAGATGGAGCATTTGATAATATTGATTAATCATTCTTTTAATTTATATGGGTAAATAAGAAAGAAATGAGTGGGAAATTTGATATATACATGAGTTCTGAGAGAGAAAAAATTGTCCTATTGGCAGCTGCTGCCGATTTTGTTTCAAAAAAAAAAAAAAAAAATTGACATTGTATTGAAGGGTATTAAAGAAATTAAGCCTATATAAAATGCCTACTAAAGTAAGACAACAAATAGATAAATTAAGGAAGAAGTTTTTATGGTACAGATAGAATTATGTAAGGAAAAAATACGGTGGTCCGAGGTTGAATGCACGGGATTCTTTTAATATTTGTGTCAAAACATTACTGTCCGAGTCCAAACTCAAAATTTGAGTTACTTTAGTGGATCCTAATTCGTATAAAAGTGATGTCGGGACATACTGTTTGAGTTAATTTATGAACCATACGATCGGGCCAATTTGGCTAACGCCTATAATGCATGGGGCCCATTAATATTAGTGCGGATCTCAATTAGACGGTCCGGATCTGAATTCAAAGAGTTGATGTAGAGGATACAAATTCGACATGGATAGGAGTGAATAATTTGTCATGATAAATATTGATGTTGTTTGGGCCGGATGAAAGATCACTTTTCAAGACAGCTGATATTCGTTTTGCATAGTAATTAAATGAAATATCATGAAAATATCATTCAGGTAAGGAGACAAAAGCCTGATAAAGACCTTTTGGGTCATATATAAGATTTTTTGCTCCCAAAAGGTATTGAATAACACTAAAATCAACTCATATTGTCACTAAAACTTTCATCTTAATCATCTCAAAAGTATAAGTATGCAAATGAATTGACGATGCTTTTACCAGTAGACGCATATAGAAAATAACTTGCTATTTAAATTAATGGTATGCATTTTTATTCATAACTATTAACTAATTGAGATGTTGAAGGGAACTAAAAAAAAAAATTGATGAACTTAGAGAAACAAAAAATGAGTTCAATTTTACACTTCACCTTCGGTCGAATTGGGCAAAGAGTTGTCTTACAATTAAATAGCAGGGAACAGGGGCAAAATTACACAGCTGATCATTATTAGGTAAAATTTCCAATTCTAAGAGCGGAGATTTCCAAAAATAATCAATCTCTTCCTCCTCTGCCTTCCTTTAATTATGACCCTTATGAAGTAAAATTGCAAATTTTAGGAGCGAGGTTTCCAAAAATGAAGAAAGCTATGTATAAAAGCAAAAAGTTAAATAGCAATTAGGACTGACCGGGGCAAAATTAGCTGATTCTTTAATTTTGGCACCTATGACCCGACTGGCTTCCATTACATTGGAGAAATAATTAATTATTTACTGTTTTAAAGATCTAAATAACCTATTAAGTTCTAGTTAGTTAATTTTAATTTCAGAACGAACAAAACATAGAGAATTAAATGAGAATGTTATAGAGTTAATTTCTATTTTTAATTTTTTTTTGTCTCCATACCGTTTGAGTTAATTTCTAAACCATACGATCGGGCCAATTCGGCTAACGCCTATAACGCACGGGGCCCTTTAATATTAGTACGGATCTCAATTAGACGGTCCAGATCTTAATTCAAAATTTGAGTTAATGCAGAGGATACAAATTCGACATGGATAGGAGTGAATAATTTGTGATGATAAATATTGATGTTGTTTGGGCCACAGATGAAAGATCACTTTTCAAGCCTGAGCTGATATTCGTTGCATAGTAATTAAATGAAATATCATGAAAATATCATTCAGGTATGGAGACAAAAACATGATAAAGAGCTTTTGGGTGATATATAAGATTTTTTGCTCCTAAAAGTATTGGATAACACTAAAATCAACTGATATTGTCACTACAATTTTCACCTTAATTATCTCAAAAGTATAAGTATGCAAATGAATTGACGATGCTTTTACCAGTAGATGCATATAGAAAATAACTTGCTATTTAAATTAATGGTATCCATTTTTATTCATAACTATTAACTAATTGAGATGTTGGAGGGAACTAAAAAATTTGATGAACTTAGAGAAACAAAAAATGAGTTCAATTTTACACTTCACCTTCCGCCGAGGGAGGTCAAATGAACAATTTTGATAAATTAATTATTTTGAGAAACTAATAGTTAGATTATGTATACAAGCAAAGATTTGGACAAAAACAAGATAGAGAACGAAGAGTTGGCTTACAATTATTTTAAACTGTATAATATTATTTATATTATGTAATTAAAATAGTGAAGAAAAATAAATTAATTAATGATATATTTTCTTTCTTTTTCCAACTTATTTTTATTTTTTGATTGAAATATTATTCTTGGACCTCTTACCTGCAATTCAGAAGTGTTTATACTTTTTTTTTGATGGTCAGTTAGCAATCGCTTACCGACAATTATATTAAGATAAAATAGAAGTTATGTACACCTTTTCAACACAAGTGCTGATGCAAAAGGACCAAACGAGAAAAGGAAAAAGAGAACCCCCATCCCGAGAAGTGTTTATACTTAAGACTTGTTTCTTATATCCGAATTCACAAGTACAATAATGTCTTGTAAACCAATATTTGTCAAAAAAAAATCATGAATAATCATGAGAAAGTTCAAAATAAAACTTTTGCTAATAAATAAACATACAAAGTGGAATTTTAACACCAAAAGAGAAGTTTAATCAAGTCTATACAACCACAGAGCATAATATGTATAATGTATAATGTGTTGGGTATTGGAATTTTAATCAAATCTCTACGACCACAAAGAGGAATTTTAACCACTAAGCTTCAAAGTACAAACACACATTAATTACAAGGTTGGAAAATAAATTATTATCTTAATTTTTCATATACCCTTTAACTTGTCTTGTTTTTCTTATTTATCCTTCTAGGGTTAATTTGTTTAGCCTGTAGAATTAAACGAGGAAGAAAGTGTAAGAGAATGGAGCAACTATTTAGGATGACCATATTGGAATTGTTCGTCTTTCTATTAAGGATATTATAGTCAATTGCTTTTCAAGCCGAAATTTTTAAATATACCCTCATCCAGAAAAAGATAAACCAAAAAACTACCGAATCCTGAAAATTCTAAATTTAGCACACGTCCGCCATTTGACATTGCGGACACCCCTTTGGCATCCGCAATGTCACGTTGCGGACATACAATAACCGAAAAATTCCCAGTTTCAGCCATTAAATGAATATATTTGACTGTCCGCAACGTCAAACGACGGACGTGCTAAATTTCAAATTTCCAGAATTTAATGGTCTTTTGGTTTATCTTGTTGCCAATAATTTTGAAATAATTTTTGGGTTGAGATTATTAATGCTAATGGGTCTAAAATCTTTGACCTCACAAGCATTTTCTTTTTTCGGAATCATAACTATATTCGCTCGATTGAGCAGATTTATTTTGGCCTTGCCATTATAAAAATCTTGAATAATAGAAATGATATCTACCTTAATTTCTATGATCACCATGATTAATGGGAAAATTAACTAAAATAAAAGTTAAATCATAACATATCATCATAAATGATTTCATTAGAACAAAATAATGAAATGTTCCTCAAGAGTAAGACCCCTATTTACTTGCAGCACAAACATAAGACCGAAAAAATGATGCAGAGAATTATTGTGTTTGTGAGCGCACGAACCATAGAATGGCTGAAATAATATAACTAATTTGCCCTTATACTTTAACTTTAGTTTTCAAACTTAGTTAGGCACAAGAAGATAAAATAAATAAAATTATATTTTTGGAACGAGATAATATAAATCAAATGATTTTTTTAGGAACTAAATATAATGAATAAAATAATTGAAGAAAATAAAGTAACCCAAGGACTCTATCGTATGGATAATCATTTCATTCATTCTATCTCGTTCATGAAATAAACTTTTAAATCTGTTATTCAATGAATAATCATATTAAGTATAGACTGAAGATAGAAATGGCCCATTTAAAACTAAATAATATAATGTTTGTACACGGATATATAGAAATAACATAACTTAAATTGTTCACACTCTGATAATGGGCTGTCGAAAAATGAACACCCCCTTAGCGAAGCCTCTGGCGACCCGACTGGCGACAAAAAAGGCAATCCAAACACTAACGGAGGCAGCGATACGCCGGCGCAACGAGGGAATAGCTACCTTCAGACGGGAAACGTATGCTCAGGTTCTTAGCAGAGCCATTCAAAGGGAGTAGGAGTGACAGCACCTGCAGACAGAGCATCAAACCGTACAGAAGGTGATGAAGATACAACTCAACCAAGAAGACGTGCACGCCAACAATAGCAAAAAGAAGGAAACTGCGCGAGTTGACAACACTGAAGCCTCAGGCAGCAAAGAGGAAGAATGGACGGTAGTTAAGAGAAAGAAGACAAACAGACAGGTCAGGGCACAGGGCCTAGAGTTATTGGCCAAAAGTAAGAGAGACCTGTTAACACAAGGTCGATGTTTTAAATGCCTGGAGAGAGGGCATAGGAGATTTCAGTGCAAGGGTCAGGTTAAATGCCTTAAATGTGCTCAAGTAGGACACACAGCAGGCAGATGCAGCCAACAGAGGGGGCAAAACGAGGGAAACAGGACAATTCTTAGACAAGGGCAAAATCAAGAGAACAGAAGAGTTATTGTAACCCAACCACGCTTACGAGTTATTGCCCACTCACAACCGGTTCCCCAACGCCCTATAAATCTCCCATTGGCCTTGGCAAAGGCCCCAGAACAACCTATACAACCTCAAACACAGCAAAATCCAGACATGGATATGTTAGCAAATTGGGAAACCATGCCTCTGACGGACCCGGCATACATGCAAGACGGTCGGACAGCAGACATGAGGGTCTTCTTGCCCAAGAGAGCACCTTCTCTGACCACTGAATGGATAGAAAGAGCCGCCATTATAATGACGGGACCCAACCACAACGATGAACTTCTCATCAGACGCATTGTCAACAAACTGGCACATCACTTCTCACGGCATCCGAGGCAGTTCGAAGTGCGCAAGTTACCGCCGGCTCAAGGAGATCTAATAGCAATATTTCCGGATAGGGATATGATGAAGAGTGCAATTCAAGTAGGTGCTTTCATGCTTGGCCCGGGGGTACAGATACAGATCATGGATTACACTAAGCATGCGGGCATGACATATGATCCGACAACACACAAGGCGAGAATCCTTATTCATGATCTACCACACTGTTTCTGGACTTGGGAAAGTCTGGCGCAAATGGTCTCAGGGTTTGGTTCGTTAGAGAAGATGTCGCCAGTTTTCGTTAATGGTAACTTCTCGGAACTGAGGATTCTCGTTGCCTGTTATCACCCCTCAAATGTTCCACCCTATCTAACCGCGACACAGGACCCATTAACCATCACATGCAGCATTGAACTTGAAGGGTGGCTGCATAACGAGGTTTTGCATGTGGAGGCACCATACACTGGGGGGGAAAGATCGGATGAGAACACCATCAATAGAGCTGACAGCGAAGCTAGATACTGGGACAATGAATGGAGAAGAAATGTGAGAGGGGGGCGAGTTCACTCCTTTGACTCAAGGCAATCCTCAGGACCGGTTACAAGATTCAACAGAGGAGACGACACATCAACTGTAGAAGAGATACTGGATGGTTCGGCCATCACTCAAAATGGAGAGCTTCTCAAATTCAAAATAGATGTTAAAACAATCACTTTGACCAGAGCCAGTTGTCACCGGTACACGTTACAGGGTGTGTGCATTAATGAGAATCAGAGTACGAAGTTCTCTCTGCAGCTCACGCCTAGCCTACCTGCCCAGCTAAGTATTAATGGCTTCACAGCTACGAGCCTTCACATCAGGTTGATAGCAATACCTCACCAAGAACATCAGCAGACCGTTCAACAAATGGCCTGGATAGAGCAAATAGAAGGACAGGGTCAGAATCCTGTGTTGGGTCATGAAGATTTCTCAGGCCTGCTAAAAGGGATCCAGCCTCTGGGCACTTTATCTCCAACAACATAAGCCCCCTTTTTGGAGATGGCCCAGCAAGCACCAGATCTGCAAGGCTCGGTAGTACATACCTCCCCCATCAACACTCATGATCCGTCAGCAGAAGGTCACACTTCACAAATTTCGGTCCAGGTAGCAGCAAACCCACAAAGCCCAGTAGCAGAGGACCCGCAAAGCCCAGTAGCAGATCCATTCTTCACCACCGGCGGGCTCACACAACACCAGGCTCGAATCTCTGCTCCAACACCGACAAGCCCGCAGACCAAGGGCGAAAACACAAATGAAGATTTTGAAGATGGACCACCGCCAGGATTTCCAGGCCCCCCAAGATACTTAACCACACCACGCAGGAGCCCGAGGCTAAGTGAGAAATACAAAGGGGTTTATGTCTCCCCGGAAGAAAGGGCACGCATCGTCTCCAAACCGGGTACAGTACAACAACCCAGAGGTGGTCCTAGAAAGAAGCTGCCGATTTGCCAAGCTCAGCTGGAATACTTCAAGTCGTATGGTCCTCTTACTAAAGAACAGGCGGAGCTGATCCTTCTTGCGGCGGGAATTGAGATGCAGGGCAAGGTGGCCGACCAAATTGGCCCCCTCTTGGCCGCCTAATGGGAGACAAGGGATCGGCAAAGAAAGAAGACTCCTCCTCATTAATGTTGACTCTTTTACTTATATTAGCTGTTTTGTTTAGGAAGTTGGTTTCTTTCTTTTGTTTGCTCAAAGGCAGAGGGTGTAAGAGGAATTCATTCCTGTATTTTGTATGCACTCAAAAGCCAAACCGTGTTATTAAGGGGAAGTTGGACGAGTATTTTGGGAACTTAGAGGGATATTGGTTATATAGTAGATTAGGTGAGTTTGATTCCAGATGTAATTGGAAGAAATGGGAGGAGGTAGTCTTTGTTATCAACTCTTTTTCTGGAATGCAAATCTCTGTTGGTTTTCTGATTTTCGAGACAGCCACAAAATTACTATGAATTACAAGACCAAATTAAAAATTATCACATGGAATGTGAGAGGCTTAAACTAGAGACCCAAGAGGCTAGCGGTCAGAGAAACAATATTCATAGAAAAGCCGGATATATTGTTCCTGCAGGAGACAAAACTTGCGCAAGTGGATGACTCAGTAAAGAAAGACATCTGTGGGAGGAGATTGGACAGTTATGAATACGTACTGGCAATAGGTACCAGAGGTGGTATGATGATCGCATGGAGATCGGTCAGATTTCAACATAAGGCGACGATACACAATGAATATTGTCTGACGGTGGAATTAAAGGACGTATTGCTCGACAAACTGATTCAGTGCACCACGGTATACGGGCCTTCAAGCCCGGTGGGAAGAGGGGATTTTTTCAACCAGCTACTTAACCTTAAACCAGTACACAATGTCCCATGGTTGATTGGGGGAGATTTCAATGTCACCCTTGACACATCTGATAGAAACACAAGCACACATGATTGGAGATGGCCGAGTGCACTTGCGGATCTGATCTCCAACTTGGAAGCACAAAATATACCGTTGAACGGAAGAAAATACACTTGGGCTAATGCGAGAGATCGACCGACAATGGCAAAGCTAGACCGTTTTCTGTTGTCTAATGACTGGAGCTTCTTGTTTCCCAACACCAAACAAAAGACACTCCCAAACACGAGCTCTGACCATTGCCCAATTTTGTTGGAAGCGTTTACAGATTTTAAAAAGACAAAGGTCTTTCGATTCGAAACTTTCTGGTTACGATCACCGGACCTCAAGATCATTGTTAGGGATCAGTGGCAGACCCATCCGACAGCCTCAACCCCTGCGCAGATGCATGCAAAATTACAAAACTTGCAACACGCAATCACCACATGGGCAAAGACCAAAATAGGCAGTGTAAGATCGCAACTACAGGTGTGTAGACAATACATAGAATGGGTAGAAGAGGTTCAGGAAGAGAGACAGCAAACCGATTTGGAGATGGAACTCAAGGCAAAAATTAAACAAAGATTCACACAGCTGGCAGTTTGGGAAGAAGATATATGGAGACAGCGAGCGAAAACTAAATGGGAGTGCGAGGGGGACAAGAATACAAGATATTTCCATATGTACGCATCAAAATCCAAGGCAACCAACACCATTGGAGGAGTGCAAAGTGATGGCCGTATATACAGGGACCAAAGAACGAAAGCTTGCATCTTTAGACAATTTTTTATAGAACTTATGGGAACCGAGAAAGAAGAGGATTATAGTATTGACTGGGATCAGCTCTATCCGAACAAAACAGACCTCTCAGCACTGGCAAGGCCGGTGTCAGAAGAGGAAATCATCAAGGCTATAAGGACCTGGCCAAACAACAAGGCACCTGGTCCGGATGGGTACTGTGGCGAGTTCTATAAGGAATTCATCGATATAATTCTGCCGGACATACGAGAGGTCTTAACTCAGGCCATGCAAGGAGATGGCACATTACATCCACTCAACAACTCAGTAATCGCCCTCATTCCTAAAACAGAAAACTCCACTCAGCCGAAGGACTTCAGACCGATTAGCTTGATTAATGGTATGCAGAAAATAATGTCCAAAATCCTTGCTAACCGGCTGCAAGAACACATGGGACAGCTGATTCATCAATCACAAACTGGATTCCTCAAGGGTCGACAGATTACGGAAGGTTTCGTATATGCACAGGAGCTGATGCATTTCACCAAGGATCATAATATTCCATTAGCAATTTTCAAAGCGGACATACACAAAGCCTTCGATACAATCAGTTGGAAATTCCTCTCCAAGATCATGTGCCACCTGGGCTTCCCCCACACTTGGATCTCCTGGATAATGAGGTTGGTGTTACAAGGATCATCGCAGATAACGATAAATGGACTGCTGGGGAAAAAATTCTTTTTAAAGAGAGGAGTTAGACAGGGGGACCCGCTCTCGCCCTTCCTTTTTATTCTCGCAATGGACTTCATACCGAGGTGGCTTCAAAGATTGACACATATCGGTGCTCTCAGACTGCCTATACAAGGGATGCAACCGTCCCTATTATATGCAGATGATGCCCTTTTTTTTGTTAAACCGGATTCTCAACAGATACAGGTTCTCACAATTGTGCTCTCGGTCTTCGCTGAAGTATCGGGTCTCAGGGTCAACTTACAAAAGTCGGAGCTGGTGGCAGCAGCTACACCACAGCCACAACTTGCCCAACTAGCGGCTCAAATTGGATGCAAGAAGGGATCATTCCCCTTCAAGTACTTGGGACTCCCACTGTCAGACACGAGATTGCAAAGAGATGTATTCATGTCTCTCATTCAGAACATCTCCAACCGATTATCAGGATGGTCGGCCAAACTGCTCACCATGGCGGGAAGAATTGTACTTATCAACGCGGTCATCACGGCGGTACCAATATACTACATGTCGGTTTTCAGCATGCCAAAGTGGGTTTTGGAGAGGATTGACAAAATAAGAAGGGATTTCTTATGGCAAGGACAGATGCAGGGGCAGAGCAAAATTCACCTCGCTTGCTGGTCACTCATATGCACGCCCAAGAAGATGGGGGGACTGGGGTTACTAAACATCATCAATTTCAACAAAGCGCTCATGGCCAAATGGTTCTGGCAATGGTGCAGCGCACAACACAGGCTTTGGAAAGGGCTGTTCCGAACTCTATACTGCGGCCATTCTCATGAAGGGGTATTTAGATCATACTTTTTCAGAATCCATCTCAAACACATCACAGCTTTCTGTCAAAATTTCATGCATAGAAAACAAGGAAAAGGAAACACAATACCAATGTGGGACCAAAACTGGGGTATAGGCATCCCCAAATACGAATTTGAGACGCTATACACATTCACCACGGACAGCAACATCAGCTTGGAAGAATTCCTTCAACAACAGACCTTATCGGTGTTGTTCAGACCTGTGCTGTCACTGACCGCGGAGGAACAACTACAAAGGTTGCAGGCAGAAAGAGACCGGTACACAACGCAAAGATACCACCAGCGGGCCTCATGGACGAACACGGACGATGCTCAATGGAAACTGACAACTGCCGGAAATTTCTCTGTCAAATCGGCGTATCAGGCGATGCAGGATGGTCCTAGGATACTCTCCAACATCCACAGAATCTGGAAATTAGCGGTGCCTCCTCGGTTCAAAGTATTCGCGTGGTTCATGTTGCGAAACAAGATTTTAACTGCTGAAAATCTCAGAGCTAGAGGGTTTAACATGCCGGGAATGTGCTATATGTGTAGGGGGGCTGATGAAACGGTACAACATTTGTTCAATGAATGCTATTGCGCATTGATGGTATATGATGCGGTGCTCCAAGGAACAGGAGCTCAGGTACAAACGCAGAATTACATGGGACTGCTACTCGGAAAAAACACAAACACGAAAGTGAAAGAGCTCGTTCTAATCTCACAGTTTGTGCTGTGGAGAGAGAGATGTTGTCGTATATTTAGGGAGCAAAGCAAACGACTGCAGGAACTGGTACAGGAGGTAAGGCTCCAGTGGAAACAGTCGACGGATGCTGCACGTAGAAGAACAGCCCTACATCGAGAAATGCAAACATAATCGCATATCACCCTTCTATCTCCTTTTAATACATTACTATTCCGTTGTATTATTCAGCCCCTACAACTCTCCTTTTTGTTTTCTGTTTTTCAGCCTTTCATTTTCCTTTACATTTCTCACTTTTTAACATGGGTTTCTTATCAGAAACCCAATCCTTGTAACCAATCGCGGTTAATGAAAATCAGGGCTAGACCCTTTTTGATTCTCAAAAAAAAAAAATTGTTCACACTCTAGCAATACATCTGATATATCAGACATGAGTTGCATGTAGCATGAGACTCATGTCTGAGGTATCACAGCAATACTATAGAGCAAATATATTGAAATAAAATTAATTATTCCCACTCCTACATTATAGTAAGGAAATTAATGCTTAATAATTATATCCACGGGACAGGCCCAACTTGTTATTTCTCAATAACTCTTTGAGCTGATCCAATGCAACCTTCGTCGCGCGATTATGACAGGTTTCTTTCTTGGCACCATAAGTCGCACTACCAATCACCTCTTCATCTAAGAGAACATCTATGGTTCTGTTGTGGGCCCAGTTGTTGTTATATTTCACATTACAGTGTAACTTCTGGCACAGCTCATGGAACTCTGTTACTGGGTGCTGCCCAAGAGTCTCGATGGTAATAAAAGGCTGTGAAAGTCTTATAAATATCTGTTATGAGAGAGTTGTAGTTAGAGGAAAATAACTGAAAACACTAATAATAAGGTGTAATTTACTGTCCGAAAATCATGCTCAGGTCATAATTGAGGAAATATATAACCATAAAGCAGGAGTTAAAAACCTGACAATTAAAAATTTATTGGCCTATGGTCTAAAGATGGTAGGCTACATATATTAGTCTGATGGCCCCACCTAGAAATGTCAAGGACACAATAATAAACCTAGCTAGCTAGTTACTGATACGCATCGTCTTACAAAACTCAACATGCACATATACTGACAGACCTTCCAAACGGTCTCATAACACTTGTTGGTGTCAACATAGACAGCACCAAGAAGAGACTCGATGATGTCAGAAAGAACTTTTGGTGGATCCAAAAGGCCGTTTGAGTGTATCGGGTAGTTCTTCAAATCGCTAACAAAGTCCTTTATCTGCACAAACAAACCATGCAATATTACAGTGGTCAGTTACTCAGTTCGGTGTGTCATATGTATAACAAATGCAACAAACTAAAAAAGCGGCCAATTGGAAATTGAGAATATAGTTCTATCTTCCAATTGAATTTTCGAGTTATCAGGTGTATGGAATAGTTTGATGGTGATGATCATAGAGCAGTAATAACAATCATGACAATAACGACAACAATGATTGCGATACTTGAAGTAAAAAAAGTGGAAGAAATAATATTCAATAATCTTCCAAAAATTTAACAATATTGGCCAAACATTTGGCACAAGCTTCCTCTGCTAAGTGTGCCCTTGTTTATGTCACTATCTCTACATTTTTTAAGTGTGCCCATGTGTAACTAAAGCAAGCAACCTCTTTTAGGCCCTCCCCACAGTTTCACATGGTGAAAGAGAAATGTAGCAGACTTCAAAAAAATTCACTTACAATTTTTTGCTACTTTTGCTAAACTTACTTACCTCTTTGGTAATTAATGAATATTTATTGTATTAATGAATATTTTGTTCTAAAAAAATTTATTCATAGCTGGAAAAATAATAATAATATTCTTCATATAAAAATGAACTAGATGAGACATCTAAACTACACATAATTGTGGTAAATATTATAAATAATTAGTCATGTCGAAAGTAATATATTATTTGATTATTTAAGATGTATTGGAAAGAAAAATTATTTTCTTTCTAGGTGTGCAAAAGTCCCATCTTCTTTGATATATCTTGATTATCTTTTCAACAAATAGTAGATTGGTATTTTTATAGAATAGAAAAGTAATAAACCTTTTTGTTCCAATTTTAACACCCTTTTTAGATGTTCATCAGAAAAAGCATAGATTCTACGGTCTATTTGTAGATCTGCTGATGAAAATTTTATACATAGTTATATACCAAAAATACATATACCAAAAATAGAAATCCTATGAAAGAAAGGAAAAAAAAGCACCAAATTTAAACACAAATAAAGAGTGACTGATGTCTGACCTGGCTTTCTAGACAATGTGCCTTATGCCTTAGATACCGATCGAGCCCATGTGCGATAGCTATGCGGGCCAGTTTCTCCTTATCCACATTGGCGGCACGAAGACGTGTCATTTGTCCCGGTGCAAGATCAGGATAATTGTAGAAGACCTCTGAGGCAACACCAAAATTCAACACGGCATCACCCATGAACTCCAGTCTCTCATACGACTTGACCGGTTTGGACGGGAAGTAGAAAGACTTATGTGTCATGGCCTCCTCTACTAAACTCCTGTCACAGAACTTGTAATCAATAATTTCTTCAACTGCATCGACATGTGATTCCTCCATGGGTGGCAGCCAGGCCAAGCTGCTCTCCTCTTGTTCGGTCTGTTCTGTTTCTTGAGCTTCTTGTGACGAACTCATGTTTGAATAGGAAGGTGCAATTGGGCAAGTGAAGGAAGGAGGGATGAAGAAGAAGGACAGAGAAATTGAGGGAGATAGAGAGAGAAAAGAAAAGGCAAGCTATGTATACAAGCAGAGAACATGGGCAAAATTACAATGCTTACCCTTATTAAGTAAAATTGCCAATTCTTTTTAACTAAATCTAGCTATTTATAAAAAGTTATACTAATTTTTAACTAAATCTAGCTATTTATAAAAAGTTATTCTAATTTATAGTAATTTATACTAATTAATACTAACTAAAACTAATTAAAACTAATTTAACTAAATCTAGCTATCTATAAGAGGTTATTAGCTAATTTTTAACTAAATCTAGCTATTTATAAAAAGTTATACTAATTTTTAACTAAATCTAGTTATTTATAAAAAGTTATACTAATTTTTAACTAAATCTAGTTATTTATAAAAAGTTATACTACTTTTTAACTAAATGTAGCTAATTATAAAAAGTTATACTAATTTATACTAAATTATACTACTAATACTAATTTATACTTAACTACACTAATTAATATTAATTTATAATAAATCTAACTATTTATAAAAAGATATACTAATTTTTATCTAAATCTAGCTATTTATAAAAAGTGATACTAATTTTTAACTAAACCTAGTTATTTATAAAAAGTTATACTAGAACTAAGTTGAACAAAATTATACTAATTTATTCTAAATTATACTAAATTATACTAAATTTTTATCCAATCAATTTATTTAGCACACTAAACCCTAAACCCTAAAACCTAAACCAGCATGTTAAGTAAATTATGAGCCAGAGATTGTGTGCTAAATATATTGATTGGATAAAAATTTAGTATAATTTAGTATAATTTAGAATAAATTAGTATAATTTAGTTCAACTTAGTTCTAGTATAACTTTTTATAAATATCTAGACTTAGTTAAAAATTAGTATAACTTTTTATAAATAGCTAGATTTAGATAAAAATTAGTATAACTTTTTATAAATAGTTAGATTTACTCAAGTATAAATTAGTACTAGTTAGTCTAATTTAGTATAAATTAGTATTAGTTAGTCTAATTTAGTATAAATTAGTATAACTTTTTATAAATAGATAGATTTAGTTAAAAAGTAGTATAACATTTTATAAATAACTTGATTTAGTTAAAAATTAGTATAACTTTTTATAAATAGCTAAATTAAGTTAAAAATTAGCATAACTTTTTATAAATAGCTAGATTTAGTAAAAATTAGTTTTAATTAGTATAAATTAGTATAACTTTTTTAGAAATAGCTAGATTTAGTTCAAAATTAGTATAACTTATTATAAATTGCTAAATTTAGCTAAAAAGAATTAGATTTTTACTAATAAGGGTGAGCAGTGTAATTTTGCCCATGTTCTCTGCTTGTATACATATCTTCTCTTTTCTTTTTCTCTCTCTATCTTCCCTTTTAATAAGGGTCGTGACCATATTTTTATAATAAAAAAAAGAAATATAATTTACCAATATTGCCTTCTCCAGTTTCACCGGCCTCCTTGTTTTCTTCTTCGTCATTAATGAAAGTTATGTCAACCTGAAAATTTTGTTCCACTCTTTACAATTAAAAAAGGTAAACTGTAAGCACAAGATTCAGTACAGTCTCCTCAAACTTCTGTTTTGGTGTTAATTATGAACAAATCTCCAATATAGACAAAGTATCAGTACTGACTCAGTACCAATGCATCGCTCTGGTAAGAAAATAACACGCTAATGTTATTACTTAGACAAATTATAAATGTTTGTACCTGTTTCTTCTTCTTCTTTTTCATCCCAACAAAGGTTAGTTCACCTCCATCACCGGCTGCTGCACACATCAAACAAAAAAAGATGAAATAAACCATCATAGGAAAACAAAAGATGACATCCATTTTGCAAATTGTACATACTAAGTTGAAGGGGAAACTTGTTGCATACAGTGTAAACCTACCACATATTACATACAATCATGCAAAAGGATGATATTGTGAGATTAAGAACAATTTCCATTTAGAACAACCCATTAGTTAACAACTGAAATTAGTATTTATAGACCCGCTGGCTGCCTGGGCCGGTATTAGATTAATTTGTATCGGCCCATTATCTCTCGGCCCAAAGGACCAAAGCAGAGATAGAAATACTTGAGCCGAGCCGAAATCATTTGTGACCCTGTTTAAAAAATTAAGGATGTTAGCTTTAAGATTTTGCCAGAGTAAATCGGACACTGGATCTGAATTTTTTGTTTGTTTGTTTAATTTATTGCTATTAATATATATAAGAGCATTAGTGAAACTACTAGGTGTAATTCCAATAAGGGTCTTTGGTTATATTATTTTATAAATAGATGGGTCGAGTAGATTCGAACGTTTCATCGTTTTATTTAAATTCTTCATTAATTTTTATTTCTGTTTCATTCATGGTTTTTTTTTTTTTTTCCAAAAAACATTAAATACATTGCTTAATTAATAAATAAACAGATTGAAAAGAACATATCACTGATAGACCCCAAAAGTATTCTAATTTACTTTGCAAAAAAAAAAAAGTATTCTAGTTTCTAAATTGAAAGATAATTTTAACATAATTAATAATTTTTTATTTCACCACTGCTCTCCAATGCCCTTAATAATTAGGATCATGATAATTGTCACCACACTCTCATCCATCATTATCCCTCACTTAACTTTCATAACTATCATGGAGGACCACAAAAACTCCAACACTGATTTTTTTTCCGAAAATATTAATACATATGCACGGAAGTATTTATATCTATGAACGAAAGTATTTATACCTATAAGGTTAACAATTTTTACATAAATAATTGTCTCTCCAACTATATGAGGGGACCACTCAAACTACATGAGGGGATCATACACGTTTTTAGAGGTGAGTTTTTTTTTTTGTTCAATATCGTCCACATTTCTATCGATCCATGAGAAATTTTGTGAATCTAAATTAAACTACGAACGTCTTCTATGCAATTTTATCTTTCAAATGAGATATATGATGACGTACTTTCGGGCTCGTTATCACACAAATATTTATACCTCGTCGTGCAAGTATTTATACATATACTTGCAAGTATTTTTTACATATGACACTGGCTGACATCTGAATGTATTAATATAAAGTATTGTAAGTATTTATACTAATTATGCACTGAAGTATTTATACCTATGTGGTCAACTATTTTTGTTAGAGAAAGGTTGACGCAGAGATGATTGGAGAAGGTTGATGCGGGAATGCGGGGTCCCCACTACTTCATTATAGGAAGATTGATGCGGGGACCCTTAAGGAACTGGAAAAAGGGTAGTCATATCAAGTTACGCATGTAAGTATTAATATCAAGTTTGCAAGTATTAATTTTATACCTTCCAAGTATTTATACCTATGAATATTGACGCATGAATAATTTGGAGAGCATTAATTGAATTTATTAACAGTGGCAACTGCTAAAAAATTAAAACAAAAACAAATGCATGTACACATAACCCAAGTAGAAAGGGCCGACATGTTACTATGACCGGAACCACTTTAGTCCCAATAGTCGGGTTTGTGGGTGGCCATGAGGTTTAGATTAGCTCATTAGCATATATCATAACCCCATTTGAAAGGGGAAGAGAATGCAGTGCTGGAGTATTTTTTGACCCGCTGGCTGCTCGGCCCGGTTAACCATACCACTGTGCAGATTAATTTGGATCGGCCCATTATTTCTCGGCCCAAAAGTCCAAAGTAGATTCATTCAGTGATGCACATCTACTCTAAAATCTAATCTAGGCACGGACCTCTTCTTCTTCCCAGGGTTTTTCTCACTTCGCCGCCCGATTTTTTTAAATATAGCACAGTTAAAAAAAATATATACCAAAACGGCACCGTTTGGCAAAAATTTCAAATTTAGCACGGCCGCAGATCAGCTGAGCGGCCCCATTTTTTTTTTTTTTTTTTTTTTTAGATCTGAGAAATAAAAATTCGAATTTTACGAAACTTTAAACGGCCATAAAACGGCGCTCGAGTGTCAGATTTCAACAAATGACCACTTTTCGGAAAGCTTGTGAAAATGCGCATGCGTCCGAACTAGCTTTGCTAGATTTCCAAATTCAGAATCGCAAAAAAACAAAGGGAAGAGCCTCAAAACTTCAGTTGAAGTTTCCGATTAAGATTTTCATTTCTATTCTCAAATCTACGTAGCTCAGTAAATTAGTTATCTAATGAAATTAGCTCAGTAAATCAGTTGAAGTTTCCGATTAAGATTTTCATTTTCATTTCTATTCTACAAGTTCATTAGATAACTAATTTACTGAGCTACGTAGATTTGAGAATAGAAATGAAAATTTTAATCGGAAACTTCAACTGAAGTTTTGAGGCTCTTCCCTTTGTTTTTTTGCGATTCTGAATTTGGAAATCTAGCAAAGCTAGTTCGGACGGATGCGCATTTTCACAAGCTTTCCGAAAAGTGATCATTTGCTGAAATCAGACACTCGAGCGCCGTTTTATGGCCATTTAAAGTTTCGTAAAATTCGAATTTTTATTTCTCAGATCTAAAAAAAAAAAAAAAAAAAAAAAAAATGGGGCCGCTCAGCTGATCTGCGGCCCCCAGGTCTAAAAAAAAAAAAAAAAAAGGGGGCCGCAGATCAGCTGAGCGGCCCCATTTCTGGGGCCGCTCAGCTGATCTGCGGCCGTGCTAAATTTGAAATTCCTGCCAAACGGTGCCGTTTTGGTATATTTTTTTTTGAACTGTGCTATATTTAAAAATTTCGGCTTCGCCGCAGCCGCAGGTGAATTGCTATTTTAGACTTCATCTTCTCCGATTTAAACCTACCCTTACCCTGTTTTGTTTGGTAGCGTCGCTATTTCGTCGGATTTCATTTTTCTTTTCGTTTATTTCTGTGATCTCTTCTTATTTTTGGCTCAATATAAGAGCATTAGTGAAACTACTTGGTTGAATTTAAATAGAAGGTTCGAGTAGATTTCAATCTTTCGTCGTTGAATTAATTTAATTATTTTATTTTATTTCTGTTACATTAATGGTGTTTTATTATGTTTTTCTTTCTATCTTCAGTTTGTTTCGAGATAACCAGAGATGGCACCTCCCACAAAAGGTATGAAATTTTTTGCTGTTGTTTCCATTTTTTTAAATAAGTTTTCTTTATTGGTTATGTATGTAAAATTTAATCATGTGCCGAAACCAGTGAAGATCTTTCTGATGTCTGTATTAAATACATTTTCAATTTAATTTTAATGATGTAGCTCATGCAATGATGTTATGTTTGTTAGATTGGCATCTAATTGGCTTATAAATCATGTTTCTGTTGTCTAATATTTTACAAATTTTGTCAATTTTCCAAATTTCTTAAGAAAATAATTGTTACTGTTATCTTTTTATCAACAATGGAATCTTGTAACATACAATCTACCGGAATTGCTAACCATCTCCTTAAAAAAACTGCCACAGGTAAGAAGCCTGATGCAAAGGCACAGGCTGAGAAAACTGCAAAGGCAGTAAAATCAGGCCCTGGAATAAAGAAGAAGAAGATACGCACTTCAGTCACCTTCCACCGGCCCCGCACTTTGAAGAAGCCGAGAACTCCTAGGTATCCTCGACAGAGTGCACCCGGGAGGAACAAGCTTGACGAGTACCAGATCCTCAAATATCCTCTTACAACAGAGTCAGCAATGAAGAAAATTGAGGACAATAATACCCTTGTGTTTATTGTCGATATCCGTGCGGACAAGAAGAAAATCAAGGATGCAGTTAAGAAGATGTATGATATTCAGGCCAAGAAGGTCAACACCCTCATCAGGTACATTTGTCATTTGCTTATGTTTTATAATATATTGTGATTTCTATGTATTTGTTGGTTTATTAATTGAAATGGTTTTAAGTATATTACAAGTACAATTAAACAGAATTTTCTTTTATTGTAGTTTGTCTTGTCCAATGTTGGTTTCATTGAATCCTCATTAGGGTTCTGTATTTGGTTCAATTTCTGATGCTTTTTTCACATTGTTCAGTTAAAATTTTTGCAGGGTTTTATTCTAATTTTTGTTAATTATTTGCTTTTTGTTTTGTTTAATGCAGGCCTGATGGTACCAAGAAAGCCTATGTAAGGTTGACACCCGATTTTGATGCCCTAGATGTGGCAAACAAGATCGGCATCATCTAAATTTTAGGCATTCTTAGTTTCTAAAATTTTTCCCAAGGAGAGTCTGTTCAACCCCTGAGATCATAATATATCCCCGTTTTTTGCTAGCGAACTTTGTTTGTTGAATATTAAAAAGATTTTGACCAATTTTAGATGATTATGTTTACCTGATTTAGTTTAGTGCTTTCTTTGTTAGTTTGTTTGGCTGGCTTATAGTTTCCTGTAGTATGAAAGGTTCAAATTTTGTGTTGTTGTTATGTCGTTGTATATCATTCTCAAATCGTATCATTGTAACTTCTTTTTCTGTTGGTAGTCATGGAAGATAGTGTTTGTTTTTCATTGTAACTTTTTTTTTAATAATAATACTAGTTTTGTGGAATTTCTGCCATGCAATCTGAACCGATGTTCTTTTGTGGCATTTTCCATATAGAAGCAATTACAAAACTTGTTATGAAAGATCTCCAATTTTGGTGGTGCCACAACTTGTTATGAAGGATCTTCAAAATTACAGAACTTATGTATTAATTTTCTATATCCAATTATATAAAGGTGGCATTTGATTCTTCCTATATAGGCCATCTGCCTATGCAACCTGTTGTCTTTCATTCTTCTATTTTCTTGACATTTCACCATTGCTTTGCTGTTTTGCATTCTTCTCTTTTCTTGTAGAAAGTGGGTATTACCAACAAGTACATAGTATTAAAGCACTAGATACTAACCTTACCCAAATTCTATCCTAATATGTAAAGTGACCAACCGGTACCAAGATCTCTGGTACCAGATTCCCCAAGATTAAATATTCACCTGACGGACCCAGTGTTCAAAAAAGAATCTATTGAAACTTTTCTCAATTGAGCTTGAAATCAACCCAACTCAAATTGAAAACAAATTAACTTTTTTAAGTAACAGAAAAACAAAACAACTGAAAGTTCATAAAAGAAAATTAATAGATAGGAATGAGCTTCTGGCAACTCCATTTCAACAGCAAGCTGATCACCACCGGTCTCTTTAATTTTAGGGTTGAGATAATTATGTTTGATTAGTGCAAAGTGCAACAAAAAAAAAAAAAAATTTCTTTGAAATCCAAAGAATTTTATAAAACAAAAATGGGTCACATTGAGACATAAAATGTTTAGAGCAAAATTGCCATGTGTCCATAAAAACCAACTCATAAAATATCTAGATTTACAAACATACTAAGCATTGGTCATTCATAATGCTGTATTTTGCAAAATGCACACCGACTAGTAAGACACTATTTAGTAGGTTGAAATTTAGTTATTTACCAATCAATAGGCAAGTTATCAATTCATATGTTTATGTAAAAGATCAAAACTTTTGTAAATATATGACCTAAACAGCAAACAATAAACACAAAATTCTATCCCTAACAGAACTTCAAAGCCAATCAATATCTAGGTATGTATGTGGTCTATAAGAGTTTATGGTTTAGATTTTTGGAGTTTAAGAGTCTAGGTTTTGATTTTTTAGAGTTAAAGCTTTAGGGTATTATAGTTGGCTTCTCTTGAGCAATGTAGTTTGGTCAAACATGAAAAGTGCCAAAATGGAAAAAAGCAAGGACTAATCTGTAAAATTTGAAGTGTTTTCTTCAAAAGTTGGACGTCCAAGCATTTCCATTTCTTTGGAGTTTGGGCTGTCTATATGTACCCATCATCTTCATTTCCACCTCAAGCCAACATTGATTGATTACACAAAACAATATTCATATATATATAGAGTTTTCATGATGAAAACTAGATGAATATTGTTTTGTGTAATTTCTATTATGAGAGCTCAAAAGGAATTCCGACCGACCATCAAGAGTGTTTGCCCTTATCATGAAAACAATGATTGTTTTGTTTAATTTCTATTGATTGCTTCAACTTCATTTTGCAGGATTTTGGGGCTATCTCCTATATATCTTCTGGATTTTTCATCATTGAGGCTCAATTCCCTTTGCAGGGACCACTCGGTGCCATTTGACATAAGCACCAGTGCTCTTCTTTTCAATTTCTTTGTTGGAGACTCTTCAGAAGGTAGGCCTAATAGCAAACACGATATGACATTCATGTTGGTCCACCATGTCGGGACTGCTCTGTAAAAGCAAATGTTGCAGTCTACAATAGCACTAACTCGGACACCTTTAACAAGTACTCTCACGACTCACGAGTTCATGTTGAAGGTGTCAACATGAATGTCTGAATGACAGTTGTGTCTTCTTAGTACTCTCACTGACAGAAAAACTCTGAAGGAGAGCACCAAGGAGAGCACCAGTGCTTATATCCAATGGCACGAGTAGTCCTCACTCAGGAATCATGCGGCACTGGTTTGATTTTCTGTCAATGGAAAGATGTTAATTGCCTTTCAGAATCTGAGATAAGAAATCTGATTTTTATGGTGCTATATGCAAAGTACATAGAATTTGAATAAAAACATCAAGCATGCTACAATTCTGTTCTTTGCTGAGTTGATTCTTTGGAAATAGTAGACCTTTTTTTTTTTTTACTAGCTACAGTTCTGCTAAAATTTCATTTCAGTTAATATTAGCAACTTTTTGAATATTTCAATTCATGAATAGCTACCATATTAAAAGCCTTATTTTTTGCATTAAAAGAAAGGATCAAAATAAACTAGCATAAGGGGATTGACGGGTTGTGCTGATTTATGCAATACAGAACATGCCCAGTAGGAAACGAACCAGAAAATAAAGCTAAATAAAAAGTGTCTTTATTTGTATAATAAAGCAAAATTAGGACAATGATATATAGTTATATACTATGGAACAGCAAAAGAAACTACAGTAGCAAGAAAAAAGCGTCTTAATTTGTCAAATAAAGCGAAATTCAGAAACTCACCAGAAAACCTAGCGTTACTTTAGGACATCCGAATTCGTAGCAAACCTCTTACTCAACAATAAATCCATCAAATTAGGAGAACACTGTGTTGGAAAAGGTTGAGAAATTGGGATTTAGATGTGAATTTCAGTGGATCAAGTGAATGGTTGCTTTGCAGAATGATTGAAATAGATTAAAAAATAAATGCACAAACTTAATTGGTAGGAATAAGACCGGTAGGTATGGTTATCTTTTGATTTCAGCTACCAGTAACAAGACTGGTAGTTCATTCTGGCACCAAACTTAATTGGTCCTAATGTCCTATACAGTATAATAAATGTTACAGAAGCTATGCTTCATACTTTCTTCACTTTCATTCATGTCGAATTTCTTAGAACAAGGTATAGACGAGGAGATCGTCACTCTGCAAAGGTAGTGAAATCAAGCCCCACCACTGGAATAAAGAAGAAGAAGATACGCACTTCAGTCACCTTCCACTGGATCCTCGACAGAGTGCACCTGGGAGGAACAAGCTTGACCAGTACCAGATCCTCAAATATCCTCTTACAACAGAGTCATCTTAGTTGTTGGGAGGCTGAGGCTGCCAAGGCTCTCTCCTTTCTTTTCTTTTTTCGAAAAAGGTCTCTCTGACTGTCTCTTTTTAAAAAAAAAAAAAAAAATTAAGCGCATTCTCTCTCTTTTTCGAAAAGCGCGCTTTACATTTTTTTTAAACTTGGGAGAGGAACCTCTCTCCGTTTTTCTGTGGCGTATGGTCATTTTGTATTAAGAAACGGGTCGGTGAAAATGGATGTAATCATAGCGACAACTTAATTGTTCGGGAAAGGTTCGGCGAGGTCAAAAATTCATGATTCGGGAATAATTCGGATATAATTCGGAAATGATTCGGAATAATACGGATTAGAAATCTCAGTCTTATAAGAAAGCAAAAAAAAAAAAAAACCAAAAAAAAAATGTTGGGAAAAATTCACGAATAATTCGTAAAATTCGGAAAAAGTTCGTAAAATTCGCGAATTATTCGTGTATAATTCGGTCAACCGAATAATTCGACATTCGGTTCGGCATCACAAAAAAAAACAAATTATTCGGATATAATTCGGGTATTATACGCGAACCTTGTCACTATGGATGTAATATGTGCCTACTGCCTAATCAACTTCCAAAGACATAATTTGATCCACAAGAGAGCCCAGCTAATTGGTCCATTTATTTTTTATTTCTTAACATTTTATTGACATAATTTGACAAGCAAGCGGGTCGATCTGATGGACATCGAATCAAATTTGGACTAATGTCCGGTCAGAACCATTCAATTCATATCAAGATTCATGTAAACTTAATCAGCACGAATCCTAAAGCTATTCGCACGAATCTTGATACAGATCGGACTAAGGTGTTCATCGGTTCGATTCGGTCCAAACTAAATTAAAATAGGCAAACCAAAGTTTTATTATGTTTTCAAAAATCAAATCGAACCTAACTGAAATAGAATAAGAATCGAACCGTACAAACCAAAGTAAATTTTGGTTTGTTTAGTTAAACCGAAATAGGATATTAATCATAAAAATAAACATTTTTTTGTTATTTTTTTAAAGATGGGTTTAGTAATTTTGTTTGGTTTGGTTTAACAGGTTTAAACGAACCAAGCAATATAAATTATGTCGTAATTTTTGGATTTTTGTAAATGTTTTATTTGGACGGATGATAGGTTTTAAAATTTCTAAACCGAACCGAACCGAACTATTAAACCAGTTTAAAAATGAACTGAACCAATCCATTTAATCAGAAAAACCGAACCATTTAAACCGAACTTTTGAGGTTTGGTTTAAAACCGACCAGACCCGATGAACACTCCTAGTTCGGACGGTTTCGACTGAGGATCGGACTGCCCCTATATCTATTTGACAAAGTGCAGTAATTGATTATCAAAAAAGTTATCTATTTTAATTATCGTAGGGGAGTCTTTATAAAGTGAAAACTTAAAAGAGGATTGAAGAATAAGAGGAAGAAATTAAAGATCAAAACCAACAAAAGAAATAGGTTCATTCTTTAACACTTTGATTGATTCAAGTTTGAACATGCACGTAATTTCATTGAGAAATCTGACGTTTTGGGTTTATAAATCAGGCATAAGAATAGTCTTAGTTGTATCTCATTCAAAACCATTAATTTGAGTTGCGTTGATTTCAAGCTGAATTGATGCAAGTTTCAATAAATTCTTTTTTAATACTGGGTCAGGTGAATATTTAATCTTGGGGGATCTGGTTCCTGAGGTCTTGGTACCGGTTGGTCATTTCACATATTAGGATAGAATTTGGGTAAGGGTTAGTATCTAGTGCTTTAATACTAATGTACTTGGTGGTAATACCCACTTTCATACTAAAGAACGCTTTAAAGCAGTGCATTATTGGTTTGCACTCGCATACTAAATCAATTTACCATTTTATCCCCTCGGAATTTAAAAAAGGCGAAAGAATTCACTTTAACCACCAGATCTACAAATGGTGATTTTTTTGGTTCTTTTGGAAGAGAAATGGATGGTACATTGGAAAGATTCATCAAAAAATTATTAGCAATTTTGGATGCAAAACAGTAAAGCAATGATGAAATAGTATTTTGTCAAGAAAATAAAGATACCCAAGCAACAATAGAGCCCATACCAATCTACACAAGTTAAGTACAATAAAACAGGTTGTAAGTACGTGGCAGGGTGATATATAGGAAGAATTGGATATAGCAAATCTACACAAGTTGTTAAAAATACAAGAAAACAGGCACTTCTAATGAAAAAATGCCCCAAAAAAAAATCGGTTCCAATTGTGTGGCAGAAATTCCACACAAACTAGTGCCATTATTAAAAAAGGAAAAAGAAAAACAAACACTATCTTCATGATTGCCAGCAGCAAAAGAAGCCACAGTGATTAGATTTGAGAATTTTGTGCAATGAAATAACAACAAAAAATTTAACCGTTCATAACACATGAAACTATAAGAAAGACAAACAAGCTAACAAAGAAAGTACTAAACTAAATCATGTAAACATAATCATCTAAAATTGGTCAAAATCTTTTAAATATTCAACAAACAAAGTTCACTAGCAAAAAATAGGGATATATTATGATCTGGGGGGTCAACAGACTCTCCTTGTGAAAATTTTGATAACTAAGAAACCCTAAAATTTAGATGATCCCGATCTTGTTTGCCACATCAAGCGCATCAAAATCTGGTGTTAACCTAACATAAGCCTTCTTCGTACCATCAGGCCTGCATTCAACAAAACAGGATGTAAAATAATCAGCACAAATTAAAATAGAACAACACTGACAAAATTTAACTGAACAAAAAAGCATCAGAAATTGAATAAAATACAGAACCCTCTTGAGGATACAATAAAATCAACATTGGCCAAGACAAACTTACAATAAAAGATAATTCTGTTTAATTGTACTTGTAATACAGTTAATTAATCACTGAGAAATACGTAGAAATCACAATATATTAATAAAACATAAGCAAACAACAAACGTACCTGATGAGAGTGTTGACCTTCTTAGCCTGAATATCATACATCTTCTTAACAGCATCCTTGATTTTCTTCTTATCGGCACGTATATCGACAATAAACACAAGGGTGTTATTGTCTTCAATTTTCTTCATAGCAGACTCTGTAGTGAGAGGATACTTGAGAATCTGGTATTGATCAAGCCTGTTCCTCCCTGGTGCACTTTGTCGGGGATACCTAGGAGTTCTCGGCTTCTTCAAAGTGCGGGGCCGGTGGAAAGTGACTGAAGTGCGTATCTTCTTCTTTTTTATTCCAGTGGTGGGCCCCGATTTTACTGCCTTTGCAGTTTTCTCAGCCTGAGACTTTGCATCAGGCTTCTTACCTGTGGCAGTTTTTTTTGGGTAGAAGGTTAGCAATTCTGGTAGACTATATGTTACAAGATGTACTCAGAAAAGAACTAAAAAAATATATAACAGTAACAGTTAATTTCTTATCAGTGAAGTTGTGGACTATATTAAGATATTTTAAAAATTGACAAATTTGTAAAATATTAGACAACAGAAACATGATTTATCAGCCAATTAGATGCCAATCTAACAAAAATAACATCATTGCATGAGCTACATCATTAAAATTGAATTGAAAATGTATTTAATACAGACATCAGAAATTCCTTTACTGGTTTCTTCACATGATTATATTTCACATATGTAACCACAAAAGAGAACAAATTTAATAAAATGAAAAAAAAAAATTATACCTTTAGCAGGAGGTGCCATCTCTCGTTTTCTTGAAACAAACTGAAAATACAAAAAAAAAAATTAATTCATCAATTAAAGTTTCAAATCTACTCTACCCATCTAGATTGTGAAAAGAACAAAACTAATTGATCATTCCACAGCACATTTTAAATCTACGGTTGTACAATCCGTAAAGATAACAAATCTAATCGAACTACATTTTCGATCTACACCTCAAAATTTCTCCACACACATGCGATTTTATATTAATTAAAAAAATAACAAGAAAATGCATAAATACACTAAAAAAAAGATGAATTAGGACGAAGTACTGGAACCTTATTAAAATTAATCAATTTTTGAATAGAATTTAAACTTTGTTACCTGGTGAGGAGGGAGGAAGACGAGGTGGCGCCGCAAAAACCCTAGCGACAAGAGAGAGAGAAAGAGAGGAAACGCGAACTGAGTGGATTTAGGTTTTATATCCTTACTTCGACGGTTCAGATTTTTTGGATGATGCTTGGATCGTACGGGTTCGATCCAGTCACGGCCGTTCAATTTTGGTCCACTCGAATCTGAAGCTGAAAACACGAATCTTGATTAAATCTGACGGTTCATATAGGTCATTGTATAGATTTTGGTCCGATGCCCATCGAACGCTCCCTTGTTCTATTATTTCAGATCCCCTAACTCAAATTTTGTAATCAAAATCAAGGCCGAGCTAGAATGCAAGGGCCTCTTTAATATTCGTGTTCAAGCACATCGGACAGTACAAATCCAATCACAAATTTGAGATAACTTAGGTTATAGAAATCTTCTTCGAATTTTCTTTTTTTTAGGAAACACCCGTAGCTCGGTGTGGTTTTGGATCTACTAAGGACAAGAATGGATCCGAACTATTTCCTAATGGCCCTATAAAATTATTTTATGTGGGCTGAGTTTGGGCCCATATATGTTCTGAGGCTATTCATCATTACAATACTAAGGATGATACATTATATGATCATTATGATATAATTTTATTAATGTATTTAAACATTACAATTCAATAGACAAAATTACAAATGTTTAATTTATAGGAAATCTTGGCATTTTTTTTCTCACTAAAAATGTTTAATGGTCAGTATGAAAATTCAACGATTTCATTGTTAATTTTTTTTTTTTTTTCAGCAGAGACATGTATAGTATCTTCAATATTATAAAAAGAATTTAAGCATAAATAATAATGACTCATATTTTTTGAGATGTTACATTGTTAAAGCTTATCGGGTAAACGGGCGACTTGTTTGTCGGGTAGAACAATCCAAAATATCTCTCAACCTCTCTTCCATTGTCATTTGGCTTCCTATTCTCATTGAACATTGCAAAAACATAAGTCTCCAAATTTGTTTTATTTTTTGGAGTGCCACTAACAACATGATTAATCAAGTTTTGGTTGTATGTTTTTGCATTTTCCTTTGTTGCAGCAAGCCCGCCGTCCGATGGCCAGCCGCTTTCTGACACTACAACACCAACCCGAGAACCACCGACCTTTTCCAAGGCGTAGTACACTGCATCAACCATTGCATCAAAGAGATTTGTATATTTATATGAGCCATCTTGAACCACTGCAGTAGAAGGCTTGAACAATGCATAGTTGAGATCAATTTTTGGATAGTTATCTTTATAACTAAAATAGGGGTAAATATTTGCCAAAAGTGGGTTTCCAGTTTCAGAGAGGAATTCAACTATGGGACCCATAGTATAAGAGGGGTTGAATTGAGACTTGGATGGAGGGTAGGTATTGGTGAGTACTAGGGAACAAACTGCTGTAGAAACCTTGATTTTGTCTTTGTAGCCTGCTTTACAAATTGCATCCCACATTTTGCTCATTGCAGGGAGTATATAATTATGGGCATCTCCTGGTGCAACTTCATTACCGACCACAATGTACCTATTAATTATATATTATTTAATTAGTTATAAGTGGATGTTAAATAAATCTCTTTCTATATATATAAAAGAATTAATTAATTCCTTATTCCTTATTCCTTGGATAACAAATAATTATAAATAATTAATACTGTACTTGAAGGAAACTTGAGGATATGGCAGAATGTTGGTCCGGACCCAATTGGGTGCAGCAGAAGGGTTTGTAGCAAGATCTTCGAGCGTCCCATCGTCGACGCCCATCATAACATGGATGCCGGTATCTTTGAGAGCTCGAAGGGTTGTATCGTTGGGTGCGTATAGCCTCATCGCCGTTATGCCATTCGATCGGTACAGCTCTACAACATCACTCGGTGGAGGGAGGTTGTCGCCAACCATTCCATAGCAAACACCAATCGATTCCACACCTGTTCAAACGACAAATTCAAACCGTGCAAACTGATCTCCTTCTTGAGAGTTTTGTTTACAAATAAAATTTTTAAAATTTTAAATTCATTTAGTATCAATTCAAGCAGTCAAAAAATGAAAATTTGGTGTGCATATTGATGCATTATTGGCATGTCAAAAAAGACCATCTTTCAAAAATTATAATAAATAGTAATTTTTTTCTAAAAATAGTAAAAATTGGTATTCTACAAGTTTAATATATAACCAATTTAATGAACTACTTAACTCGACGTTTCGAATATTATATAAATTTGACCCGTTAGCATATGCTCTGATATGCTTATATTATATATGTTATTCACTAATAATTAATTACTAAAAGAAATTAAGAGAGGATTTCTGTACGTACCTGTGGGGATTGTTGTTAGACTTCCAACGACCAATGAAAGGATGATCAAGGGCAAACCTTTTTCACTTGCCATAATTAATGTAATTACTCGATCTGCAGAAAGAAATAATAAGTTAATTTGAATTCTCGCTGTGTGCACTGAGCAAGCCCATGCATGCAATGCAATGCTCTTATATATATAGGAAATATCCAATATATAGTTTCAATTTGACCAAGTGTTTCCATATCTTGTTTGAATTGGCAAAATATAAAATTTAATGTACCATTAAAACAATGGGCCGATATATTTTAATTCTGAAGACCCAACCCTCCCTACTATTTTTATTTCTTTTGTGTAATAATTCTTAGATAATTTACAATACAAAGAACATGGTAATAAATAGGAAAAATAATTAAGGCCTCTCTGGCACGAATATAATCTGTTACCTTATTTTTTGTCTTTTCTATATTTAACCCATATCTCTTTTATGCCAGATGTGTTGGCACACGGGTCAGGTTAATTGATGACCTGTCTCAACACCCTTCCTCAAGTTGGCAGGTAGATATCTATCACGTCTAACTTGGCAATTGACTGCTCGAATAATCTTGTAGAAACAGCCATTGTTAGCACATTTGTTAGTTGATCCTCTGTTCTCACACCTGGAAAAGAAATGATCTTATGCTTCAGATTGTGTTTAATGAAATGTCTGTCAACTTCTATATGCTTTGTGAATCATGATATACTAGAATATGTGCAATTTATATTGCATATTTGTTGTCACAATAAAGGGAATTTCTTCTTCTTGTGGTTTATATACTAATTCAGTCATGAGTTTCCATAGCCACAAAAGTTCACATAGACCTTTGGACATTTCTCAAAATTCTGTTTCAGCACTTGATAAGGAACTACATTATGCTTCTTGTTTTTTCAAGCAACAAGTTTTCTTCCACAAATGTAAAATAACCAGATGTTGATTTCCGATCATTTATATTTCTTGCTCAATCTGCATGATCATTTATATTTCTTGCTTAATCTGCATCTGTATAACCCGAGATTTTCAAATGCCCATTCTTTCTGAATTGTATACCTTTTCCTGGAGTCTTCTTTAGATATCTCAAAACATTCATCACAGCCTCCAAATACCTTTCACTTGGAGCATGCATGAATTGACTTACAATACTTACTGCATACGCAATATCCGGTCTAGTATGCAATAAGTAAATATGTTTCCTTACCAATTTCTGGTACCTTTTCTTGTTGGTGGCATTCTCATTCGGGTTTTTATCTAACATCAATTTTTAGTCAATTGGTGTATCAGCAGGTTTACAATCCAACATTCCCACTTCAGTAAGCAAATCAAGGATGTACTTCATGTAAGAGAGGCAAATACTAACCTTGCTTTGATCGTGCAACCTCTATTCCGAGAAAATATTTCAAAGTTCTTCATCTCGAACCTTTTAGACAATCTTTCTTCTAACCATTTTATATCATCAATATCATCGCTAGTAATTTTCATTTCATCGACATAGATAAATAGAATTGTCATTCTCCCTTGATTATTCTTGTAGAATAATGTCTGATCAGAATATCTTTATGTGTAGTTGTAACTTTTTATTGCTTTGCAGAATTTTTCAAACCATGCTCATGGTGATTATTTGAAACTATACAACAATCTTTCTAGTTTACACATCAGTTTCCTTGGGTCGTGGTGTCCATAAATTTATTACTACCCACATAAAAGATGCAACCACTTTGACATACTTTTTTTTGGTGGGTTGATGTCATTGTCATGCCTTTTCCTTTCTTTTTCACATAAAATTTGGGCCACGTTTTGCTTTATTGAGGCAGCCTGTTACGAACTAACTCTATTAAGGCATGCCTTCGATCTCTAACTCCTTTCTATATAGACCTAATTTTAAACCAAGCTCAAATCTCTGGGTTTTAATTGGGCTTTTACAGGCCATGTTTAATTCATTCTCACTTGAAACATTCGTCCGTGTTTGTATTAGTATCTCAGCATAAACTGTTGACAATTTTACAAACCACAACTACTAGTTAGGGTTTTTGTTTTATTACAAGGACATGTTTGAATATTTTTTATGGGTATATATTGTTTATTTTGAATTAATAGGAAATTGTCTTCTGCCAATATCATTTAACTTTATTATAATTATTAGATGAGCATTGATGTCAATAATATATAATTCATGTTATTTGTTATCCATTATCTTCCTATGACACTAAGTTTAAAATATTAGATGAAAATTAATTCATGTATAACTATACATTTAGGCTATAGATGGTGCAGAGGGGATCAGCACATAATATTTTTTTAAGTTGTAATTTGTTGTTACTTGTAATATTATGCCAAGTCAAACGTATTTTGACCGGTGAATTAAAACTTTATACCATATGCACTTTATCAAGAATATTTTCCTCCTGCTCTTTCATTTTTTACTCATTGCATGTTCTTCTTTTCTCTTTATGGTAAATTTTTCCATTTGCCTTCTGTTTTTCCTTTTTTGATCAAATTACTCTAATCACGATTATGTTTATAATTTTAAAATGGATGTTTATAAACATGAGGAGGGTTCAAATGCATCATGATTTTGTGCTCTAATATGCACCACATCTTTTATCTCCGTTTTTCAAAGTCCGAACAGTCAATCTGAACCGCTCAACATGATCTTCATAATAAAATATGCTTGGAGACCAAATTTTATATTTTTTAGAATTTTTTTACTATTTTTTTAGATAGGTACAAAATCACTATTTTAAAGAGATTCTGAACCATCCGAAAAAGTGATATTGTACCTATGTAAAAAAATAGTAAAAAAATTCTAAAAAATATAAAATTATGGGTAAACCATTATTTATGAGAAAACCATAAAGTGATATTGTACCTATTGTACATTTGATGTTTACATCATACCTGTGTGCACTGACCCCTCTTTCCATTTTTGACGATGAGAAAACCATTATTTATGCGCTATAAATAGCAAAAATATTTAGTGGAATATAGATAGAGGACAAAAGTTTAAATTTTGTTAGCACCCTAGCATTTCAAAAATTATATTAGTATAGAGTACCAACTCATGTTTTAATTCAAAATCTTTATTGGATCTCAAACAGATGATCTGAACCATCCGATATGATGTAAACAACAAATGTACTTAATAGTTCAGACATGGGTGAAACTAGAAAATTGAGATAGTTCGAGCTAGATAAATAGATGTCATGTAATTTCATTTAATATTTTCTTGAGATAGTTCGAGATAATAGTAATATTTTTGAGCTAGAAAATTGAGATAGTTGGAGCTAATAGTAATATTTTCTTGTAAAAATAATTTCTTTAAAGAAAATGATGAAAATTTTCAATTCATAGGGTTGACCTAGCACCTTTAACTTGTATATAGTTCCGCCACTGAGCCTAGGTTTATTTTATTATATGAACTTATTGATAGCACCGAGTTCACCTATAAAAAAAATATGTTACAAAGATTTAAAAAAATGAGGTTACAGGTTCGAAATCCGGATAGAAATGCATATTAAATTGTTAATTGGGTGGCTTGACATCCAACGTCTTGTTTTCTAAAAAAATTCAAAAATTACAAATATATACCTGTAAATTGTAATTAAGTATATTTTAATATTTAGATCAATTTGTAGGGTTAATGTTAACGGTTAAAATCTCAAAAATTAAAATTTGAGTTGAATTGCACAAAAGAATCAATGCTTTAAAAAGCAATATAGGCCACCTCATTTTTGTCATTCAAATTATTTTAATTAATTTCCAAAATACAGATCCCTAATAAAGACAAAAACAGGAGCACTTGAGCCCTCTTTTTTTCTTAATACATAATTAATTGGCGACTTTCAAAAGAATTCAAATAAGCCGCCAACAAGTGTAAACTTTAGTGTTATCGCTTTCAATATATACCAACATTGTATCATGCAATGAACAAATACAAATTAATTCCAAGTCAAATCTTATTCCACGCATAAGAGCACTTGATGAAATTAATTCTTTTAAAATCTAATCTCCACTTAGTGAGATATCAAACACCCACCATCAAGCAGTGCTCTATGAAGAACCAACATATATACGGATATGTATTAATTATTATAATTTTATTTGCTATAGACACATGTATTCTCCGTTTCATGCAACCAATGGAGAAGAACTATGAACAAGACCAGCATTCGCTACATAATTGAATTAATCTCATAATTGTTTTAGTAAGCCATATCAGGCATGTAATTACTAGCTAGGCATACTATATATATACATACTTTTAATAAATAAAAAATAAAAAAAGAGGATTTAATAGGTAATACTGTATTGGCTTTCCCCAATATATTTGTTTCAATATTCTCTCCATTGACAGATGAAATGGAGAGGTGCACTTTAATTAGCATGCATGAATTGGCGACTAGGCAATCCATAAGATATGCATGTACTGCTGATGTATGGCGGCTGCATTAAGTACCCATATGTTAAATATTATTTTATATAAATACACTTCTTATCCCAAATTAGTCTGATCATGTAAGTGGTGTAAGATACCAAATGTCAAACTATAGATATATATGCTATATATGTTGTCATGATGTGTCACTAAAAAAGGTGTAATTGGATCCCTCCTCATATATGTATTAATGTGACTAGACATGACGTACAGAGGTATACACATGTGCATGAAAGTAAATAAAATGGAGGATGATTTTATAGGGATATATGTCCAAGTGTTTTGCAATGTGGTAGTGTTCTTTTAATATATGTACACGTAGTGAATGGATGAGCGAGGATAGGGCAGAGTTAGATTTTCAGACTATTGGAGTCAAACATGAATAGAATCAAGTACATAAAAAATTTCTATAACGAATGGGGCCAATTTTATACTGTATATAGCATTTTACTCTTAACTATATAGAAAATAAGCCATAAATACAAAAAAAATTGAAAATAAATGAGGGTCAACTGACCCCCATATTTCTTGAGGGTGGCTTCGCCCTTGAGCAAGGAATGCACAATTTGGTCTATCTATCAAAATTTGTAAATTAATTTACAGTTTATTATCTAAGTCGAGCAGTTCAAAAAGAAGATTTTTAAGTATTTATTTTTCATCATTTTTTACTACTTGACTCGATATAAACCGTCGATCCAAACCATTCAACATGATCTCTACAATAAAATGTGCTTCCAGATCAAATTTTAAATTTTTTTGAATTTTTTTACTATTTATTAAGATGGGTACAAAATTTAATGGTCTGAATTTGACTAATTTTTGTACCAATCTTAATAAATAGTAAAAAAATTCAAAAAAAATGTACAATTTGCTAGAAGCACATTCTATTGTGGAGATCCTATTGAACGGTTTGGATCGACGATTTGGACTTTAAAAATGTAAAAAATAGTTGTGGTAACTTTGTTATAACACAAAATTGTGGTAACTAGATCCCTCCTCATATATATATATATATATATATAGAGAGAGAGAGAGAGAGAGAGAGAGAGAGAGAGAGAGAGAGAGAGATAGGCTATCATGCTTTGGGAAATAAAGAGGGTGTTTTACTTCCTGCTCATATCTCCATTTTCAAAGTTCAAATAGTCGATCCGAACTTCTCAACATGGTCTTTATATTGATATGTTCTTGGAGACCAAATTTTACATTTTTTAGAAACTTTTTACTATTTTTTAAGAATTTTAAAATCACAGTTTTTCATTAAATAAAAAAATAATGAAAAATTCACAAAAACACTGATTTTCAAAAATTCTAAAAAAATAGTAAAGAATTTCCAAAAAATGTAAAATTTGGTCTCCAAGCACGTATTAATATAAAGATAATGTTGAGAAATTCGGATCAACTGTTTGAACTTTGAAAATGGAGATATGAGCGGAAAGTAAAACACCCTATTTACTTCCCAAAGCGTCGTAGCATCACTCTCTCTCTCTCTCTCTATATATATATATATGAGGAGAGATCAAATTACACCTTTTTTTTGAAACATCTTGACACTGTTTTTTTTTATAGGTCAATTTTGCGATTTCAAAATCCAAACAGTCGATCTGAACCGTTCAACATGATCACCATATTAAAATGTGCTTGGAGATCAAATTTTACATTTTTTTTATTTTTTTTTACTATTTATTAAGATGGTTACAAAATCGTTGTTTTTCAATGGTCTGAAAACAACGATTTTGTAACCATCTTAATAAATAGTAAAAAAATTCAAAAAAATGTTAAATTTGATCTCCAAGCATATTTTAATATATACATCATGTTGAACGGTTTGGATCGACTATTTAGACTTTGAAAATGGTAGGTGTCAAAGTGTGTCAAAAAAAAAAGTGTAATCCGATCCCTCCTATATATATATATATATATAGTGCTGGGCTTAGCTACTTCATGGAGTAAAACGACTTGGTGCTCCACGCCTCATTATTTTCATTTTGAAAATCCAAACGACCGATCCGAACCGCTCAAGTTGTTCTCCATATTGATATGTGCTTGGAGACCAAATTTTACATTTTTTGGAATTTTTTTACTATTTATTAAGCCACTTTGAAAATCACTGATCCGGCGGTCCAGAAATTTTTACTGTTTTTACTGTTCATAAGGATTTTCAGATTTTCAAAGTGGCTTAATAAATAGTAAAAAAATTCCAAAAAATGTAAAATTTGGTCTCCAAGCACATTTCAATATGGAGAACATGTTGGAAGGTTCGAATCGACTATTTGAACTTTGAAAATGAAGATATAGCGTGGAGTACCAAGTCGTTTTACTCCATGGAGTAGCCTAGTCGGACTCATATATATATATATATATATATATATATATATATAATTGTATGGTATATATGGACTATGAATCTATGATATTGATATATCCAATTTTTCAGAGAAATGAAAACGTTATGAAACGAAAGGACAGGATACTCCTAATTAATTATACAGTCGGTTATTAATTATAAATTTCAGTACTTGTTTTATATTTTGTCTTATCGTTGTCGTAATCATTTCAGATCAGACCCAGAAAAAGTATATATTTTGTTTTTTTGTGTTTGTATACATATAACCCCACAGATTCAAATTTTCCTTATATGATGATATGATCCTATAGCTACAAGAAAATGGTATCTTCTACATTCTGGAAAGTTCCTAGTGTATGATGTTTAAATTTATGTATTACATTGCATATACTCATCATACATTTTGATGGTACTTAACATTTTTGTCTTTAACTTTTTACAAAAAAAAAAATAATTCATGAACTTTCATTTTCATTAAATTGCTTCTTTAATGTTCTTTTTAAAATAAGTTGGTCATTGGACTTTCAGTTTTACCAAATCTATTAAAAAAGAATCTAAAGTGGACTTAGGGGCTAACCGTTTATCTTACCCATACCGTATTCGTTAAGTCGGGTATAAGTAAGGTTTTTTTTTTGTTAGCTTATCAAGTATGGGTATGGGTAAGGATTTTTTTTCATTAGCTAAACGGGTATGGGTATGGATAAAGGCTATTTCATACCCGTTACCCTATAGGGTAATTAAATAAACTAATATTATATAATAATGTTTGAGCAATAATTAGTGATGGTAAAATTTATTTTTGTGATATTTCATATAATAATATTTTTGCAATAATTAGTGATGTACATTTGTTATTTAGTGTATTTTTTTTACTATAAGAAAAATGTTAAACAAATTATTTTTTTTGCATGTTTGTTATTTAGTTAAATAATTGAATTTGTCCCAATAGATATTTGTGTTTTCAAATTCTCTTGCTTTATAAAAAAAACAATTTAGTTGAAATTGATTGTACATTTGCTTTTTTTTTTTTGCTTTTTTTTATTAGTAATGTGATTGCTTATGTGTGAAATGATGAGTTTTGATGTTCTATTTGTAAAATATAATAAAATTAATTATTATATTACTAATATTATTCGTTATCCACCCGCTACCGTTTCGTTACCCAATAATTTTAACGGGTATGGGTAGGGTAGGGCAAGGTCAATTCTTAATGGGTAAGGATAGGGTATGGGTAAAGTCAATTCTTAATGGGTATGGGTATGAAAATACTTCCACCCTACCCGTATCGTACCCATTGACACCCCAAAGTGGACTATTAATTTCTTTCAAATTAAATATAACTTATCACTCCAATTTAGTTGTTTTCTTAAGCTTGAGGGATTAATTAATAATTTTGCGCATGCAGAAAAAAAACTATACAGCAACCTTTATCATTTTTAATTGTTGAAGGACCAATTTGATTTTTTTTAGTTCAAGAATTCATTTTGTGCAAAAATCCATTTTTATTTTAAAAAAAAAAGAGTATAGTGAGCCACTTCCTTCTAGGATGGTGACATGCATGAGGAGGTGATATGATATAACATTTCATGATGGGAACCAACTAAAAAAATTTCCCCACCACACCCCCACTTCATTAATAGATACCACCAATCATGCAAAAATAAAAAATAAAAAAATAGATAACACCAATCAAATTTTGATTACCTAACATTTTTTTTGTTCCTCTCCTCTAATTTATTTTCAATCAGCATGCACAATTAATGTCCATGCAACAAAAAAGGTTATATGATTTTATATATATTCATATGGTTTTCATATTCAATTTGTTCTTAGTTTTATGAGGAAGAATCAAAATGTTGGTTCTTTTTGTTGTCCAATCATAATTACACTGTTTCATTAAAAATTGAAAAAAAAAAAGTCTTACATAATAATCACAATAAATTGTTGGTTATTCGGTTTCTCAATCTTATACTGCACATTTAAAATTATATAATTTTTTGTGAAATTACATTACTCCTTATGTACAAATTTCCTTTACTTGAGGTTCAGAATATAATTGATGCTTTCTCTTTATCTGCAAACAAAAGAAAACAAGAAATTGGATAACGATCTGATCATCTGTTGCAAGAATGGGTTAGTATCTGCGAGAATAAAAAGTGACTATCCTCGAGGGTATACCGATAGAAAGGTGATTTTTCTATTAGCGACGGAAGTATCTGCGAGGGTATACAGACAATATCCATCGCGGATACTGTCGCATTAATTCTTGTCATTTTGAAAAAATAAATAGATAAAAGAATAGTTTTATAAAATAAATCTTCTCAACTTTAAATTGAAAAGAGTACATATTAGCAATTTAGAATAATTAATTATTAATTGAGAGCCAACATCTAGTTTAATGGCAAAGACAAAATGATATAAATCATATCTAACGGTTTTATTTTGACATTTCAGTTATAAATTTTTAAGTTATTGTACTTTTATAAATGGAGGCATGATGGAGGCACAAAAAAATAAAGGCATTTGAACCCTCCTCATTGAATAATATAAGAATTATCTGAAATATCCACCAATGAAGTGCATGGTATAATGAATGCATCAAATAAGCTTGTTGTGGTGAATATACTCCTCATCATACCAACTTAATTAGGAGTCAGATGATTACGTACTTTCTTATAGCTAGCCTCTTAATTGTGTGTTGAAGATCTAGGCCTTAGGTACATATTGACACTAAAAAGCTTATCTAATTAAGTATATAATATTTTTATTTGTAGGTATATATTACATTAACCTTTTCTATACTATAAGTTGTGGCTCCATCCACACAACTACAAAGAATATTATAGTAAAAAATCTCCATCATGGTGCAACTATATATATCCCTCATCTCTCCACTACTAACCCAATAACTTGTGCTTGCTCAATTCTCTTCTTCCTCTCTCTTAAACAACAACCATTGTAACAGAGAAAAGAACAATAAAATGAGGAGATCAATGGCATCAAAGAGAGTTGTTTCTTTGTTCTTGTTACTTCTAATTGGAGTTCAGATGAGAGGTTCAAATGGTCTCAGCAACTTTTATTATGGCATGAGTTGTCCCTTTGTGGAGATGATTGTTAGAAATGTAGTTAGTCAGGCACTGCAAAAAGATCCTACCCTTGCAGCTGGGCTTCTTAGGTTACATTTCCATGACTGTTTTGTTCAGGTGAAGAACTATTTAAATTTGTTTCATATATTTACAACTACCCTTATGATCAATTATTAGGTATCATTCAACTTTATGTAGATTAAGTTCAAGCATAGAAATTATGTATAGGGATGTTACTTTTATTAGGAACATGATAAGGCTGTTATTACATAAGTCTCAAATAAAAAATAATTGCACATGCCAACTTGATAAGTCACTAACATGAATTTGGCTGTTCTTTCAACATGTAGTTCTAATGAACTGAAGTGAGGATATATGATCTGGAGTAAAAGTAAATAAATAACAGAGGGGGTACCTGGGGGAATCTTCTCAATCTTTTGAGCAATATACAAAAACATCTAAAGAAAATTCAAATATTACTTTGCACATAACACTTATTCACATTCAAATGGGTATTGGTTATCATCTTATACAGTGGATATATATAAATATGACCATTTCCAAAAGAAGATAAAAAGAAATTTAGTCAACATGGATATGAGCTTCACATGTTTTTTTCATAAGAAAAATGAGATACTTTTAGCATTTAGATGTTGTTCGAAATAGTTCCATAATTAGTATTAATTGTCTTCATTTATTTTGAACTACACTGTAGGGTTGCGACGCCTCCATCTTAATTGATGCCTCAGATGGTACAGCAGAGAAAGACTCATCGGCAAATGGGAGCGTGCGTGGATATGAAGTCATAGACCAAATAAAGCAGTTGATAGAAGCTCGGTGTCCCGGTACAGTCTCATGCGCTGACATAGTTGCATTAGCAGCTAGAGATGCTGTTTTTTGGGTAATACTTCAATAAACTTTTCGCATGAACTTTTATTTATGCCCTATTCAATTAATTAATGGCTTAATGCATATAATTGATTTATTTAAGCTTCAAAATGTTAGAAGAATTTGGTTTATTCTTCTCTTCATAGTGAAAGTGTCCTAGTCATATTAGGTATTAATGCTACAGCTGTATATATATTTTATAGAATTCTTTTAGGCCTTATTTATGGACCCATATATAGTCCTCTACATATTTAGATTTCTTGGGTTTTTTTTCTCAATACAATTCTTGATGAAATATACTAATTAACTAATTAATTCATCAGTTGACAAGATCTGCAATATTCCTATTTTAACTTACAAATATATTCCTGTTTTTTTTTTTTTTTTTTTTTGTTTCAGGCTCGAGGTCCTTACTATGGTATAATGACAGGAAGAAGAGATGGTACCAGGTCAAGGATAGAGGATACCAGTGGTCGTCTACCACCACCTACACTCAACACCACTGATCTTATCAAACTCTTCGTTGATCAGCACGGTTTCACCGTCCAACAACTAGTCGCATTATCTGGTAAAATTACTAATATAGTTCTCCTCTTTAATATTTCAAACATAGAAATCTTAGCATCATAATTTAATTTCGCCAATGGAAACTCGCAGGGGGGCACACAATAGGTGTGGCAAGGTGTTCATCATTGAAGAACAGACTCGACAATGTGGACCCCACACTCGAGCCCAATTTTGCACAATCGTTGACCCGCACATGCAGTGCCGGTGACAGCACCACTGTGCCGTTTGATAGAACAAGCACCACTTTCGACAATGTATATTTCCGCGCTTTACAAAGCTCACAGGGGGTTTTGACATCAGATCAGACCCTTTACAACTCGCCTCAAACCCGGATGATTGTCGATGGTTTCGCCATGAACCAAGCCATGTTCTTTTTCAATTTCCAGCAAGGGATGCTCAGAATGGGACAACTTGACTTGAAAGAGGGAAACCAAGGCGAGGTCCGGCTCAACTGCCGTAGGATCAACTGATGCATGTAGATCAGATGCACACAAGTAGTTTAGTTATTACATGTGTGATCATATATAGTGCATGATTGTTTGGCTTACATTAAAATATGTTGCATTAGGTACTTTAATTAAAGCATATACCTTGCATGGAGCTTACACACTATTTGCTTATCTCATAGTGGCTTTGGTATTGGGAAGTTGTAATTTAATGTAGTAAGGTAAAATTAATGAATGAGCATGCATGGTTGTCATAAGCTCACAATAATTAGTTGTAATGTAAGAAAATGCATGAGTCATATATGAATGTGTAATCATATAATATATCTATATATAATAAAGCAGAGGTTACATCCTCCAATTACTGATGAATTTACTATTTCAGATTTGTTCTAATTTACTAAATAGAATTCTAGAAAGGAACGGGGTGTTTCCAATGGGCATCAGATCAAATTTGATTTGATGTCCAGTATAGGCCATTTGATCCGTAATGAGATTTGTCCTCACAATTAAAATTAAGCTGCTAAACTGAGTGCACGAATCTCAATAAAAAATCGAACGATCCAGACCAGACGTAAAGCCGAATTTGAACTGATGCCCATCGGACGGATCTCCTTAGCTCGCACTCTAGAAACAGAGAAAATTAATGAATTTTTTTAATCTAATAGGCTACCTGATAAGAAAATGAAGACTTGTGTTGTGGGCTTTAATATAGGCTCAAATTAAAGTTTAGTGATTTTAGTGAAGATGGGCCAAAACGGGCCGTGCTTTTTAACAATATTTTTAAGATGGGCCGAATCAGGTTGCACTTGATGGAGGGTTCAGATTGGATGATTGTAGTTCAAGAAGAACCCATTCAAGTTTTATGGGCATCAATATTCAATATAACTTCTTTTGTTCAAGTTTCAATATGTCTCAGTGAGAATCAGTAAAAATAAAATGATCATTTTTTTTATTTATTTTGCCAGAAATATAGCTAGTAAAACAAAATTTGAACACCCGTTTTTTTTTTTTTCCTTAACGGTAACAATTACAAGAATTATCATTTGATCTAGTCACAGAAGATATATTTTGTATGTAAAAGGTCGCAAATTTTAAATTCAAATGAGAAATCCCTTGTAAAAATTTAGATGATTTGATGACATAACCCACAAATTAACAGAATTAACAGAATGAGGGATCTCTTATAAAGCCTTATTCACTGATTTACACTCCCCAAATTAACAGAATTCAATTTCAATATTCCCAGAGGCAATGACATGTGGGGCCTTCCAGCATTTAATGAGAGCATTGTGAAAATTGCAACGGCGTGGGGCCCGCTTGTTAGTGATTTATAATAGAGACAGAGAACCTAGACTCTGTATTAATTTATAGATAGATAATCTATCTTCCATAAAACAAAACGCAGCAAATTTCTGATTAATAAAATATACTCAAATTAAGTATTTTTCAACGCATTTCCTAAAGTGTAATACCACTACAAAATTTAAAAAAAAAAAAAAAACAGCAAACTGCCGATCTGAATCCTAATTAAAGTCTAATACCACTACAAAATTTTATTTATTTAGTTTTTGAGAGAGAAAAACTGAAGGTCTTACATTCCAATTCCAATATCTATAAATAATTTCACATTCGGATTTCAAACCCGTGATTAAGGGTGGAGCCAGATTTTCGAACTATGGAGGTTAATTATATAAAAAAATTCTGCGAAAAATGAAGGTCAATTTCATAATACCATGATATTTTACTCTACATTATATAGAAAATCATATATAAATACCAAAAAAAAAAAGTAGAAGTCAATTAACTCTCATCCATTCTACTTAAATTCTTCAAGTTCTACAAAGCAGGAAAAAAAAAAAATTAATTTGACTTCTCTTTCAATTTCTGTGCATGTACCCAAAAATATCTCGTTGAATTGAGGACATAATTTTGTGTATATTAATTGAAAAAAAAATCAAATAATAAAATAAAATAATCTACATTACCTTATCTACACAAAAAAATAATTAAACATTTCAACATTATTTTGATGAAAATAATCAATTGAAATATCAAATATTTGCAAGCTCTTGATGCAAAAAAAATATAAATCATATTTAACGATTCAAATAAAAAACAACTTATAATTAAAATGTTTTTGAGGATAATAAGGAACAACTTATAATTTCCGTTAATTTATTATAAAATATTTGGATATTCGAATTCTCTCTCCATATATAATCACCTCATCCCTTACATCAATCAGCAATAATTATTCTTTCATTATTTTTTTCCTTTTGAGATGATATATACATCCATATCATATATTCTCATTCCAATCTAATCATAATTAACAGTACTAAAGTTAATTGGAATCTAATGATATTGCAATCATCTCCATTTTGAATTCACTGGAGATGATTATGCATCAAATTTTATTGTTATAAATTTTAATGGCGTACCATTATCACCATGAACCATCTAATCAAAATCAAATGATATATATATCCAAATTACATCTTAACATTGAAGAAAGAATTTTCTTAAATCCAATATGAATCACATAGATATTATACCAATACCAACGTAGTATTATCATGTTTAAATTTTATAATAACAATAAAAATTGAATTTTAAATCCGGACCATCTGACAGAATTCAAATCAATTCGGATCAATTTGAAATAATTTACGGATCCGTTTAATATTCGTATCAATTCGGAACAAACAGTTCGAATTCTTTCAATAATTATTTGAAATTTGAAATTTTTTGAGAAAAGATTTAAAATTTGAATTACTACATACGATACAATTTACAAATCTAGAAATAGGCAACGGTCGAAATAATTGAAGATATATATATGAATCAAAACTTAATTTTTAAAATCTAAAAGTAGACAATTGTCTATTTCTATTAAGCTGCATTTCTGCCCCTGATTGCAATACACCATTTTCAATTATAATTTTTTTGGTTTAATTAGTACGGTACGTAGTGAACCAAGTCTTTCCAAATTTTTTTGTGGGGCTCTTGCAAAACAATTCTAAGACGTGCATGTTACTTAAACAAGGGGCGCTTTTCTATCTACTAATTAAAATATTGTCAAAATGTCAAGTAAAATATAGAACTAAGCTGTACTAATTGGTAGCTACTACCAATCTATCAAAAAAATATATATATAGAACTAAGGCATGCTCAAGGATCTAATAAGATCAATTAAAAAATATTCAGGTAAACCATACAATTTATTTTAATTCATATATTTATTGAGCGAGTGGAGGGGTTCAATTAGTATCGGATCAAATTCAATTCGATGTCTGATTTGAATCATTTGATCTGTTTTAAAATTTGTGCATTCAATTTAACAGTATAATTCTAATTATATAATTTTTTTTAGTAAAAGTTAAAAGTAAAGTTATTCAATTATTTAATATTCATAAAGGATTTTCCTATCTGAATTTCGAACTTACGACTTCCTACACAGAAAATATTATCTTTAATTATAAACATAAAATTGATCAAGGCATTGGAATGAATTTAATCATCCAAAATAACACGCTCTTGGTTGTTGATTTGGTGAATAGTTTGGTTCATTAGTTACGTTATAGACCAAGTGCAGTGAGTTATAAAAAAGAAAACGTCAGACGTGGGGTCTAATCCTAGTACAGGTCAGCAAATTTATTGACCTCATTGTTGGTACGAGCCGTTTCTACGTTCATTTACGTGAAAAAGCCACTAATCCTTTGTGTTGACCTGAATATTTTTTTTTTCCCTTTATTTTAGTAAAAGAAAGACTTGGAGATTTATTTTTTCGAAATTTTTCTACATAAAGTCATTGGGTTGGATAATTATATTGGATGTGATTTTCTATTTAGTATTTTGTATAAGTTTTGACTTGCAAAAAAAATTGGTATAGTTATTTTGAAGTAGAGAACTCTCTATTTAATGTGTTTGGATGCAAAGAGAATAGCGCTAACCCAGAAAATAGCGCCATTCTTTTCACTATTCTCCGTTTGGATCACACAAAGAATAGCGCTATTCTCTGGGTTAGCACTATTCTCGCTAATCCGTTCAAAACACGGGTTAGTGCTAACCCAAGAATAACATATATAATTGAAAAATGTGTTCAAAGGTAAAAAATATTTTCTTATTTTTGTCAACAATTACAAGTAGTTATTTTGTTTGTAATTGTACAACTTTAAATATTCCTTCATTTTTTTAACTCATGCCTTGCATTTGGTAAATGAAGCGACGTAGATACTATTTCAAAGTATTACAAGTATTTCGTTGCAATAAAGTAAGTAAATAAGGACACTATTGAATAAAATGATTAAAATATCCTCATACACTAAACTAGAAATTGAGCAGTAAGGATAAAATCATCAAAGCTAAAAGAATTTACTTACATTAGTCCTCCTCCTCCTTAATTAAAACTATTTTCGTTTGATGACACGGGCGGATTCAAAATTTTGACCAAAAGTAAGACAAATAGGTTCAGGTTTCGCAAAATGAAAATTGGAATTCTAGTTACTTACCATAGTAGAGGAGAGGTTGGTTGCCGATCAAGCGGGGAAGAGCCACTCTTGGGCTGGAAGAGAAGCGGGCGGACTAAAACTTCAGTGGTTTCTTCTTCGTTCGCAAATCACAATTCACAAATTCTGATTTATTTTCGCTTCAACAATTTGGACCATAGCTATTAGTGTCTAGCATAGTGACAACTTAATTGTTCGGGAAAGGTTCGGCGAGGTCAAAAATTCGTGATTCGGAAATAATCCGGGTATAATTCGGGAATGATTCGGAATAATCCGGATCAGAGATCTCAGGCCTACAAGGAAGCAAAAAAAAAAAAACCAAAAAAATGTTATGGGAAAAATTCGCGAATAATTCGTAAAATTCGGGAAAAGTTCGTAAAATTCGCGAATTATTCGGGTATAATTCGGTCAAAGTTTGGTCAACCGAATAATTCGGCGTTCGGTTCGGCATCACCAAAAAAAACGAATTATTTGGATATAATTCGGATATTATACGTGAACCTTGTCACTATGACTGTCTAGCGACTTGGGCTGGCAGAGTGGCGGTATGCAAAAATAAAAATAATAATTAGTTGGATTGGAATAATATATTGAGTTTTAACAAGAATAGGCAATTTTTTTTTTTTTTTCAAAATCCATAAGTTTGTAACTGCCTACTCTGAACCTTACTGGATCCGCTCCGATTGGATGCACTAAATTGTCTTAAAACACTTAAATCAACACTAATTTAATTGCCAAAGATGCATAACCCTTTTTATTCACTTTAAAATAATTATGAGAAGTCATTCTCAAACAACCATATCAACCATACAAGCAAGAAATATAATATTAGAAATTATTTATTATACTTTTCTAAAATATAGCATGATATATGATAGTTCACCAAATTATAGTTCATATGTACAAATTTTAAATAGATTTAAAATATAAAAAAAAATTTATAGTTCATGTGTTGTCAATTATTAAATAATAGAACCTGTATCAAATTTAAATCAGTTTGAAATTTAATTGGTTATCTATTACAAAATCACTAAAATTTCAATTAAAATTAAACAAACTGAAATAGCTAAATTTTTCCTGTTAAAAAAAAAAAGACTCCGACACCTTCCTAAATTAATTGTACTTTTTTATCCAATCAAAAATAGGGTTCAACTCAAAGTATTCAAATTAGAATCTCCCCGGCGCTTAAAGTAGAAAGTAGTAGAAATAAAAAATGCATCTACAATTTGAACAATTTTTTTACAAATAAATGGATAAATGTAACAATTGGATGCAGGCTAAAATTGTTCACAATATTTACGGAATGAAAAATTAAGAACATCCGAATTGCATCTAGAAAGTCCTATTAATGAATTTCCAAAAAAAAAAAAAAATGGTTCTTGTTTTCTTTTTCAGAATGTACAATTTAAAAATGGAAGCACCAAAAATAATTTCAATCAAACAAAAATATTACTCTATTTTTAGGTAACTAACATTTTCCTGTTTAAAAAAAAAATTGATTCCGACACCTTCCTAAATAGATGTTTCTTTTTTATCCGGGTATAGATTTTAACAGAGCAATTTCGTCTTCATGCAGCACACGAACCATATACAATACTATTTTAATTCTATAGTCCATGAGCTGCGTAAAGTCAAAACTGCCCTGTTAAAATAATTTCAATCAAACAAAAATATTACTCTATTTTTTGGTAGCTAATTTTTTCCTGTTAAAAAAAATGGATTCCGACACCTTCCAAAATAGATAGTTATTTTTTATCCGGGTAAATCTTTAAACAGAGCAGTTTTGGCTTCTTGCAGTGCACGAACCATATCTGTTTCTATGGTTGATGCGCTGCATGAAGTCTAAACAGCTCTGTTAAAATATTTACCATTTTATCCAATCAAAAAGAGGATTTAATTTTAAATAGCTCAAATTAGAACCTCCCGGCGTCTAAAGTAGAAATTAGTAGAAATAGAACGTACCTAAAAATCTACTTCCCTTCATCCACAAGGCATTTTAAAATTATATAAACCCTCCTTCTCCCCTTGCTCTCCTCCTCATCAGATCTCCTTCTCTCTAAAACCCCTGCTGTTATCTATTCCTCTCTTTAACTATTCTAACCTACCTATTTCTACTAAGCTATCAATCAATGGCAACCAACGGAGATCTGATCGTGTGCTTCGGTGAGATGCTCATCGACTTCGTTCCTGATGTGGCCGGAGTTTCTCTTGCGGAGTCGACTGGATTCCTCAAGGCTCCCGGTGGTGCTCCGGCCAACGTCGCCGTCGCGATCAGTAAGCTCGGCGGCCAGTCCGCCTTCGTTGGAAAGGTAAACTCATTTTCCTTTAAATCTTGATCATAGAACTTGAGGTTTGACCTTTGTTCTGTTCTTCTATTTTCTGGATCTGAATTGATTGTATTGAAACTGCTCACATCAGTTTGGAGATCAAAACGAAACTACATTGTGTAGAATCAAATTTGAACAAACGTCAGTTTTTTAGGTGTCTTGTTTCAGATCTGCTACGTTTTAAATCTGTGGAGAATTTGAAAGGCACAAAAATATGATTAGCGTAAAAATTAAGGTTTTAAGTGTAATTTGGTATGATCTGTCTCGGACTCTGTTTTGCAGTGTTTTTCTTTGATATATCACTGGATCTGGGACGAAATTTTACTTTTGCGATCGTGTGATTCGTACCAACGGCAGCTTTAGTTAAAAATTCGTGCTAGATTTTGTCGTATATTATCTAAATTTTTCCTTACAAAACGCTTTCCATATTTGTTTGCTCACAAAAGAAAACCCTTGAGAAAATCTTTTGATATTTTGTGTCCATTTTATTTTAAAACATTTGTAGGAAAAAAAGTAAAAAAAAAAAAAGGTACAGTCGCTGATACCATGTGACTGGGTTCTGACATGGAATAGAGATTTTCGTATTTAATATAAATTTAACTAATTGATCAAGAAGTAGAAATTTCGCACAGAAATTAACGAATATTTGTGTGCTCTGTTTTGGAAAAAAATTCATACATATTATCAGGTATTTCTCAAAGTACAACGGTCAACGGTTTTAATTAACGACTATTTATACAAACAAAGGGCCTGATAAGCGCCGAGATTTTTATTTTTACCCAAAAAAAAATATATTTTAATATAATTATCCAAATTTTTGAAAAATTTAAATTTATACCCAAACCGTAAGAAAAATTTACGGTTTGAATTCTTACGGTTTGAACTCTTTTTTTTTTTTTTTAAAGAGAAAAATAGCTAAAATGCTGAAATGAAATATAACACAAAAAAATCGAATTGTTTTTTAAAATATTTGTTAGAAAATACGCTACGAACAGAGCCGATTTTGTGCTAAAATACGGTAAATTACAATAATTATGCTAAAATACGGTAAATTTACTAAAATGCTGAAATTACAATAATTATGTAGAATTATGCTAAAATACGGTAAATTACGCTAAATTACGTATGAATTGGGCCGATTTTCTGGCATCTTTCATAAATTTACTAAAAGGAGCGTAACTTTTGATCCGTCCGTCGGATCGGGCTGAAATTTTGACAGGAACTCCACAACCCAAAACCCGATCCGAAACCAATCTACGATCCGTTTCGCCCATTTGCGGGCTCAGATTCGCGATCCGAGTCTTCCTTCATGGATTTTTGAACATTTCTTTATAATTATAGAGTTTTTAGGGTCTTTGATGTATCTTTTATATATATTTTCTGTTTTAGGGTTTGTATTTAAACAGACGTCATGTCTTTTGGCATAATTATTGTAATTTAACGTATTTTAGCACAAAATCGGCTTTGTTCGTAGCGTATTTTCTAACAAATATTTTAAAAAACAATTCGATTTTTTTTTGTTATATTTCATTTCAGCATTTTAGCTATTTTTCTCTTTAGAAAAAAAAAAAAAAAAAAAAAAAAAAAAGAGTTCAAACCGTAAGAAAAATTTACGGTTTGAATTCTTAATTCAAACCGTAAAAAAAATTTACGGTTTGAATTAAGAATTCAAACCGTAAGAAAAATTTACGGTTTGAATTCCGAATTCAAACCGTAAATTTTTCTTACGGTTTGGGTATAAATTTAAATTTTTCAAAAATTTGGATAATTATATTAAAATATATTTTTTTTGGGGTAAAAATAAAAATCTCGGGATAAGCGTCGTATAGCCAAATGCTGACTCAGATCTGACATGGACCGTTTGATCTTTTTCATACAAAAGGCTAAAAATTCAATTATTTCTTATTATTTTATTCTAATACCAAGCTAACTTTTACTGCTCGATATTCGAGAAATTGACATGTGAGCAGTAAGGTATAAAAACTGGGTATAGTTCCTACATACAAATACTGATTAGTTGAAGCTATAAAGTATAGGGATTGGAAGATAAACACAAGTGGCATTAAAATAATTAAGTGGATAAGAATAAGGTGACGGGTCCATAAGGTTACAACTATTCGTTATTTAACATTAAATTTCAACCAATAGCAGGGCCCAGTTGTCATTGTAAGTGGTTGGTGCACGTGGGTGAAATAATTATAAGTTTTTATGATTTGGGTTAAATTATTGGTAGATTGTTTGGTAAGACGGCCTTGTGGGGTCCATTACTGCCCTGCACCACAGTATTCCATCATTTCTTGGTGGGGTTAGTCTGAGTCTTTTAGCCTGTTTACTTTTATCAAGTGGAGACAGGATACTCTGTAACAATAGTTCTGTTTTCTTCTGTGTGGTGTAAATGTAATATTAGTTCTGTTTTCTCTGTCAAGTGAAAAATGAGTTCTCCAATTCTCCAACTTTTTAATTAATAATAGTAATTTTGTCTTTAAATCTAAGAAATTCTATAAATGGAAAATTTTGTAGATATTATTTATTTTTTAGTTTGGAGACAATGTTTGCGATCTTCTACCATCGATGTCCTGAAAAACTAAAATCGAGGAATTTGTTTGCGAACCAAAAATAGTTTCTTATTTTCAAAAATTTTCTGTACTAAAATATTTTCATAGAACTAAATAAGAACAGTGTTATACCTACTGTAATCAATTTATCTGTACAATCAGATTCCTATTTGCACAAGTGAAAATTTAGAAAACTAAAAGAGAAAAAAAAAAGAGCAAACATGAATACAGTCTAAGTCAATACCCAATCCATTCAATTTGTTGATTTCTCACCTGCAAACTACATTCACATTCTTACCGTACTTCCTTTTACCTACTTTTTTCAAATGTGACCTAACCATGGTGTTGTCATGTGTGATGCAGTTCGGTGATGACGAGTTCGGGCACATGTTGGCTGACATCTTAAGAAAGAACAACGTAAACGACGAAGGTGTCCTCTTCGACCAACACGCACGTACCGCATTAGCCTTCGTCACTCTTAAAGCAAATGGTGAGAGGGAGTTCATGTTCTACCGCAATCCATCAGCCGACATGCTCCTCACAGAGGCTGAACTCAACCTTGACCTCATCCGCCGTGCCAAGATCTTCCACTATGGATCCATTAGTTTGATCTCTGAGCCGTGTAGATCTGCTCACATGGCTGCTATGAATGCCGCAAAGCAGGCCGGAATCCTCTGCTCGTATGATCCCAATGTCAGGCTGCCTCTCTGGCCGTCAGAGGAAGCGGCCCGCGAGGGAATCATGAGCATCTGGAAGGAGGCCGATTTCATCAAGGTAAGATACCGTGTTTATGTACCTTTGCATTGGTGGTTGTATAAATGGAATTTGCATGTGCAGTAATTTGTGAATTCACGTATATTTTTCAGGTGAGTGATGATGAGGTGGCATTCTTGACACAACGTGACCCACAGGACGAAAAGAATGTGTTGTCTCTCTGGTATGAAGGACTTAAACTTCTTATTGTTACCGATGGAGAGAAAGGATGCCGATACTTCACAAAGGTTAATTAACTTATAGTAATTTTCTATTTTACCTTCAACATTTACATTTTTTAATAAGGGAAAATTTACATTTTATTTGTTTGTGTGTTGTACAGGATTTCAAGGGCAGTGTCTCAGGTTTCGCTGTCAAGACCATTGACACAACCGGTGCCGGTGATGCCTTTGTCGGTTCCCTCCTTGTTTCGATTGCCAAGGATAACTCAATTTTCGAGGTTAATTTCATTTCATTTCCTTCAAACAGTTTTAATTTAATTTCAGTTATTGTAGAAATTATTTACAGTTTTACTATCACCAAAGAATCAAATCGATAAGCTTGTTAATAAAATATGTACCACGCTTTGATTTGTACAGAACGAGGAGAAGCTGAGGAAAGCACTCAGATTCTCAAATGCATGTGGTGCCATATGCACAACCCAAAAGGGTGCCATCCCGGCACTCCCGACCCCAGCAGCGGCCGAAGAACTCATTGCCTCAGCAAACTGAGCAATGCACCAGGCCGATTCGTTAATTAAGGAGAGTAGTTGTGTGTGCGGTTTATTATTTCAATTCTCTTGTTGAGTTGTTTTTATTTCTGTGTTGAATCTGAGAAACAGTGAAGTTTTGCTTGGTCATTCAATGAAATTTGTTTTCTCTTTCTCTTCTCCTTTTTATTTCTTATTTATCTGTGTGCATGGTATCTTTAGTTTTAAGTTTTAACTGATCTCTCCGGCCCAAATAAAACTAAAAATGGAAGCCCAATAAAAATCCTGATATCATTTCTTACGCAGCCCAATAAAGTTGAGAGGATAAATTTTTTTAATTACTGGGTCGACTTCATCACTTACCAACCAGCAAAAATTTTCTGTTTCCCTCCAAAGTTTTTAACATATGGTAATTCAAAGATTTCATGGATCCTCTAAAATGAAATTGTCATTTTTGGTTTGAGATCATCTATTTGATATGAGAAAATTTAGGTAAGAAACAAAGTTATGATGATAAGAATACACCATGTATTATATATAAAACTTACAAGTAGCTCTACTTTTTAATAGTAAACATATAGTCTTCAAGCCATCTCTTTTGGGTCTTTTATTTGTACAATAATCACATAAAATCTAAACAAAATACAATACAATATTTGAACCAACAAAATTCTGCGGATAATTAAGATGTTGGAGGAAACAAAAATTCATCGTCTATCAAAATTACACAAGTCCTATAAGTTAATTTAAGTACAAAGTTTGAGATCAAAAGATGTACAACAACAATAGTGAAATCAATTAACGAACTTTAGATAACAAGACATCTCCTCGTTTACAATAGGTGCGGTGCGACACTATTAAGGAGCTTATATATGTACCAAGCTTCCATTCCTGTATTATATTTTTTTTTTTCTGATTTTTTACAGAACGAGGAGAAGCTGAGGAAAGCACTCAGATTTTCAAATGCCTGTGGTGCGATATGCGCAACACAGAAGGGCGCCATCCTGGCACTCCCGACCTCGGCAGTGGTCGAAGAACTCATCGCCTCAGCGAACCAACCTGTATGTGCAGTGACCCAATTGGTTAATTAAAAAGAAGAATCGTTGTGTGTATTGCAATTGTTTCAATTCGCTTGTTGAGTTGTTTTTAACGAGTTTGATGTATTATATATATATTTCTGTATTGAGTCTGAGAAACAGTGAAATTTTGCTTGGTCGTTCAATGAAATTTGTCTGTTTGGTCTCACTGTTTTGTGTACTATAAATCTCTTCTCCTTTTTTATTTATTCTTTGTCAGTATTTATTTCTTCAACAAAGGGTATATATAATCGGTGTTGAATCCAAATTAAAATAGTGAATTATTCGATTTAAAAAAAATATAACTCAACCAACAAGATTAAATTTATGAATCGAATAACAATTGAAATAAAAAAAATCGAAACAACCAGATTAAATTTATGAATCGAATAACAACTGCAATAAAAAAATTGAAGTAAATTTCAATTTGTTTGATTGAACCGAAATACGAGAGTAAATTCAAAAGATCAAAGCTTAATACATAATAAATATATATAATAATCATAGAAATAGATATTAAGATATATACAGTCGAATCAAAATAAGAGAGATTAATCTAGAATCAAATATAAAAAAATAAAGTAATTCAAATAAATAATAAGTAAATTTCGGTTTGTTTGGTTGAACTAAAACAAGATAAATTAAACTGAATCAAATATGAAAAAAAAAATCAAAGTAATTTTGGTTTTCAATCGAACAGAACAATTTATTTTTTCATTAACAATTGTCAACAACTTTTTTTAGGAAATATTTGGAACGTGATCATTAGGGCTGCTAATGAGCCGAGTTGAGTCTGAGTCTGAGTTGAGGGCAACTTGGATTCAACTCGTGAACTCATGAGCCGAGTTGAGTCTGAGTTGCTAATTCAATTTTGAGTTAGAAAATCCAACTTGGATTCAACTCGCTAGCAACTCAAGTCAACTCGTGTCGACTCGTGACTCGTGAGATAGTACATAGTTTATTAAATTAAAAATTACCGAAACAAAGTCTAACGAAATAAATAGTACATAGTTTATCAAAATAGTATACAATTTAAAACTTTACATAATAAGACATGGGCAAATACATAATTAAATAGTACAAAGTTTACTAAATTACTAAATAATACAAAATCTAACAAAATATTATACAGTTTACCAAGTTAGTGAATCAACCGAGTCAATGAACTCGAGTTGTTGGCCAATTGAACCCGAATTGATTCCGAACAAGTTATGAGTCATGATTTTTTTGTACAACCCTAGTGATCAATCAATGTTGCACGTATATCATTCAAATGGAAATAATCAGTTATATATATTTTGTTAATTTTTTTAATAAAAAAGTTATAAAATAATTTAATTGGAACAAATTAAAAATTATGACTATAAAGAAACAAATCAATCTCAACCAATTTATAACAAAAGACAAAATTTAGTTACACGAAATTTACCTTTTTTTTATCTTTCATCAAACAACTTAAATTTACACGTTTCATATTTAATGGTCTTTGAAAATATTAAATTAATACTCAAATTCTATGATATATTATCAATTTGTGCGTCTGGTGGTATCTGCAGTCTTAACCGATTTCTCCAGCCCAAATAAAACTAAAAATAGAAGCCCAATGAAATCCTGATATCATTTTATTCGGTTTTAACCGAAATAAGACAAACCAAAATGTTATTTGGTTTTCAAAAATACAACCGAACTGATTGAAATAAACTTATCAATTGAATTAAAACCGAATCGAACAAGATTAATTATAGAAATAAACATTTTTTTGTTAATTTTTTGAATTTTTTAAGATGGATATAAAATTTGTTTGGTTTGATCTAACTGGTTTTAAACTGAACCAAACAATATACATAATGTTGTAATGTTTGAATTTTTTTTTTAAATGTTTGGTTTGCACGGGGGACGGTTTTAAAATTTCTAAAACGAATTGAACCGAACAATTAAACCGATTTTTAAAAATGAACCAAACCGATCCACTTAATTGGAGAAACCGAACCGTTTAATCCAAACTTTCTTGGTTTGGTTTAAAACCGATTAAATTGGACCGATGAACACCCCTAGATATATTAGTCTAGTTTAAAACAAATTAAAAATTTAATTGTTGGCAAATGGGTCATTACTGGGTCAACTTCACCACTTACCAATCAGCAAAATCTTTCTTTGTTTTCCTTGATGTTTTTAACATACAGTAATTCAAATATTTCATGGATCCAACAAAAAAAAACACCTCTAAAATGAAATTGTCATTTTTTTTGTTGGTTTGAGCTTTGAGATCATCTATTTGATATGAGAAAATTTAGGTAAGAAGCAAACTTGTGATGCTAAAAAATGATGTATTACAAAACTTACAAGTAGCTACATATTAATTACTTTTCAATAGTAATCTTTTGGTGTCTTTCATTTGTACAATAATCACATAAAAAGTGAACCAAAATATTCTGCGGATAAGATGTTGGAGGAAACAAAAATTGATCGTCTATCAGGATTATACAAGTACTATAAGTTAATTCAAGTACAAAGTTTGAGGAAACAAAAATTGAAATTGTCATTGTGTGTGCGGTTTATCGTAGGCTTCTTCACTTCTTGCATGTAATTATTGTTTCAATTCGCTTGTTGAGTTGTTTTATCGAGTCTGATGCGTTAATTTATTCTGTATTCAGTCTGAAAAACAGTGAATTTTTGCTTGGTCGTTTAATGAAATTTGTCAGTATCTCTTCTCCTTTTTTATTTATTCTTTGTCAGTATTTATTTTCTTCAACAAAGGGTATAATCGATGTTGAACCCAAATTAAAATAGTTAATTTTTCGGTTTTAAAAATATAACTGAACTAATCGGATTAAATTTATGAATCCAATAACAACTGAAATGAGAGAAGATTAAAACTCAATACATAATAAATAAATAAGAGAGATTAAACCGAATCAAATATAAAAAAAATAAAGTAATTCAAGTAAATATTATGTAAATTTCGGTTTGTTTGGTTGAACTAAAACATGAGGAATTAAACTGAATCAAATATGATAAAATCAAAGTAATTTTGGTTTTTAACCAAACAGAACAATTTATTTTTCCATTAACAATTGTGAACAATTTTTTTAGGAAACATTTGGAACTTGATCAATCAATGTTGCACTTATGTCATACAAATGAAAATAATCAAAATTTAATAAAAGTTTTATCTTTCTTCAAACTTAAATTTACACGTTTCATATTTAATGGTCTTTAAAAATATTAAATTTAATACTCAAATTCTATGATATATAAATTCTATAATCAATTTGTGTGTCTGGTGGTATATATCATTTTTTTACCCAGCCCAATAAAATTGAAAGGTTAACGATATACTAGTATAGTTTAAAACCAAAATTTTAATTGTTGGCAAATGGGTCATTACTGGGTCGAAAATCTTTCTTTGTTTTCCTCAAAAGTTTTTAACATATGGTAATTCAAATATTTTTTTGTTGGTTTGAGATCATCTATTTGATATGAGAAAATTTAGGTAAGAAGCAAACTTATGATGATAAGAATACACCATGTATTGAGTAGAACTAGGGTGCTCCTAAGCTCACCAAGCCCTTCCGTGAGCGCGACTCTAAAACCTATCGAATTGACTTCAAACGACATTTTCAAACCGTTAGATGTTCAATCTATATTAAAATGTGCTTGGAGACCAAATTTTACATTTTTTGGAATTTTTTTACTATTTATTAAGATTGTTTGAAAATCGCTGTTTTCCAATGGTGCAGAATTTTAATAAAAACAGCGATTTTCAAACCAGCTTAATAAATAGTAAAAAAATTTCAAAAAATGTAAAATTTGGTCTCCAAGCACATTTTAATATAGATTGAACATCTAATGGTTTGAAAATGTCGTTTGAAGTCAATTCGATAGGTTTTAGAGTCGCGCTCACGAAGGACTTGGTGAGCTTAGGAGCACCCTAGTTCTACTCCCATGTATTATATATATAAAACTTACAAGTAGCTCAACTTTTCAATAGTAAACATATAGTCTTCAAACCATCTCTTTTGGGCTCTTTTATTTGTACAATAATCACATAAAAAACAATATTTTAACCAAAAAATTCTGCGGATAATTAAGATGTTGGAGGAAACAAAAATTCATCGTTTATCAGAATTATACAAGTACTTGAAGTTAATTTAAGTAGAAAGTTTAAAGAAGCTAAGGAGAAGCTGAAAAAGGCACTGAGATTTTCGAACACATGTGGTGCGATATGCACAACTAAGAAGGGCGCCATTCCGGCACTCCCGACTCCAGCCGTGATTGAAGAACTAAACGCCTCAGCAAAATGAGCAGTGCATCTGATGCATTAATTTCTGTATTGAGTCTGCACTACTACAGAAATGGTCATTGTACACGGACATAAACAGAGGAGCTACACGGATTTCCTGCCGTGTGGAGTGCGAGGGTGTATAATCCCCTGAATAAATTATACACGGATATTTAACCGTGTGCAATTCCTGAGAGCTACACGGATCATTACATAAACAATCGTGGTCAATTCCTTGCCAAGTGGCGTTCTCCAAACCCGAGCTACACGGATCATTACATAATTAACCGTGTCCAATTCCTTGCCAAGTGGCGCTCTCCAAAGCCGAGCTACACGGATCACTACATAATTAACCGTGTCCAATTCCTTGCCAAGTGGCGCTCTCCAAAGCCGAGCTACACGGATCACTACATAAACAACCGTGTCCAATTCCTTGCCAAGTGGCGCTCTCCAAAGCCGAGCTACACGGATCACTACATAAACAACCGTGTCCAATTCCTTGCCAAGTGGCGCTCTCCAAAGCAGAGGTACACGGATTGGAACATAAACAGCCGTGTATGATTTCTCTGTCTACACGGACTTTTAGGTTAATATCCGTGTCGACATAGTTATTCTGCACGGCTCATTACATAAACAACCGTGTACATTAGTGGAGATCTATACACGGATATTTAACTAAAAGGCCGTGTACGATCATGTTTCTACACGGATGTCTATCAAAATATCCGTGTAGAATAACTATTTCTACACGGATCATTACATAAGCAGCCGTGTAGCTATCTTATATTTTTATTTGCTCTTTATTGGGCTTTCCACACGGACTTATGTGAAACATCCGTGTAGAATGGTTATATTTTTTTTTCAATTTTTTTTTATGTTTTGACTAGCCTCCAGTTTGCTAGCCATTAAAAATCAATTCCAAACAAAGAATTTCCAATATATCAGAATACAACCCCTAAACAAAATTCATGTACACTAAATATATCAAAAATTCATGCACACAAAATTATACAAATCCATATTCTGGTTTACAAAATTCATTTTGAAACCACTTTGCCCACATACATCTAAAATAATCTATATCTTCATTGCTGTAATGCCCTGCCTTCTCGTTCGATTTATGCTGCCAAAAATTCAAAATATGTAGGTTATTAGAAAAATACAATATAACAACTGCATCTCTGTTTTGCTTTATAAAAATAAATATTGTAATTATAACAATGCAACTAATAAAACAAATTTAGTAGACTAAAATATTAGAGGAAATCAATATTAATTATATGGACAAGTCAAGGCAAACATATGAATTACATACCGGATATTTTGGCCAATCGAATTGTAAGCGTTCAACAAAGTGATACATAAAAATCATCGTGTAATAACCGCATTCCCAACCCTGAAACTGTTGCGGGCACTGAAATTTTCATTTAGCGGCTTATGTTAGAATGACAATTAATTTTTGAACAAAAAATATGAAATTATAAAAATTATAGTGCATGTGCTCACCGGCTGCCACCTGAAACACAACTTATTTTTACGCTTCGGAATCGTGCTTTGCATTCCTCCATCTTTAAGATATTGCAGAAAAGCCCTTACAAAATTGAGTGAATGTAATTAGCAATTCCACAATTTGTTATATGTAATTGGGAAAAAATCAAACCAAGTGAATTACTATTGCTTACTTTCTTATTGGAATGCAGATCATTTTGGATTTCTGAGGAGTGACGTCCGGTCCGGGATGTGAAGAATCCATGAGGAAAACCAAATTCTCAAGTGGCACAATCACAATCAAACACCAGTGGCCCCTCTGGTGGTATGGCACGAGAATAAATTTCTTATTCTCCGAAAGAGCCTTATGCATCGCTGAACACATGTACTGGACAGGGGGACTATCCAAAATTTCTTAAATCTCGCTAATACGTGTTCACATCCTAAATGAGACACAATATTCAAAGAGCAGTCCCAAACGGGGGACTATCCAAAATTAATCCCTATTGGATTAATTTTGAACGGGCATGGACCTAAAAGCATCAGTAGGTCGGTTATTGGACCACAATACACTAATTATTTACATTATCTTAACAAATCAAGCATTAAATAATAATTGACAGAAATAATTAAGCAATATTAATCAGTAACAGAAAATTAGATAAAGAAGAGGGAAATATATATATGTATGACTAACATTGGCAATAGAGAGGAGAATGCGAATTAACTTCCAAGCTATATCTCAGATCCGGCCTCGTTCCTTGTGCGCAGAAATCAGACCAATTCAATACAGAGAGAGAGAGAGAGAGAGAAGTATTAATTGATCAAAACGGCGCCGGAAGAAGGCCTTTTATATAGTTCCAAACCCTAAAATAACCTTTCTACACGGATGATAATCTATAAATCCGTGTAAAAAAAGCATTACGAGAGCTACACGGACTTTTACATATGTAGCCGTTTATAAAAGATAACCTTTATACACGGACAATTATATAAACAACCGTGTGTAATATAAAAGATAAATTTTCTTCACGGACATTTAGAATTCTTTTTTTTTTCCTAATTTTTGTTTTATTTTTTTTGGTTTAGCCTTCCATTATTTCGAGCAAGTATCTTTGTTTTCACGGATATTTAGCTATAAATCCGTGTAGAAAGACACACAGACTTTTATATAAACAGCCGTGTAAATTATTTTTCTACACTGTTAATTAAACAAAAATCCGTGTACTATTTCTCGTTTCTACACGGCTCTTTATTAAACGTCCGTGTATCATTTGTTTTTTTTTGTTTTTTTTTTGGTCTGTCAGCTAGTTTTTTTCCCTATGTTTTTCAGAACAAACAATTTCCAAAACAGAGGAAGACATTTAAACTAAAAATTCATGTACCCTAAATTATACAAAATTAAAGCATTACAAAAGTTGGAATAAAAAGTCATATTGTAAACTAAAAATTTCCATTAAGGACTAGAATAGGGTGGTTCTTTCCTTTTGGTGCCAGTAGGGTTTACAGAGGGTAATATGAAGATACATGTTTTACTAAAGAAAGAGTTGAGTAAAAAGTTGGATGAAAGACCATAAAAAAAAAGGGAAGATGTGGATGAAGGACCGTCAGAGCCGGATGAAGAGTCGAATGAAGAGTCGGATGATCTCCGACTCTTCATTCGACTCTTCATCCGGCTCTGAAGGTCACATTCACCTCTTCATCCGGCTCTGAAGGTCCTTCACCCAACTCTTCACCCAACTCTTCATCCAGTAAAATTGATCAGAATAGAGAGATAATTTTTTTTTCAATACTTCGATCACATGGGAATTCGAGATGTAGGTTATCAATTGTACCAGATCGCTCATCTGTGAGCTCCCAAAACAGTAGCTCATATCGATCTAATTTTGCGATCTGAAACAATTGATAAACCTACATCTCAACCCAATTGTTAACTGTGAGAGGGGAGAGTATAAGTTGATCAAAACGGCGCTGGGGAGAAGGCCTTTTATATAACAAAAAACCTAAAATATCCTTTCTACACAGCTCTTTATTAAACGTCCGTGTAGCTCGCTCAAGGCTTTCTACTCTGTCATTTAAACAAAAAACCGTGTACAAATTCGACATTTCTACACGGCTCTTTATTAAACATCCGTGTAGCTCCTACGGGTTATATACACGGTCATTTAAACAAACATCCGTGTACAATTCGTACCTTTCTTTACGGTTCTTTAATTAAATATCCGTGTAGCTCTCTCAAGGCTTTCTCCACTGTTATTTAAACAATAAGCCGTGTACATTTTCTACTAAACGTCCGTGTAGCTCTCTCACGTCTTTCTACACTGATTCTTTTATAAATATCCGTGTAGAGATCCTACAGATATTTCAGGCATCCAAAATATTACAACTTCTACACGGTTTTTCTATAAAATTGCCAAGCCCGTGTACAATGTGCCGTGTACAATGACCATTTCTGTAGTAGTGCTGAGAAACAGTGAATTTTTGCTTGCTTGGTTGTTCAATGAAATTTGTTTGTTTGGTCTCACTGCTTTGTTCTATCTCTCTTCTCCTTTTTATTTATTTATTCTTGTGAGTAATTTTTTTTCCCTACAAAGGGTTGATTTCCAGCGCCTAATTAATATAGTTTTTGTGAAATTTTGAACTAATTAGAAAGTTTATAAATTAATTTGAATGCATTCATTTTTGAATATTTTTTCACCACTTGAATTTATATATACAAAATTAAGTTGAAAATTTAAAATTTCTGAATGTAGATATATAATTCGTAAAGTAAATAGGTTTCAACCGTTCAGATTCGTTGTTTGAAACCAATCCGATAGACTTTAAGAACACCTTAGTTCTACTCAGCTTAACATATCAACTTGCTTTTGCAACTAATATTAATTGTATTAACATGAACTACCGCCATTATTGGGAGAGGCCTATCTCATCCGATTTATTTTTTTATTTCGTAGCATTAAAAGATAATAAATTAATCGGTGGCAGCATTCTTTTTCAAAGTTTATAAAAGTAGTAGGGACCGAAATAAAAGTAGGATTAGTTTATGAAAGTATAATAGGACCGCAATTATTCATTGCGGCTCAAGTATTAATATATTTTTTTTTTGACAAAGTCAGACTGAAAAATGCGCAAATGAAAATAAATATGATTCGAATTTTTTATTCTTGGTATTTCCAAAAAAATCATAATCAAAAGTTAGTTTCAACTTGGAAAAAAACTCAACAGTTGCATGGATCTAGTCGGCGTATCTACATCCAATTGTTTTTTTTTTAACAGATTAAATTTCTGATGGAATTCAACTCAATGAAACTTATTTATTGAACAATTAAAGTTATGAATGTTGTAGTTAGAAAATAGCATAGTACTGACGTCTGCTCAATTTTTTTTTATAACCATATTACTTAGATAATATTATAACGCTTTCGATATAATTGATATAAGAAATAAACATATATACACATAATAAATGTTCATAATTAATATCTTCGTTAGGAGTAAATCTTGACCAATAAACATACACTCAATTTTGTATACCAATTAAAAACTTTCTTTAATTATCATTTTGCTCAGTCTACCTATGTTCAAAAGTTTTAACAAATTCTTTTAATTGCAATAATAATACAGACTTCTTCATGATTTAATTTCTCTTGAAACTTTTTTTTTTTTTTCAGGCCGGACCTAGCACGTAGTTTTGGGCTATATTGGTTTCTGGTGTGCACGTTGGTTCAGGTTCAAACCATACAAATTTGCACGTCAAATTAAATCCTTTTTCTCCTCAAAAGACTTAAATACCAGATCAGATTTTGAAGGAAAAATGTGAAGAGCATGGCCTAATATTGGATACCTTCATTATCTGCTATGTTTAATCTCTACTGAGGTTTCTCTTTCTTTTTTCTCTCTTGATTGCATGTATTGCCATTCCATAGATTATTTGTTTTGTTATTAGCTAATGTATATTATTTTTCTGATTTAACTGTGTCATGTCTAAATTAACAGCATTTGCAACAATATAGTTATGAGAAGAAAAAAATGTTCATTTCTTCTTTGTCAACTGTAGAAATTAAAATTCAAAAAGGTTTTCTGAATTAATTTGTGTATGTTTTCTATTATAAATCTTTTGTAGATTTATCATCATGATTCATGATAGATTATAATTAAACGCTATTTATAGTGCGATCGAGTTCCACCCGTAACACTTCAGTTGGTACCAGCTCGGCAACCCCGGATCAACTCATACAAAACCTAATTCTCCAAAATGGAACAGTATGAAGGTGATTTTTTTTTTTGTAATTATGAAAGAACTTACAGTACATTTCATTTCAAAACTCAGTTTAGAGATATTTGATCAGTTTCTCTTACTTAATTTGACCTGAATATATCACTTGACTAAATACATTTCTTAAATAAATACCTGTAATATGGCAACAGAGGGCTAATTTGGGACAACTTTTTGGCACAGATCAACAGGAGATGAAGGAAGCAAGAGAAAAGCATGAAGAAATGAAGTCCTATTTGGGACTAAGAATTAAAACAGGTAGAAGTACAGATGGTTCAAATCAAACCAATGTACCATGCACCATGTTAGATCTACCAAGCCCTAGCTCAGAGGAAGAAATCTTAGAAGCTTTGAAAGAAACCACTCCTCTTATGACTCCTAAAATAGGTAAATAATTGGCAAATAACTTGAATTTCTTCATTGATTTTTTCATTGAAAGAAACCACTCCTCTTATGACTCCTAAAATAGTTAATATAAGTTGAATCTGAATGTTTTTGAGCACCACAGTTTCTGCTTATTTTAAAAGTCTGAAAATAAAATCCATGTCTTGTAATTAAGAAAAACTGAAAAAGTAATCAGTAATCTCAATCAAACCTTTCTAAATTTTAGTTATGATTTTTTAGGAGAGATGCAAGAGAAATGGAACAGAGAACTATTTATGAAGATTGTTGGTGTAGCAAGATTTGTGAACAAAATGAAAGCCCTAAAGTCAAACTATTCAGTAACATTTTGTACTCCAGATGATGATCTAACAACCCCAATTGGTAAGAAAAAAGTTCAATCTAATTCAAAAGAGCAGGGCTTGAAATCCTTTTGAACCAAATTAGATATACTACCAGACTCCATAACGCACTTCATTATTTTTTTAATTACTCAGAGAACTCTGGATCCAAAACAAACAGCCATCCCTCACTGTTAAATTGATTTAGACCTTGAACATATTTTACAACTTTTTTTATGTAGCATATGGTATACTTTTTAACATTCCAAATAAGAAACATACGAAGTTTGACAAGAAATCCAACATGTATCACTTATGAATTGTGTAAGCTGTAGTTACCAAACTATCCCTCTGCTCTATTTTTATCAACATAGGAGAGATTGAAGAATACAGGATTGAATTTTTCTTGCTTCTGAAACTTAGGATTCTATAATAGATATGCTGGATACTTCTGGTTTATAATTCCATACACCAAAATTGTCAGATTAATTACATTGAAATTACTACTAAACTGTATTTGTTACAACATAAATGGGTACTATGACAGCACAAAGAACTGGAAGTGGGGTTGTGATTACTAAGGTGCCTCAACTGGAAGTAAAGGAGTTGGAAACAGTGAAGGCATTTGCAGCAAATGGAGATGCAAGCAAATCAAAAGAGGTTGCTTTAAACGGACAATCAAGAGAACCATCAGAAGAATTTGTATATGGTATGATCTTAAGGGCAGTGATTTGCACATCAAAATTGTTGTTTTATTAATATATGTAGCTTATTAAAATTTGGCTCTGCATTGAAACCAAACATTGGTATACATGATGACTAAATTTCAAACTTTTTTCTCATAATGGTATCATAACAGCATATCACTTTACCACAGTGTCATTGAAACTTTTTTGTTACTAATATATTATTTTTAGAGATGAAAATATTAAGAAAACTTCTTTCCAGATTGTTGTACCAGATTGATTCTGATTAGTTTTTTAGTACGACTTACGACACCTTAAGGAGTTTGTAACATTTGCATCTTGTGTTAAAATTTGTTTAACTCTTTTATATAGGGGGAGAAGTTGTTTCTCCAAGGAACTATGCACCAGAAAATCCGTCAAGCAAGATACAAAAACCGCAATCCGCATATCTTCCACCGAGAAAGAAAACAATATTATCTCTCGACCTAAACAACTCCATATCAACAAATGAACAGAAGAAACTTGCAAGGAAATGGAACTATGTGAAAGCAATCATAGAAGATATCCAACATACATTGAGAGAAAACACCGATTCCATAACAACAGCCACTATACTTGAAGAAAGCAGTGAAGAGCTGAAACAAATTTTGCAAGGAATTGAAGTTTCAATTTCAGGTCTGGTTCCCATGCTAAAGGAGCTTGCAAATGAAATAAGGAACCAAAACTTGGATATAGAAACAGTAAAGAGAGAAAAAGTTTCAACCCTGACCAATGAACTAAACTCTTTTAATGAATCCTATGAACAATACAAAGAGATAGCAAAACAATACAAGAGGGAATTGGAAATGCATGAGAGTAAGCTTGAGAGAGTGATAAGGCGGCGTCAATTGCATGATATAAAAATTCTAGATCAATTGGATAAAATTGAAAAGATCAAATTTGAGCTAGCCGAAGCAGAAGAAGAGTTGGAAAAATTGGAGAGGAACCGGTACGACTTCTTAGAAGAAGAGGATGAGTTGAAAGAACAATCAAATGCAACTAAATTGGAATTAGGGGATGTCATGAAGAGAATCGATGTTTCCAAGGATAATGTGCACCGGGTAAACTTCCAAATTGAAAATTTAGATGAGGCAATTGATCTGGAGTTTGACACAAGAAACAAGGAGATACAAAATTTGGTGGAAATTTTGTTGAATTTGGAAGTTTTATAGACAATTTTATCACAGCTTGTTTCATACAATTGAACCAATCTTTTTGTTCTTTTCTAATAATTTATAATTTGATGTATAGAAGAATTGAGTGGATACTAAGATTTACGCGACTTTCATATTTCTGAACTTTAGTTGTCACTATTCAAATGTTTTTTGTATACATTATTATAACATATTTAATCATAGTTACCTGTACTTGTTCATTATCAATCAAAATCTCCTAATTTTTTTTTTGATATTAATAAAAAAAATCTCCTAAATTTTAAGTAGGAATCTGCATATGCTGCAAAGCACTTCCACTGTCCTGGAAATTAGTGGCAAAAAGGAAGGTAAAAAATTAAATACATAAATCATAATCTACCAACAAAAACTAATTAAGGTTATCATTTATCAAAGATAAACCAATAAAAAGTTATAAAAAAAAAGAGGGATCCAACAAGTGCTCAAAAAAGACCACCATCTGATCACATCTCGGAATTCTATTTTCACAAAAGCTGGAAATTTTCATTTCTTCAAAAAGAGATTTCTGAATGCATCATTCGACTTGAGCTGTTCACCACCACCCGCTTCGTCTTTTCCTTTGTCATCCTTTTTATTCCACCCTAGGGGCTTCATCACCGACCGTGGAGCCGCAAATGTGACCTTTTCTCTCTCTTTGCTAGGGTTTCTCTCTTCCTCCGTTGCCTTGCTTTCATTTCTAGGAGGGAATCTTCTACCTGCAAAGAGGCACCAAGCACACAGTTCAAGCACCTATGTTTATATAGTACAAATACCATTACTACATAATACACGAACATTCTAAAGATTTCCAATTAAAAAATCAAAAACCCTATTGGAAGTAACAAGAGATAAACCAAAAGAAATGGTGTCCCTAACTTTTACCAGTACAGATCACGACCAGTACAATACCATTATTGCAATCTCTTTGGGAAAATTGGTCAAAAATGAGATGCCAAATTGGATAAAAAGAACCAACTTTGGAAGATACATCGCAAATGAATTTTATAGAGGAAACACAGCACATAATTATAAAAGAGTGAGACTATGGTACTATGCATAGCACGGATTGGTCCGTACTATGGATCCGTATCTCCGTTTTCAAAGTCCAAACAGTCTCGAAACCGTTCAACATGATCTCCATTTCAAAATGTACTTGCAGACTAAATTTAACATTCTTTAGAATTTTTTTAGATAGGTAGAAAATCACCACTTTCGATTTACAAGTACATTTTCATATGGAGATTATGTTGAACGATTTAGATCGACTGTTTGGACTTTGAAAACAGAGATATTGATCCATAGTACGGACCAATTCGCGCTATGCATAGTACCATAGCCTCACTAATTATAAAATAGAAAAAGAATATGGAGAAATGAGAGAAGATATGCATACCTGTACCACGGCCCCTGGAAGAACCAGCAGCACCAGAACGAGAATTTTTGTTTCGGGAGGGGTTAGAACGAGCAATGCTCAGTTTGGCTCCATGAAGTGAGCTTTTGTTTTTTGCAATTGCAGCTTGGAGGTGTTGATCATCAGAGAAATCCACATATGCAAACCCCTACATTTATTGCACCAAATCAATAAGATAAGAATTTCTTAATGCTCGTGAATCTTTTCTGTACCAGTACCAACATCTCTGGGCAAGTGATATTTGGATGGATTTAATTTGTTTTCAGTGGTACTTGGCGAATATTTACTTGGAATTTTCTTATTTCATCAATTTAGTCCAACATTGGCAGGACCAAACTAGTCACTAAATGTGCCTTTTATATAGTTGCTATCAAGTTTTAATAGTGGACAATAATGTGAAATTTTGTACCTCCATTGTCTTAGAAAATCCTCTCTCTATCTCTCTCTCACCCACACACACACACACACCCCCCCCCCTTTATAATTGATTATAATTTAAAATAGTAGGGTTAAAATGCCCCAATTATGCCTCACATCCTTATCTCCGTTTTTAAAGTCCAAACAGTAGAACCGAACCGCTCAACGTGATCTCCGTATTAAAATGTGCTTTGAGACCAAATTTTATATTTTTGGAAATTTTTTACTATTTTTTTAGATGGGTACAAAATCACTGTTTTCAAAAGATTCTGGACCATCCAGAAACAGTGATTTTGAGGCATTATTGGGGCACAAAACAATAGGGTATTTTAACCCTATCTTTTAAATTATAATCAATTATTAAATTTTGTGTGTGTGTGTGTGTGTGAGAGAGAGAGAGTGAAGATTTTCTATAAAAGTACAAAAATTCACCTTATTGTCCACTATCAAAACTTGATAGCAACTATATTAGAGGAACATTATATAATTCTGGATAAAATCTACAATTAACCCAATAAAACATTTAGATAAAAATGCAACTAAATGCAGAATCAAAGGGTTATAAAGAACTATACTGCAAACTGACAACCAAATTCTTTTACAATCATGAGACAAGGTGATCAAATGGTACCCATCCTTTAGATAGGTTGTATGTGAAATTTTGTGCATTTTGAAAATGTTTTGGTCATCCATTGAATGCATGTAAAACTTACACCAATTGAAGTTCAAATTATCCATTAAAAATGACAGAACACAGAGACTAACAGATAGGGAGAGAAAAAGAGGAGCTAACCCGAGATTTTCCTGTGACTTTATCTCTGACCAATCGAACAGCTGTAGCACCCCCACAATCGCTAAAGAAAGACTTCAGATCTTCCTCATTAGTCTGCATTATTAAAACAAATAAGATTTATCTAATTGCATTTATTTCTCTGTCAGAAAGAAATAAAACATAGTCAAAACAACTGGTTATGGTACAATGTCATATCAAGTAATGGGTCATGTTGTTAAATACTCAAGCCCTAAGGGTAATCAAACTTACATAACAAGACTATAAAATGTTACATTGTACTGTATAACAAAGTAACATCACACAGTATTAATTTTTCTAAGTTTTAAGTACAAATAAATTCCTAAATATTTTCCAATTAGAAGTTAGTGGTGAACTTATTTAGCTTCTACCAAGGTTGAATTATATTAAAATTTCAAATTAAAATTATCCAATGAACCTGATACTCCAATACCAGATGACCATAATAGGTACGGGTAGGATCCTCAACAGGTACAGGTTTCCCAATTCTTAATGAATATAAAAGTATGAAACATGAAATATCTACCCTACTGACTGAAGCATTACCATACTAGTATTGATACTATACCGTTATGCTTGTTGCTAGTGTTACAAGGACACATAAATGTGTCCAATCATAATTAAATTTCTATATATTTTGCCGAGTTCTCAAGCTCAGTCAGCAAGCTGGTATACATGTATCAAAACTAGAAAGTATAATGACAAAACAGATTTTCACAAGGGTGCATTACGCATAGACACTTACCCGAAGATTTAGGCTAGAAACAAATGCTGTGCACTGGTCATTGTAGAACTCAGGTTTTGGTTTCTCAATTTCTTTCCCTTCCTCTTCTTTTTCAAGTTGTTCTTTGCTATCTACTTCCATTCGGCCATGATCAGGCTGGGGCTTCTCCTCAATTTTTTCTGTGTTTTGTCTTCTTTTCTTAGCAAGAGGTGCCTTCACACTAGATTTTTGATCTGGTTTTCTCTTGAGAGGAGAACTAGTGGTTTCCTTTACTGAAACTGAAGAATGGTCGATTTTACCCTTAGACTCTTGCTGTGCCTTGAACAGCATTACTTCATTAAGCCGTGTTGTTACCTTTTCAATTATAATAAATTGCTAAATATATAAGAGGTCAAAAGCTTAAAAAAAACAAAAAAAATATTCATGCATGCTATATAGAATCATCAAAAGTACAAAGTTGATCATTCAATTCTACCAGTGACTGTTGAAAGATCACATTATTTTTATTTTTAATTTTTTTGCCAGTAGAAGGATCACATTATGTATATATCCTTGCAAGATGAGAAGCCAAGAAAATGCCTAACATGCCACATAAGGCATGTATCATATTAATATCACACTCCCCTCTTCCAATTTCCTTAAAAGATATCAAATAACTCTTTTCCTTCTTTCATGTGTACCAATAACAGTGGAACCACTTATAACTTGGAGATCTTTTGGACGAAATGGGAGTTTTGGCCTATTTCTTTCTTTTGTTGTGTATAATATTTCCTGTTATGCATGGTATACACTATTTGAACATTTTACAGGGGTACAAATAAAACCCCTTTATAACTGTTATTTTTTTTTCCTGAAATAACAGTCATCTTTAGATTGAAATTTACAGAGGATTGTATTCTACCAAGTAAAACAAATTAAGGCATAAAACTAAAATGGAAAATATAAAATATTGAAAAACAAATACCTTTTTTAAAGCAACATCATAATCTTCTAAAGTCCCATGCTCCCGTTCAAATTTTATCCAAGAATAGCATATATCCTGCATAGTTACATTTATTTACATGAAATGTTGCACGGATATGGATACTGCGATACAGTATTTCTCAATATTTAAGGATATGATACATTATATATGTATATATCTTTTCTTAATTTTTTGGTACACTTGTATAATTTAACATCTGAATATTTAGACTCAAATGAAAAAGAGCCTATTTTAAATGCTTTTTATTTAAGTACTATTCTGGCCAACGTGAAAATGGTCAAAAATGATCTTTTTGTTTTTTTATAGAAAAGATGGAAGTCATAAAATATAGAGAGCTAAACTTTGTTGGCAACCACATCTACCCCAGTTCATGGGTCCCATGCACACAAAAGGATTATCGACCAGTGACCACTAATTACGTACTGCCAGGAAATATCCATTTAAGAAAAAAAGAAACAAGAAAGAATCAAAGATGACTATCTGGTCCGGAAACTGAATTGGTGGCTCCTTAGTCCCACATGTTACAAGAGTAAACACAGGAGCAACGTTGAGCAGTGTTTACCCCTCCTAAGAAGAATTCCAGAGGGAAAGAGAACAAACTTCCTGAAAAATAGAGCATGAATTTACCTCAGAACCAGTGCCGGCAAATCTTTTGGCATAGCACCTCTTGTAAATTGCTCTGGCCTCATTTAAATTACCCATTGCCACCTCCATGGCTATATACCCTTCATATGATTCCAGTGTGGATCCACTACCAAAAAGTCAATCCAAACAAATTCTTGTGAAAATGCACATAAGAGTAAATTGAAACTTGCAACTAAAGTTTTTCTATATTTGAAAGAAACTTTCGACATTTCTCATATACAACAAACTATGCATCTCATCTCAAGAAAACACTTAAAAGAAGTTTATACAATCTGTAACCAACAACCATATTTGTTTCCTTGATTTTTGGCCCAATTTTGTCTCAAGGATAAATAGGTAGGGTTTTGTTTTCAAATATTGCACAATTGGGTGTTGTTTGCAAGTCTCAAGCAATGTTAGGTCTATTAGCAAATAAGGTACAATTTTGGGTGTAATTTGCATAAAAGTAAAGGTACAGAATTGCGGAGTTTTATACCTTTTTTTTATTAGGTTGTCCCAAACTCCACGAGCTGCAATTATGTCTTTACCAAGATTTATCTCTAGTTTTGCCCAATATTTGTGCAAACTCAGCAATTCTTCTGGTAATATTTGCGCCGACAATGAATCTGATGCATCCTAGAAAAAAATATTCCATGTCACATTATCGCTCAAAATTTATGAAAGTTTGGAAGGTCTAAGTTGACAGAGATATCTAACCATGAATGTTTGGCGTATAAGTTGGAAGTCAAAATCCCTCTGATCCAATGAGAACCTCCTCCTTAAACCATCTATTCGTGTCAAATAAAGGTCCAAATACTACAAAAGTTAACAAGAAAATAGACAAATCAGCAAATTGTAGATAAAGGTCCAGATCATTTCTATTTTGTTGTCCTACCTCTTTTGCTGTCTGAAAAGCACATTGAAGAGACTGCTCAAACACCTGGAAAAGGAAATGTGTATTATTTTCAAGAACAAAATATCTCTGAAGGAAATATACAAAATAGTGAGATTCATGTTTGTTAGATTACAAGGCAAAGGGTAGGACGCAAAAAATTGATCATCAAATTAAACATACACTTTTAATCTCCTCCTCAGACGAGTTCGTCCGCTCCAAGGAAAGCAAGTAGCGGACCCACAATTCGCTGATCCAGGGACAGTTTCTTGTTGCTCTGTAGTACACACTCTTCAAAATTGATGCGACCTAAAGAAAGAGAGAGAGGTGTAGGAGGTTCTTTCAATTATGTCAGATGAATTGGCAGTACAAATATTAGAAAGAAAGTTCAAACCTTCAGTGTTCTGTCAAGGTAGTTTGTGTATGCAAGCCATAAGTCACTTGAAACAGCAAATTCCGAAATCGCCCTCTCATAAAGGATCTGCACTCGCACAGGATCACCGCTAGATTCCTCAAATTTAATATAATTCTGTTCCAACAAATTTATGACATTCAATCACTAATCATGGTATTTAAATGTAATCCATATTAAGAAAAGGGATTTTAAGAAACTAAATCTTGGTTCCATGTTATATGACAAAGCATTTTGTTGCTTGCTATGATATTTCACAACAACAAAAAAAAGAACTTCTGTTAAAATAAATTCTTTCTAAGGTCTATTTGAAGAACATCTGTTTGACTAGCAAGACATTTCAATCCAAAAGGGCATATATGTCCAAAGATTTTCTTTCTAAAAAACCGCACTGGACAGATAAGGATATGACTCTATTGATCAGATATCATAATTGCAACAATGCAGGCAAATTCTAAAAAGCAATTTTTAAAACAATAAGCTGAAATTGTATAAAGTACCATGAAATGCTGTAGTTTATCAGCCACACTTTGTACCGGGCTTGACAGTTGATCCTCATACTGTTTCCTCGCATTGTAAGCTGCAGAGGCTTTTTGGTAGTTCAATGCAATATTAGGAGGAACCCCATCCAACTCATTATCCATGTCATTGCTGTTCCCTTGATCAGCCTCCCAAGCTTTGTAATCCATCAGAGTTTCCTTGATATTTGTTAAAGGTACTGCCAGCTGGCGGTGGAACAAACTGCGTATCCGTTGGTTTTGTTTCGCTTTTTCCTGATAGACAAAAAAAAAGTTAGAAAAATAATATTTTCTATTGAAAAAGGAACCCGAAAATTTTTAGGAAAAAATGTATCAGGTTAGCAAATACATGTGTGATGTGTATGAGGTTTTTGCATGAATATGTACCGTAAAATATTATCCTGACTGGTACTCAGGAGTATACACATATTTAGTTTTCGGGTATAAATAAATTGAACTTAAACTTATTATTTATGATGTGATCTGAGAGTTCTAAATCACCTATATGAGTAGAAATAGCCAGAAACTAGTACATTCAATAAATGAAGTTAAATGAGAGATGAAAAATGCCCAACCTCAGTGTTTTCTTCATCAATAGTGAGAAGAAGAGCTTGTTCATACTCCCTATAGGCCTCCCATATTTTATTCCCCTCAGTTACATGAAAACCAGCCACAGTAATTGCCCGCTCGAGCAATTCACGCATTTTACTTGCACCATTAGGTGAACACTGCAACACTGACTCATCGCGCTCTTGCACAAAGTTTATGTAGTCGCACCATAGCGGAACTGACTGATCACAAAAAATTAGAGTAAGATAAGAATCCATAAATAGTAACATGACTTATGGGAAGCTTTTGCATATATGCCCAAGAAAACTTTTCATTTGCTCCTAATGTGTAATCACTATCATACCAACCACTATTTATTTAATGCATTTTTGAGAAATGAACCCTCGTAAGTAATGATAATGCATAAAGCAGTATTAGCACAAATAATATTTCTCATTTTGCAAAGAAACTGTCATAAATTCAGAATTATATCTTATAAGGTAACAAAAGGATATACCAAATATTCCTGCACAGCTCGTTCATAAAGTTTCTCAATCTCAGCAAATGCTTCAGCACTAGTCATTAAGAAAAGGGAGAAGTTGCATCAGAGTGGAACTGAAAACATAATTAAATATGCTGAAACAATACTGGCACGCAAGCAACAGTCAAGGTCAATATACAAGTGTAGTTCTAGCACAATAAAGTAGAAAGTTGGAAAGCAAATGACATATAAGAGGAAAATGCAAAAATTACCCTTGATTCAAAGAGATTTCATCACCAATCCAATCCTGCCACAGTTTAGGACTGAGTGGGAATAGCCTATTCATCTCTTCTCTAGCATTTCTCAGCTTCTCAATCTCTCCTGATTTCCTCAAGCAGTTTACATACTACCAAAAAAAATAAAAATAATAATACAATGTATCAGAAGTCAAGGTTAAATTGCAATTGTTCGTACCAGATAGCAGGAACAAAGCTATTTTGTAAAAAATAAGAGGTTATTTATTGGATTAGCTGATTCTGTGATAAAGTAAATGTCTAATTCAGCACTTAAGAATCTAACATCAGAAGAAAATTTACTATACCTGGAGATGGGAATCATAGTCCAGGGGTTGGTTGCGCAAAGCTTGTTCGAGGGCTTGGATGCGGAGCTCATCAGCCCCTTCATCGGCTTCTTCCTCCGAACCAGAGTCGTCGGAGGATGAGGCAGTGGCGGAGATGGAGGATAGGGTTTCCGAGGCAGTCGGCATCTCCTCATCGTGATCTGATTCCTCTAGGGTTTTAGAGAGGTTTTCTTCTTCACTCGCCATTAGAGAAAGCTCTCTTTCGCTCGTCTCACTCCGTCTATTGGAACCGTTTTTTACGGAAATACCTTGCGGGAGAGTGAGTTCGATCTCCTAAAGTAACCCAATTTTTTAGTTTAGAACCAAACCGTCAGATTAAAGGGGCCCGTGCGCTCCAATGCTCCATATCGGACCGGATTGGCCGGGTTCGAATCGGACGGCAAAGATCTAAACTCAAAAATTGGATTATTTTTGGGGATCCAGACAGTACGTGTCATCTGAGATAACTCATGTATTGAGATTGAATCCGGACCGTCTGATCAGAATTGGGACAATGTACCCCGAGATATAATGCAAGGGACCTCTTTAATATCCGTGCCGAGGCAAATCAGACGGTCATGATCTAAACTCAAAATTTGAGTTACCATAGGTAATATAAAAAGTATATAAAAATTTCAATAAATTATCACACAGTAAATAATTAGTTTCATACATTAAAGAGGAGGGATCCAATTACATCTTTTTTTGTGACACACTTTGACGCCTACCATTTTTAAAGTTCAAATAGTCGATTTAAACCGTTCAACATGATGGATATATTAAATGTGCTTGGAGATCAAATTTTACATTTTTTTTAATTTTTTTGCTATTTATTAAGATGGTTACAAAAATCGTTGTTTTCAGACCATTGAAAAACAGCGATTTTGTAACCATCTTAATAAATAGTAAAAAAAATTCAAAAAAATGTAAAATTTGATCTCCAAGCACATTTTAATATGGTGATCATGTTGAACGATTCGGATCGGCTGTTTGGATTTTGAAATCGCAAAATTGACCTATATAAAAAATGATGTCATGATGTGTCACCAAAAAAGGTGTAATTGGATCCCTCCTCTACATTAAATTAGATGTATTCCACGCCTTAATTGATGAATATTTGTTGGTAAAAATCAAATTATTTGAGTTATGATACTATGCATATTACATAGCAGCCGTCATACAGACTCATATCTCCATATTTAAAATTTAAATAGTTGATTTGAACCGTTCAACATAATTTTTATATGAAAATATAATTACAAACCAAATTTTACATTTTGTTAGAAGCTCTATACTATTTTTTTTTTTAGAGGTGGAAAATCAATTGATTTGAAAAAAAAAGTAAAAATTCTAAAAAATGAAAAATTTAGTAAATGATATTCATGTAGCGATTTCGAGGGATATATAATTTTTTAGGATAACAACTCTTTTTGGCAAGACTTAAGATGTAAAATTCATTACTAATATTAAGAATGACTCTTATACCCTTTCCAAATAAATATTCAGGTTTTATAATTTATCATAATTTGATGTATCAAATGTAAAAGGTATACATAGGGAGATATTAACAACGCGACCGAAATACTTAATTGGAAGCCATGGAAGCCATGCACATATAGTAAATCATGATGGTCAATAAAATGTTTCCAATCATGGAAATATAGGGGTGCAAACGCATAGAATATTATCCGTTTCGTATCCACATCTGTATCCGAAAATTAAATACGGATATATGATATCCGAATATCCATGCCGATAAGCATACATATATAGTTTTAAATTTTAATTATCTGTATCCAAATATTAGATATATACTATATAATTTAATATATATTATGAAAAAAATCATATATATATTTACGGATATCTGACCCATATATGTTTAGTATCTGTATTTCAGATACGGATATAATTTTACCACTATCCAATCCGTATCTGATCCATTTGCATCCCTAGGAAATACCATATTCAAGCATCAAGATGAAATTGAATATCCACCACAGGTATGGCTATAAATGATATGGCCACACTGGATCCACAAAAAGGTAATCTCAGACTAGTATGTAGCATGCACTAACACAAGGTGAAGGCGCGTAGAGTTTGAAAACTAGTCATAGTCAAAATAAGACATTGACAAATTCAAAATCTCTAATTGTTGATTGTTAGACTTGTAAAAATCCATGCAAACCATGCTTCTTATATATACCACCTTCCCCTTCCTCTTTTGCATATCACAAATACAAACCTTCATTACATTAATTACATCCATATATCTCAATTTTTTTAGCATTTACTTTGAGAATAGATCAAGGGGAATTATATACAAAATGGCTCAGCTATCAGCTGTATTTTTTGTGATACTGTTACTGGCAGCATCAAGCTCTCAAGCTGTGGAAGCAGTAAGAGGTTTGAAAGGGGAGCAATGGTGGCAAACAGAAAGCCTTCTGCTCATGGCTTTGACGAAAGGTGGGACGCCATCTGGACCGTCACAGTGCACGAGCAACCCGAGCAACCCCGGCGGTCACTGTCCGTAATTAAAATTTGTTTTTTCTGAACATAGGAAAGAGGATCGATGACGAAGTGTGAATATATAATTAATTCTTTTCTTCAATTTAATTAGGGATAATTTGTTGTTTTAGATCATGGAAATAGGCCCATGTTCTATTATACTTTCATGAAATAACACAAAGTTAGAGTTCTTCTGATTTTGCTCTTTGGGAGGAATTATTTAATTTTATTTTATCTTTCATTTTGTAAATGTTTCCATCATATCGTTGAAATAAGCAAATTGGACCACTATATGCACATATTATTTGTACGGCTTTTTTACATTTTTAATAAAGTTCAAAGTGTTATAAATCAAATTAAATAAGATTTATGTGGGTGTTAATTCTGTAACTTCCAATATTAATTCACAATTCATTGCCTCACTATCCCACTATTATTGACATTGATCATTTTCTCCTTTATTATTATAACGTCTTTTCATTTACAAGTTGTAATCTATAAATAGAGACTTAAATTTGTAAACAGAGAAGAAACACACAATATATAGAGAAGACATACACAAGTAGAGAATAAAATTATGTTATTGTTATTTTTATCTCTCTTGTTATTTACTTTACTTTTATTGCAACTTCATTTAAATTTTATAACACAAAGTTTGCTTTCTTTAAGTTTTTAATTTATTTGATATAGAAGAGCCATTTACATAAGAAAATAAAACATAAATGCGTAGAGCTTAATTAATTAGAGCATTAAAACGAGTTCCTTGAATAAATATAAAGAGGTAAAGTAGATTAAAATAAATAAAAAGTAATTACTAAAATTGTTAATATCGCAAAACAAACCTTTGCAAACCATCTTTTATCATAATAAATATAAAGAGGTAAAGTACTTGCAAATGCCGAGATTTTTATTAATACCCAAAAAAAAAAAAAAATTAAAAATACTCTCATTTTGAAAAAAAATTTAAAAATGCCCTAACCGCCCGTTCACTGGGCGGTTCACCCTACCCACCAAACCGCCCCTTCACTGGGCGGTTCCCTTGCTCTACCCAACCGCCCAGTGGGTGGGCGGTCCAGGTGAAATTGTTTTTTTTTTTTTTTTTTTTTTTTTTTTTTAGAGATTTGAGAGACAATATGAATGAAATTTAACAATAAAAATTTTAATATTTGCTAGATTACTTCTTTTGATGTATAATCCGACATTTTTAAAAATACCCAAAGTTAATAAAAGATTAATAAAAATGCTCAGACCCATTCAACTTTTATTAAAAATGTCCAAACCGGCCGGTTCCTTGAATTTTTTTTTTTTTTTGAGACAAATAACTAAAATGCTGAAATATAACACTAAAAAATCGAATTGTTTTTTTAAATATTTGCTAGATTACATTTTTGATATATAATTAGCATATGTATACTAAAATACGCTAAATTACTTGAAATTATATTAATTTATGCTGAATTACACTAAATTAATTGAAATTACAATAATTATGTAGAATTATGCTAGAATACGGTAAATTACGCTAAATTACGTATGAATTGGGATGATATTTTCACTGAAAAGGCGAAAAACGACGACGAAACTTTAAACGGCCATAAAACGGCGCTCGAGTGTCCGATTTCAGCAAATTAGTTATATAATGAACTTGTAGAATACCGTATTTTTAAGGGCCTAATATTCTTAAAAATGTCGGATGAATAGTTTGCAAACCAACATTGGTTTTTACAAAAATCATGCTGAATTAAAAATACGGTAAATTACGCAAAATTACGTATGAATAGGGACTATTTTGTGGCATCTTTCATAAATCATAAAAAATAGTAAAAAAATTTCAAAAATAATAAAAATTGGTATTCTACAAGTTCATTATATAACTAATTTACTGAGCTACGTAGATTGGAGAATAGAAATGAAAATCTTAATCAGAAACTTCAACTGAAGTTTTGAGGCCCATCTCTTTGTTTTTTGGCGATTCTGAATTTAAAAAATTGGCAAAGCAAGTATGAACGCATGCGCATTTTCACAAGCTTTCCGAAAAGTGGTTATTTGCTGAAATCGGACACTCGAGCGCCGTTTTATGGCCATTTAAAGTTTCGTTGTCGTTTTTCGCCTTTTCAATGATAATATCATCCCAATTCATACGTAATTTAGCATAATTTACCGTATTCTAGCATAATTATACATAATTATTGTAATTTCAATTAATTTAGTGTAATTCAGCATAAATTAATATAATTTCAAGTAATTTAGCGTATTTTAGTATAAATATGCTAATTATATATCAAAAATGTAATGTAGCAAATATTTAAAAAAACAATTCGATTTTTTAGTGTTATATTTCAGCATTTTAGTTATTTGTCTCAAAAAAAAAAAATCAAGGAACCGGCCAGTTTGGACATTTTTAATAAAAGTTGAATGGGTCTGAGCATTTTTATTAATCTTTTATTAACTTTGGGTATTTTTAAAAATGTCGGATTATACATCAAAAGAAGTAATCTAGCAAATATTAAAATTTTTATTGTTAAATTTCATTCATATTGTCTCTCAAATCTCTAAAAAAAAAAAAAAAAAAACAATTTCACCTGGACCGCCCACCCACTGGGCGGTTGGGTAGAGCAAGGGAACCGCCCAGTGAAGGGGCGGTTTGGTGGGTAGGGTGAACCGCCCAGTGAACGGGCGGTTAGGGCATTTTTAAATTTTTTTTCAAAATGAGGGTATTTTTAATATTTTTTTTTTTTTAGGGTATTAATAAAAATCTCGGTTGCAAATGGCCTGACATGCTTTGTGTGTGTGTGTATCAAAAATACAAAAAATGCAACCAGATTACTCTTTTGTTTTGATATATATTTTTTAATTATACTTTATGAATATAAACCAATTTTCAGAACGAATAATATATTTTTCTTTGACGATGTATATGTTAATTTATTTATATGCTAAATGAATTATATATAAGCAATACGAATAAAAGCCGCTTATTTATATCCTTCTGTTTGGTGATGTATAAAGAAATATTAATTTCAGTCCATTATCACTTGAATTACAGTAAAAATATACAAAATCTCATTATTTTTTATAGATATAATGTGTGCATCATATAGATCACATGCATGCATGCACAACTTCTGATTTAATAATTAAATTTTAATTCAGGCTATTGTCAAAATGTTAAGATAGATCATCAATTTATCCCTCCCTATTTACTTATAGTTAATTTAGATAAAAAATGTACTAAATTTTGAATTATTCGAAACTATGACCAAATGCTCATAAAGTTAAATTGTTGATCTTTGAAGACCTTCAACTGATAAACTATATATATAGAGAGAGAGAGAGAGAGTGTGGCTAAGCTCAAAACGTTTGCACCAAGCCGTTGGTGCAAACGTTTTGGTTCTCCTATTTGCAAAGTCCAAACGGTCGATCCAAACCGTTAGATATTTAATCCATATTAAAATGTGCTTGGAGACCAAATTTCACATTTTTTGGAATTTTTTTTCTATTTATTAAGCCACTTTGAAAGTTGCTGATTCGGGTGAACAGTAAAAACAGTGCAATCAAATTCTGGACCGTGTGATCAGCAACTTTCAAAGTGGCTTAATAAATAGTAAAAAAATTCCAAAAAATGTAAAATTTGGTCTCCAATCACATTTCAATATGGAGAACAACTTGAACGATTCGGATCGACCGTTTGGAATTCGAAAATCCGAAAACAAATCGTTTGCACCAAAGCCTTGGTACAAACGTTTGTAGCTTAGCCACTCTCTCTCTCTCTCTCTCTCTCTATATATATATATATATATATATATATATATAGTGCTGGGCTTAGCTAAGCCATGGTGTAAAACGACTTGGTGCTCCACGCCTCATTATTTCCATTTTGAAAATCCAAACGACCGATCCGAACCGCTCAAGTTGTTCTCCATATTGATATGTGCTTGGAGACCAAATTTTACATTTTTTGAAATTTTTTTACTATTTATTAAGCCACTTTGAAAATCACTGATCCGGCGGTCCAGAAATTTTTACTGTTTTTTACTGTTCATAAGGATTTTCAGATTTTCAAAGTGGCTTAATAAATAGTAAAAAAATTCCAAAAAATGTAAAATTTGGTCTCCAAGCACATTTCAATATGGAGAATATGTTGGAAGGTTCGAATCGACTATTTGAACTTTGAAAATGAAAATATGGCGTGGAGTACCAAGTCGTTTTACTCCATGGAGTAGCCTAGTCGGACTCTATATATATATATATATATATATATAAAGATCAGGAGGGTTCAAATACTTCATGTTTTTCATACCTCATTGTACCTCATATTTTATATCTCCATTTTCAAAGTCTAAACTGTCGATCCGAACCGTTCAACAAGATCTCCACATTAAAATATATTTGAAAACCAAAATTTTATATTTTTAGAACTTTTTTACTATTTTTCAAGATAGGTACAAAATCACTGTTTTTGGACCATCAAAAACAATAATATTGTACTTATTTAAAGAAATAGTAAAAAAATATTCAGAAAATATAAAATTTGGTAAATATGGATAGAATGTTGAGTGGTTTAGATTGACCGTTTGAATTTTAAAAACGAAAATATAAAATATAAAGTAAGATGTTATATGAAAGACATGAAACATTTGAACCCTCCTCTATAACAGACTTACCAGATTCAAACTAGAAAAATAAGATATATACCTCGGTCTAGGGGCAAAGCAGGAATGTTTTCATGCATTTATGTAATTAATTCTTCATAAATATACTGGTCTTTTGCCGTATATGACCGATTTTCGTTATTCGTTATAGACCGATTTTCTTTTTCTTTAATTTTCTTTGTTTTTTGTAAGTTGGTAGCTAGACCGATTTTGGTAAAGAAATTAAATACTAAATTGTAAGAAAATGATGCCTTTTCATATATTATATTTTTCCTTCCAAAACACACACTGCAAAAATCTATCACTATCTGCGCAGATAAAGGTGATTTTTGCTGACGGTATCTTCGCAGATACTCCGGTTAGTAATACCGATACACTCAGAAATAGTGATTTCTATTGTTTGATAATGAATTAAGGATCATTAATGTGCATGGCATTAATAAAAATTGAAATTATTGGATAAACAATTAGATATGCAATAATCATCATTTTATATAGCAATATAGCATGCATGATATTTTATTGTGCCTTTATATATAGATTATATTTATAATATTAAACTTTTAAATTTTATTTTAAACGATTGTTATTTTTTTAGAAATAAATAGTTATTAAGTAATCACCTCCCATTTTAAAAGTATATATATATACTTGGTAGGTAGTTGGTACCTTATCCCGCACCTTTTGATTAATAAATAAATCCCAAATAAATATAAATTTTTATTAATTTTACTGCACGCTTAGGCAACGAGGATTACATTTCAATACTAGTATAAAAGTCTTGTCTTGACTTTTAATATTATAACTGTGAACTAAAATTCAGATTTTAAATTCAAATGTAATCAACAGACTAAAAGAAAAACCGCGTAGAGGACTGTGGACCGGGTCCACTGTCTTGTTTGTTTACCAAGTTTTAATACAAGTAAAATGAAACCGTTTAATTTCTACAGTTCAACTCTGTAACGGACGACCACCAAAAACACACTAGCTTCCAGTTTTCTTGTGGTAATCACTGTATAGATGTTCGTGTATCGGGTTAATTACTGGGCAAATTTAATTGAGTTCAATCATAGTGACAACTTAATGGTTCGGGAAAGGTTCGACGAGATAAAAAATTTGTGATTAAGGAATAATTCGGAATTATTTTTAAATTGTGCAATACACTGTGTTCACATTAGAAGACCTTTAATTAATTGTTTTTGGATTTGATGATTACCATGATTAGTGACCAAAATTTTAAAATAATGAAGATTTAAATACATATTGTTATTCTGAAAGACTAGTGAGAAATCAGAGCACCGTCAAAAGTTTCCGTACTTGTCCTACAAAGAAATTTTCATTTTCGATCTATTCAAAGTGCACGCCTTGGTGGTGTACAACTAACATTTTTCAAAAACCGTGCCTCACTATGTGGTGGGTCTGCTGCAATGCTGCCACACAGATGCATAACTTGACATAACGGAGAAATGGGATCGTGGATAGGAGCATGGATGATGAATTTTTCCAATAAAAACACGAACAAATAGTGGAATTCGTAAATTAAATTTGCGAATAAATCGTTTAATTTGCGAATTACCGTTTTATTTGCTGATTGATTCACAAGGTGCTCAATTCGCGAATCTTGTTACTACGAGTTGAATCAAATGAAAATGTGGTACCAATTTTTCTTTTGTAAAGTTAATGTGAGATAATGGGCCGTTTTTTTGGATAAAACATAGAGAAATATTTTACGGCCGTACAAATTGTAAATATATATTAAAACAAAAATTGCTTATAGTGTTTGGAAATCAAATCACCACATGCATTAGTATACAGCAACTGCTTCAGAGAGATCATCCTAAATCATCTGAAAAGTATTAACTTATAATTGACCACTTCTTTATGTCAACTTGCTTGACCTCTTTCTCTTGCTTATATATATACCTTATTGTGCTCCTGTTTCATTCCATCACCTATTCACCTACCAAACCATATAAAAAAAAAGAACCATATATCTTTCTCACAAAGAACCAACTAACAAAAGGGGAAAAAAAATATTAGTCTTATTTTATTTACCTGCGACCACTGTCTCAATTTCAAGCTAACTGTTAGCGTGCAGCGGGGAACAGAATTAAGCATGGCTCAGCTGCTATATACTGTATTTTTTGTGGTACTGTTGTTGGCAGTGTCAAGCTCTCAAGGTGTGGTGGCAGCAAGAGCTTTGAAAGGGGAGCACAAGTGGGAAACTGACAGCCTTCTGTTCATGGTTTTGCCGAAAAACGGGCCGCCATCTGGACATTCGTGTTCCTCCAGTAACCCGAATATCCAGTGCCGATAGTGCATATGCCTTGGTGCTATAGCGCCACTATAGCGTTTTCAGACCATAAAAGCTATGGCGCTATAACGGCGCAATATGATAATAGCATCGTTTTTTAGTCGCTCCGCTATATATGACGCAATAAACCCTTTGGTAATAATGAAAGAAAAGAGGGATAAATTGTAAGATAAATTTTTTATTTTTTTAGAGAAATAGGTTTGAGTTTAATTTCTGTTACTTTGTATCTTAGTGTAAGTACAGAATCAGTGTGTTTCTGATTTTCATTTGAGGCTACATTTTAATTTTTCTTCTTCTTCATTATTGAATATTAAAACAAAAACTTTTGATCGTTGACAAGCTGGTTTGGAATTAACTTCAGAGACGATTTAGCAAAAAGAGAACGTATGTTATATATTCAAACCTCTTAAGTATCTGAATTCGTATCCTCTGCATTAACTCAAAAGAGAATCTTTTTGAGTTAATGCATCTCGATCATCTGATCTGTTTTAGGATTCGTGCGAACTAGATCTGCACTAATATTAAAGGGCCCCTTACGTTATAGGTACGAGCCGGATTAGCTCCGTTTAAAATCAGACGGTTGAAATTCATTAACTCAAATAGATGATTGGATTTATGGATTTTGAATTGTTTGTGTTCAAATTGCAAAACACGTTATGATTTTATTATATCTTTCATCCCTATAATGCTTTAAAAGTGATGGCATGCCAATCAAAATTAAATATAGATCCTAATAAAATTTATTTTTGTAAGAATTTTTTACATCTAACTATTTTTGTCCAGCATTTTCTTAAGGTACGTATACTCGAATAGACTATAGAAATTTTAATCAGTTTTTATACGTTTCAAGATTAATTTAGTGTTGTTAATATTTTAAGAACAAGATAATTGATAATATAACTAGGATTAATGGACTGATGCCGTTAATTAACATCATGTTAATTTCATGTTATTAATTATTGTTGGGTCATCAATTACTATAATTATTATTTTTCTCATTAAACTGACAAACGCGAATAATAACCTTCATTTTATTGTACGGGAATAATAACCTTCATTTTATTTAGTTGGTTGATCAACATTATAATAATTATTATTGAATGATCGATTGCATTGTGTGAGATGATTTTGTGAGATTTGATACCCTAAGTAAGGATTTTGCCTACTTAAAAAAAAATAAAAAAAAGGGAGAGAGAGAATTGAGAAAGACCAACACATGATATAGAAGCGCTCATGTACAAAAAATTTACATTTCAATTTTCTCTACTAAGAAAAAAGGAGGTATTTTGGATCCAAATCTGCTACTATACTGCTGTAGAGAGACAAAAAGAAGAGAGAAGGAGAAATATAAAGAGACAAGAAGAAATTAAAGTAGAATCCTATTATATACACTATATAAGAATAACAGCAGATTTGAATCCATGATCTAATGATAGTATTTACCAGTGTTATCACAACCGGACCGGACCAGTGGTTGGACCGGAAAAAACCGGACCCGGAAGTCATTCCGGTTTGGTCTATAAGACAGACCGTACATGTAATACAACCGGTCAAAACCGGGTTAATTGAACGGCTTTTGGAATAGAAACCAAGTTAACCGTTTAGAAATAAACCGAACTTTTAAAGGAATTGACGCTCCTCGGGAATAGACGAGCTCCTCGAAATTTACAATCTTTTTCGCTGATTGTCTCATTTCGTCAAATTCTTTCTCTCATCTTCTTTCATGAGATTGGATTAACCAAAATATACGATTGTTAGTAAAATTAAACGAATTGTGAGAATGTTTGTGGTTCTCGTGTCTCCGAAATGCATTCCCCAAGCACGGCAATAGCTTAACTCAACATTCATCAGTATTCAAGCAAAACAAATTCTATATCTGTTGGTTCGAATTCTCAACCAAAAGCTCTAATGTAAGTATCTCATGTACTTGTGGTGAATTTGTGTTGGGAATTGATAAGTGGAAGGTTAACATTTGATTTACACTTATTTAATGGTGAATGCTCTCAAGGTGTTTGATAAAATGCTCAGAACAATGGACAGTCTTTCTGATCACCCATAGTATACAGCGCATATATAACAACTTCAGTTAACATTTCACTTATAATATTTCTTTTCTAAATAATTGAAACAAGACCAATAGCTTGGTGCCCTGCTAAAACACTTAGAGATGAATTACACCAGTTTTAAGAGCGACAAATATATATATTTTTTTAAGAGCGACAAATATTATACTTGAGAAGTTTATTTAACATCTTTTAGACTTTCACATAGTACAAAGATAAGAAATATGAATTTAACAATGTTACATCCTACTCGGTTGTTCTTATGTGGGCATATGCAATTAGTATAAGCATTTTCATAAGAAATATATATTGTTTAGATAAACATTTAATTTTATGGTACTTATCTTATCAGGTTTGTACCATGCGGTGTGGACCCGATAAAATATTTTATATATGAATTGCAAGATAACCATTGATCAAATAGCTTGAAAATATTTATGTTTATTTATAAATTTAATTTTTAGTGTATAAGTTTTCACTAAAATGACGTACATGTATATTTATTTTGATATATAGCCTTAATATTTGATAAATATAAATATTTTAAAAAATCAGCGGTTAAACCAGTTGACCTAGCGGTCCGACCAATCAACCATTGATCCGAAGTTTTATCGGGTCAATGTCCGGTCCGGTTTTGATAACATTGGTATTTACGATTGCGCGCATTAAATACAATTCATTTTTTTTTATAATGAATGGACTTTAACATAAATTTGGAGTAATAGTTGGAATAATTAATTTATCAACGCAATACAATAATAAGGTTCTACAAATTATTGTTTGAATTTTCTAATTTTTTATTTAATTAATTTATTATATTGTTGACGCTGGCTTGATATCTTTCTAACATAGCCTACCTACGATTTTATTTTAAATAAATAAAATCTACATCGGTTGTTGTATAAATGTCCAATGATGAACGAGAAGTTCTACAAAATATAAGAATACTTTGTTATTTTTACGTACTTCGAACTAAAAAATTGGTGCGTGGCTCGCTCGTTTTCATACCGAGTCAGAAATGAGCGAGTTGTTTTCCGAACAAGTAACGAGTCACGTGTTTTTTTGCAACCCGACTGATAATGAGCCAAACTAGACGTAGCTGGTGGCTCGCTCATTTCCAAACGAGCGAACCATGTGCGAGATAACATTAGAATTCGAGCTAGAAAAAATAGCTCATGATTCACTCGTTTTCGGACCGAGCTTGATCGAGCCACGAGCCGCCATTTTTTTGCCACCCCTACGCAGAAGCACTAATTTATACCATATAATAATACAATATAAAATAAAAAATCCTGCTAACATTAATTTCAATTTTTTTCAGACATAAAATTAGACACAATACTTCATATATAAAGGGTAAAAGATGTAATTTTGACATGAAAGAATACGTAATGTATATAAAGGGTAAAAGATCTAATTTTGACCTTCTGTTGTCTTTGTGGTCTCTCTAAGAGAAAAGGAGTGATGTTGTATAATTAGAGAGAGTGTGTGTGTGTGAGAGAGAGAGAGAGTTTCAGCACTGATGAATGAAAGGGCTGCCTACTCCTAGTTTCTTTTTGTTATTTTCCTTTGTTTAAATTTTTTTTCAGGTTTTTACCAGTGCTTATCACTGGATGTAGTTTGCGTTTTTTGATTGTGGTAGTCTAGATTAGTGGTGACGTTTTAAATTTTTAATCTTTAATGCATTCAATTGGCAGCTGCTGCCAATTTTTCAAAGAGAGAGAGAGAGTGATACAAGCCAATCTTTTTTCCTTCCTGAAATTTGCATGTGGAAGTTACAAATTTATTTTTGAAAATGTAAAATTCACTGTAAACGTCATGTTTTGCAAATGTGTCAGATAATATTTTTGGGAGGCAAATTAAGAATTTAAGATGCCTTGTGGTTTTAGTCTGAAACTTTCGAGTATGGCTTTTAGTCTGAAATTTTAATTTATTTCCTTTTGTGTTCTCTTATCTATTTACCTTTTATTTGTTTTTGCAGACGTCGAAATTTTCCACACCCTTTGTGATCCTGGTGAGTGCTGTTGGAATTATTAGAAATTATTAGTTGATAGTATTTGCAAAGAGATTTGCATGCATGGGGCTATTAGGTGTAAAAAACGTGACAACCATTATTTATTTAATTGTGTTTTACTTGTGATAGGGTCATGTTCCACAGGCCCTTTTACTTAATTTAAACTGGGCCATGAACGACTGGGATTCGAACCTCACTAAGAGGCCAACCCGAAGTCATATGAAAGGCCCAAAGATCCACCAAGTCGGGGCCCAGTACAGCGGCCCCAATAAGCCTTAAATGGGGTTTTGTTAACCGACATGCGGGATGATAGTGGAAACGGCTAACTTAATGCCTCCCATCCCAGTAACGGCTGACATAACTACCCACGTCCTCCATAACTGCCCGAGATAGCAGTTATGGACGGACCATATAAGGCGGTGATTCCCATGAAGCAGGGGACACTTTTTCCAACCACAAGAGAGATCATACAGGATAGAGTCAGAATCTCTCACAATCCACCCCGAGTTCACAACTCCTTTCACACCTCGGCCTGCCATCTTTTGGCAGGACGAATCTTACTCAGCCCAACTCCCCATACGGCCTCATCTCCCGAGATAGGACGTATCAACCACCGTGGGGCCACGCCTTCGCTCATACAGAGATTTAGATGGCTCAACAAAACACGTCAGTTCCGCTCCCACCAGGAGTCACAGTCCCGCTAGGTGCAATGATCACACCACCTCCCCTTGTAACCCCGCTTACAGGGAACCCCTCCCACAGTCAGCCTCACGCGGCGAGGCCTAACAATCCGATAATACGACCTTCTGGTCCTCAACCGACACAACCTCGCCACACAGGCCCCGACATTGCTGCTCACCCTTTGTTTACCGAAGGACACGCGAGCAGACCATTGTTTACTGAGCACACACCGTTACTCGGTACTTATCACCCACCATACATACCGCACTACGCTCAACAGACGCCATTTTACCCTTATGGTGCGACCACCTACACGCCGTACACCCCGATGTACCCTCAGTATTCTTATGCGACACCACCTGCACAATGGGGTCCGGGAGGTGCTCAAGGGGTATATCCAGTGACGGGTCCAATGCCACATTCCAAACAAGTACCGCTGCGACCTGTAATCCAGACCGTGCCACTAACTGCCCCGGAGGTACCACATTCCCGGCCTCTATCAGCAAACCGTGTCCTTAGTCGACCAGTTAAAATTCCTCCTAGAAATTTGAACTCTCAGTTCATAGATGTTCGAACTGGTAGTGAAACAGATACGCCCATCCTGCCGGACCAACAGGTCCAATCCAAACGCCAGGACCAAAACATTCCACTGACAGGAGCTCAACAAACCGAAAGAAGACAGCAAGAAGGGCAAGGCGAAAGTAGGGAACCTGATCCCGGAAAACAGCCCCAGGTTGAGCAACCCGAAGTTCGCCACAATGAGCGCGAATCAGCCAACCAGGGCAGAGGTTCCAGACCGTCACGCCGAGAACAGTCGCGCTCCCGTAGGGAACGCGAACGAAGCCCACCCCGAGGTCGGGATAGAACTCGCCGAGATGATCATAGAAGAAACAGGCGATCACCTACCCCGACCCGAGGCATAAATATGGCTCAAATAGAAGAATTGATCCAGACAAGGCTTGCGGCTAAATTGGCCGAGATAGAATCCCAGAAGACAGGTGCCACCTCTCGACCTATGGGGATCAACGATGGCCCACTCTCCAGAGACATCTACCGCCATTCAATGACGGATTTCAAGTACCCAACAACTCTTCCCAGCTTCCGGGGCAGCGGCGATACTCAGGATCCGCATAACTTCGTGTACGGATTCCTTGAGCGACTTCGCCTCCTGGGAGCCACTGACGCCATCATGTGCCGCGTCTTCACCACTTGTTTAACAGGTGAAGCATGGGACTGGTACATGACGCTACCTCGGAGATCCATCAACAAGTTTGAAGACTTCGCAAAACTGTTCCTGGAAAGATACACGATTATTAAGCCACCGCAAGCTACCTGCGAGATGCTCCTAGACATTGTCCAGGGACAGCGTGAAAGAACAGGTGCGTTTGTTAATCGGTTTATCCAAGCATCTCGGCGAATTCAGAATCTCAACGAAGAATTCGCTTTGGCTGCCATCAAGAAAGGACTTCGCAAGGGGGGTCCGGGTACTCTGCGTTACGAGGCACATATGAAGAAAATGGCTACTTTGAGGGAATTTGTAGCCTTTGCTGAGGGTTACATCCGTGCTGAGGATGATAATGGCAGTCCCACGAGGTTCCGATCCCGATCCCCCCGTCCAACAAACAAACAGCAGACTCAAGATAGGTCTCGCAATCAAAGAGAACCTCGGCAAAACCAACCAACCGAGCACATTTCCGGTACCAAAGGGTACCGACAGCATTTTGTGCGATATGCTCCTCTCACTAAGAAGCGGCATGAGATGTACAACATTATAGAGGGCATGTTCGATCTCCCTCCGCCGCTGCCAGAGAGCATTTTTACGGTGATTGACAACTCAAAAAAGTGTGAATATCACGGATTCAACGGGCACTCCACCGCAGAATGCCTTCAACTGAAGGACATCCTGGAAAGACTAGCCCGAGAGGGCAAACTGGTCGAATTTATCAACCCCGACTTCTTCAAGAAATTCTTCAAAAAATACAATGGTCAAGGTAAATTGTTTAAGAAACCTATCCCATACAGACAGGATTATACAGGACCTCGGGTTGGTGAGGTCGCTCCCCAAAACCGGGATGGCCCCGAGACACGGCGCCCAGAGCGGCAGGGTAGCCCTGTCATAAATGTGATCAGTGGAGGCCATCGCGGTACTGCCCGACAAATCATACCACGCGACAATCGAAAACCGTACCCCACTGTCCTACCGGTCGAAACCATGAATGATAAAAAACGGCCTCGACCTGAGGAAGTGATATCTTTTTCTGGGAAAGACCTCGGTGCAATTTCGGGCCCGCATGATGACCCCATAGTGCTTAACCTCAAGATCAACACACACCGGGTTAAAAGGGTGTTAGTTGATACTGGCAGCTCGGCCGACATTCTGTATTTACCAGCCTTTACGCAAATGGGCCTCAACATTCGCGCCCTCCAACAACACATATCACCCTTGATAGGCTTCACAGGGGACGCCCTTCAACCTCGGGGAATGATGCCACTTAAAGTGACATTCGGTACATCCCCCCGGGCAGTGGAAGTCATGGTGGACTTCCTCATCGTGAATGCCCCTTCTGCGTACAATGCGATCTTGGGTAGAGCGACCTTGAATAAAATCGGTGCTATCGTTTCTCCTTCTCACCTCAAAATCAAGTTCCACACCGAAAACGGGATAGGGGAAGAATGTGGCCAACAGCAGGTAGCTCGTGAATGCTACATGACAACCATTCAAGGTCACGGAGGTTCTGTTCACCAAGTCGATCAGCCTGATGCAAAGACCAATCCACAGCGGTTGCGTTCTAGTACTGACTTTTTACCTCCAAACACCGACCTCGCATTGGACCCGGTGGATAAAGCTGAGGCGAAAGCTCCCCTTGAGCCCGTTGATGAAGTCGAGCAAATTGAATTAGGTGACGGTAAAACACTTAATGTAGGAAAGGCGATCCAAGGGTCGGCACGGGCCGAGTTAATCAAATTCCTCCAAGAAAACCAATCTTTTTTCGCTTGGACTGCAGCCGACATGCCAGGAATTCCTAGGTCAATTGCCGAGCACCGATTGCACATTAAACCAGGCTCAAAACCAGTCAGACAGAGGAAGCGTAATATGGGGGACGAACGACAGCAAGCCGTCAAGCGCGAGGTACAGAAATTACTTGACGCTGGCTTTATAAGAAATGTCGAATGCCCGGAATGGACAGCCAATCCCGTGCTTGTCAAGAAATCCAATGGCGACTGGCGTATGTGTATCGATTATACCGATCTCAACAAAGCTTGTCCTATGGATCCTTTCCCTTTGCCCAAAATCGATCAATTGGTCGATTCAACCTCGGGACATGCTTATCTCAGTTTCATGGATGCCTTTTCCGGGTACAATCAGATCCGGATGAGCCAAGCCGACGAGGAGAAAACTGCTTTTACTACCAATTCGGGACTTTACTGTTACCGGGTTATGCCTTTCGGATTGCGCAATGCTGGGGCTACATTCCAAAGAATGGTTAACACCGTTTTCCAAGGCCAGATTAGACGAAATGTAGAGGCATACGTAGATGATCTACTCGTCAAAAGCATGTCTGACCTCGACCATGTCCGAGACCTCCGCGAAACCTTCGCGACATTAAATTCGGCCAACATGAAGCTCAACCCAAAGAAAAGCTTCTTCGGTTTAACTGGTGGAAAATTCCTTGGCTTCATGGTTTCTATGCGAGGCATTGAGATTCATCCTTCCAAATCACAAGCCATACTCGACATGAAGCCCCCCCGAAATCTCAAAGAGCTGCAATCTCTCACAGGTAAACTGGCCGCTCTCAACAGGTTTATTGCGAGATCTGGGGATGTGTGTTTTCCTTTCTTTAAGGCCATGCGCAAGTCGATCAGATTCGTGCTAGGATGGATCAATCCAATGTACATTGGACTATGGTATATAGTTGGGCTATGGTACATTGCAATGTATGGACTCTCTTGTACATTGGACTATAAATCGTTGGTATTGACTTAAAAACAATCGATCCAAACGTTCAATTTGATATCCATATTAAAATGTGCTTGGAGACCAAATTTTACATTTTTTGGAAATTGTTTGTTGTTCTTTTAGAATTTTTGAAAATCACTATTTTTGTATGGTCCATAAATTTCTGAAAAACAGTGATTTTTAAAAATTCTAAAAAAATAGCAAACAATTTCCAAAAAATGTAAAATTTGGTCTCCAAGTACATTTTGATATGTAGAACATGTTGAGCCCTTTAGATCAACTATTTGAACTTCGAATCCAGCCGTTTGCAATCCAATGTACAAGAAGGCATATACATTGCAATACACCATAGCCCAACTCTATACATATATATGAAAGACCAGTATTACAACCAAACTAATGAAAACTTATTATTTTACATTCTTAATGTGTTAATTACATTGAAGGATTATTTCTTGCTTGTAAATAATTGATCTTTCAAATGTGCAAAATCTAAAGTGTTGTTTTGGCTAACCTCCTCTTTCCACGATTATCCTTCTTACTCTGTTGGATCACCATGGTTATTTTTACTCTCCTTGTCCTTCCACGATTATCACTCTTATTCCGTTAGATCTCCACAGTTGTTGTGGCTCTTATCCTTTTTAGTCCGTTGGATCTCTAGTTTTGTTGTAGATCTCCTCCTTCCACAAAAATCTTTCTTTCTCGTCGCGTCAAGGACACTGTGTATAAGGCGTGGACGTTTCATGGCATGGTATAAATTACCAACTAATGCCTCATCGCTTCTGCTTACTTTTGCCATGCCTCACTCAAGAAGTTCTATTTTTGGGTTTTATTTTTTCACATTTATTTTTATAATTTTTACTTCTTTATTTTGGGTGAACAAGCTTGTTTTTGGGATTTTTCTTTCCTCCTAAATTCTTGTTCACCTTTAACTTTCAATTGAGCAATATATGTTGAATTGTGGATGTATATGTATGTTGACTTATGGGTGTATATGTATGTTGAGTGTTGAAATATTGAATATTTTTTTATGTATGTTGAATTATAAATGAATATTAATTGATTCTGTAAGTTGTGATGTGGAATATTTATTGAATTATGGATGTGTAATATTAATTGTATGTTTAATGACTTGTAAATATTTATTGTAGCCAATTATAAATCGTATAAAAAAATAAAAATAAATAGATGATTCTAAATAAAAACCATGTATATTAACCCTTGTTATTGTACACGGTTACTTTGACCGTGTGGAAATTAATCACCATATTCAGCGCCTGTTTTTAGATCTGACACATTTAAAGTCTATTAACCGTGCATGTTAGTACTATATAGACACAGTTCGGTAACCGTGTACAATATAACCTTCTGTTCATACATGACGCTCGCTCACACGGTCGTGGAATTGTGTGTCATTAGCTTTTCGGACTGTGTATAGTCTCGTTTTCTGTACTTGTGTTTCATGTTGTATATGGATTGTTTGTACTTTGTTTCTCCATGTGTTATTTGACTCGTTTAGTTTCTTTTTCATTTATGTGTTTGCATTACTTCTGTTCGATAATGCTGATAGCTTGCATATAGCTGTTTATTTAGGTTTTTTTTATGGAAAAAATTGCCATGCAGGTTATTATTAGAAAGATATTCGTATCCATCATGGAATATTATTAGAAAGATGAGTGATAAAATTCACCTTCTTATCTTATCTATACTATATGTAGAGTTGTATTTTTTTTAAAACTGTTTATAAGTCATTAAATAAATATATATAGAGAGAGTTAATCCTTTTTATTAATGGGTATTATTAGACATTTTTCTGTTTCATGCATGTTTAAATAAAGAGAGTTAATCCCGCTTGCCTAACAAGAGAACTACTTGCCATCCAAGATTCCTACTAGGTTCGATTCACCATTGCCTCATTTATGTTGAGTTTGTTTTTCTGTTAGTAAAATTATAGATACAATTTGGTCGTATAGTAACATTGCTTGGTTGATTATACATTCTGAAAATTAAATAAGTAAAAATGTGCTACACATCTACAGCAAACAACTAGTCAAGATAACTAAGTAAAAACAAGAGATCAAGAGCATTAGGCACAACCCTTTTCATTAGGGATTTTTTTTAAAAACCATAATTAAAAAAATTAAAATTAGGGAACCAACATGATTGCCTGGCTATTTCGAAAAACCATAAGAACCGAACAGCCTATTTGGTCCCCAAAATTTTTTTTTTCTGGGACCGAATTGGCATTTCGGTCCCCCCCGATTTCACAGTTTTTTCGAAAAAAAACTGTGCGGCCTTCCGTGTATCACCCTAGAACCGAGATCCCAATTCGGTCCAGGGTATTTTCAGTGGGGACCGAATTGGCATTTCGGTCCCCAATTTTTTTTATTTTTTTATTTTTTTTTAGAGACAAAAAATCGAATTTTTTTTTTTTAGAGACAAATTGATAAAATATAACACTAAAAAAATCGAATTTTTTTCCCTTTGTCAAATTACTTTTATTATATCATATTTATATGAAAATACGCTAAATTACTTGAAATTATGTTAATTTTTGTTTAAGAGACAAATAGGTAAAATGCTGAAATATACTAAAAAATCGAATTTTTTTTTTAATATTTGTTAGATTACTTTTTTTATTACAATTAGCATAGTTATACTAAAATAATTATGTAGAATTACACTAAATTATAATAATTATAATGAATTACACTAAATTACTTGAAATTACAATAATTATGTAGAATTATGCTAAAATACGGAAAATTACGCTAAATTACGTACGAATAGGGATGATATCTTCACTGAGAAGGGGAAAAACGACGACAAAACTTCAAACGGCCATAAAACAGCGCTCGAGTGTCCGATTTCAGCAAATGACCACTTTTCGGAAAGCTTGCGAAAATGCGCATCGTCCGTGCCCGCGATGCCGAATTGCCAAATTCAGAATTGCCAAAAAACAAAGAGAAGGGCCTCAAAACTTCAGTTGAAGTTTTCGATTGAGATTTTCACTTTTATTATTCAATCTACGTAGCTCAGTAAATTAGTTATATAATGAACTTGTAGAATATTAATTTTTATTATTTTTTGGAATTTTTTTACTATTTTTAATGATTTATGAAAGATGACACAAAATCGGCCCTATTCATACCTAATTTAACGTAATTTACCGTATTTTATCATAATTCTACATAATTATTGTAATTTCAAATAATTTAGTGTAAATCAACATAAATTAACATAATTTGAAGTAATTTAGCGTATTTTAGTACAAATATGCTATCAAAAAAATAATTTGACAAAGGAAAAAAAAATTCGATTTTTTAGTATTATATTTCATTATTTTAGCTATATGTCTCTTAAAAAAAAAAAAAAAATGGGGACCGAAATCCCAATTCGGTTCCCCATCCCATTTCGATTTTCTGTGGCAGCTCTGCCAAAAAAATGTGAAATTGGGGGGACCGAAATCCCTATTCGGTCCCAGGGAAAAAAAATTTTGGGGACCGAATAGGCTGTTCGGTTCTTATGGTTTTTCGAAATAACGAGGCAATCATGTTGGTTCCCTAATTTTAATTTTTTCAATTATGGTTTTAAAAAAAAATCCTTTCATTAGGCATTAGGCACAACCTTAAGAAAAACTAAGAAGAACTCTCACAATCAAGAGCATTAGGCATTAGGCACAGCCCTTCTCATTGAAATTTAACAGAGCTCACAACATAACCAACTTGCTCTTGAAATTGCAGAACTACCCACTATACACATAGTTCTAGAATCCTAAAACGAAACAAAAAAGTAAGAAATTAACTCTGACAAGCCAAACCAAGATGCATATCCCTTTTCGGTAGAGCTCGGTACAGAAAACCGTATGCAAATTTCCTAAGAAGTCCCATTCCAAATTTGTGGCACTCTACCCATGCTGTTAGCATATTTGTGACACTCTAACCATATCCCTTTTCTTAAATTGATCACATCTCTCTCTTCAACTTGTCCTGTCTCAGTTATCCAACAAAACAATCTTGATGTGCTATCTCGATCTATCAGGCCATCTCGATCCATCAGTCGCACCACGAAATAAACAAACTGTCCATCGAAACCTACTGGAAATATGATGTCTTGCCTGAAGAACATTTCAGACTGGCTATTACGAAGCAACTGCATGCCATGACAAATGTTAAACGCGTCCAACTTGCCGTCCCAACTCAACGCATGTAGCCTATCCCAGCACGACCCTCCAGTTAATCTCCACACCTCAATCCCGCCAACCCAACTGCGACAAAACATGATTTGACCAGCACAGACTCCTACATGAATCCTTCCTTCTATCGTCGGCAACATTACAGACCCTGCTAAATTCCTCTTTGTATCATACCATAGAAGGTACTCTGAACAACACCAATATATCACCCCCTTCGCACACACTGGATTAGCTGCAGCCCAATATGAGCCTAAATTTGAGCTCCAGCTCGAACTGGTCCATTTGCCAATGTCTGAACGAAAGACAGTAAACTGGTACACATAACCATCTCTATGGTAGCATAGTAGAGGTTGTACAAGTGTGAACTGATTCGGCAACTCGCAAGGTTCATAAGCAAGACCCATTTCAAAGTAGGAATATTCCTCCAAGCCGACACTTTCTGGTATAAACACCATCTCTTTGGTAGCAGGATTACACACGCAGAGGGATGTCTTGCAATTGAATTCACCTTCAAGAAGAAGGAGCCCATTTGTGGAGGAGACTATATAGAAGTTATCTGGGTTGAGGAAATTGAGGGACGGATCGGGGACACCTATCAATGATGGGTCAGGGAAGAATGATAAGACGCCATCATTCATGTACACAAAGCCACTTGATGATGTGTCTGCTAATTGAGACTGATCGGCAGCAAATTTTGCATCAGTGCTTATTAGTGAATGCAATTCCTTTGAAATGCATTTCAATCTGTTGAGGTATTTAAACGGGAGACGAGGTAGTATATTTTTGTGAAGTAGGTCGTTAGGAAGATCTTTGTGTCTTTTGGAAGAAGGGAGAGACGCCATTCAAGTATGAAAATAGTGTTGTGAGAGAGAGAGAGAGAGAGAGAGAGAGGGAGGAAGGAGATTCACCTGGGCTGCCTCTGCCAGGTTTTTCAAAAAAAAAAAAGAGAGGGAGGGAGGAGATTATGGGTTATTTATAACAAACCATGAGTAGATATATATGAAAAAGTTTATTTTGGATAATATTAAGAAAATTAGTAAAGAGGAATGCTGAATATAGCGATCAATTAATATTTTTAAACTTGCTTTTGTACTTTGTCAAAAGTATCAAAATATCCTATTTACTTTTTTTTTTTAAAGCCTTGCAGCAAATTCATTTACTTATTTTTAAACTAAGTATATTTTAAATTTTATCTTGGTATTTTTATTGGACCTAGACCTTCTATTAATAATTAAATTAGCCTTTTTATTGTTCATCTAATTCCAAACAACCTAACGAGAGAGTCATTAAATTAAGAAAATTCCTAAATATGAAACATATGATACAAGTTCAAAGACTAAATTAGATAAAATTTCAACTACAGCAGTTGCATGTATTAATACAAGCTTTTTTAAGGTAGCCAATGTTCATTTTGACATTTTTTTTTCATCAACTTGCATAATTCTTAAGTCATATATTTAGTGAGACACATGGTTAGGAATACATTAGATCATATTGTTGTGATTAACTAAGAAAAATGTACTCTTTAATTTGCATCACGTATTAAATGGTTATGAATACATTAAGATTTCTACTTTGTAAAGTGTAGAGTTCAAATGTCTCATGAATACCCATTTGAACCCTACTCTTTTGTAAATATTTGAAATTATATATATTTTTGTATTTTTGAAGAATGACAAAACCCTTCAGGCTATGTTCTAACCATTTTTGTTGCTTAAACAATTAAAAGTTTATCTTAAAACTAATTTAATCATCATAATTCCATTGCATAGGCTAGCTAGATATTGGGACATTCAATGACTCAAAACATTATTTAATGCAAAATAATTGCACATGTTGTATATAAAAACATATATAGCTGCATGCATTAAATAAATTAGATAAGATTCCAACATTGGTGGTACGATGTATGCATGTCATTCATCAGATGATTTTGTCACCGACAACTGAATGATGATTCCAATAAAAAGACACAAATTAATTTCAATAAAGACCAAATTGTGTCTTTAATTTAATAATATATGTGTGCGTGGTGTGCCTTGATTCTAAATAACCTTTAATTAGCAAAAGTATTTTTAGTTATTATTTCTATCAAATTCAGATTCATCCTTCAAGTGGGCTGTAATCAATAAAAATAGAGGTCAAATTATGAAGTATATTAGAAGGAGATCGTCATGATCAATCTATTAATTGTATATATACTATGTGAAATATATTCATATGAAGCGCTCAACATGATCTCTATATAAAATGTAGTTAGAGGCCCGATTTTACTTTTGTTAAAAAATATACAATTTTTTTTTTTTTTTGAAAAACTTGGCAGAGGCTGCCAAGGTGAAATATACTATTTTTTTAAGTAGGTTGTAAAAAACTACTTCTGGATAGTCTATAATTTTTAAATTAGGTGATTTTGCACTTATTTTAAAAATTAGTAAAAAAGTTTCTAAAATATATAAAATTTGATCTTCAAATATATTTTCATATGAAGATCATGTTGAATGGTTCAGGTGGTCTGTTTGATCAATGTGCACTTTAAAAAGTGACTGGATCAACTGAGCGAACGAGGAGGGATCCAATTACACCTTTTTTGGTGACACATCATGACACCGTTTTTTATATATGTCAATTTTGCGATTTCAAAATCCAAACAGTCGATCCGAACCGTTCAACATGATCACCATATTAAAATGTACTTGGAGATCAAATTTTATATTTTTTGAATTTTTTTGCTATTTATTAAGATGGTTACAAAATCGTTGTTTTTCAATGGTCTGAAAACAACGATTTTTGTAACCATCTTAATAAATAGCAAAAAAATTCAAAAAAAATGTAAAATTTGATCTCCAAGCACATTTTAATATATCCATCATGTTGAACGGTTTGAATCGACTATTTGGACTTTGAAAATGGTAGGTGTCAAAGTGTGTCACCAAAAAAGGTGTAATCGGATCCCTCCTCATATATATATATATATATATATATATATGAGGAGGGATCCAATTACACCTTTTTTGGTGACACATCATGACACCGTTTTTTATATAGGTCAATTTTGCGATTTCAAAATCCAAACAGCCGATCCGAACCGTTCAACATGATCACCATATTAAAATGTGCTTGGAGATCAAATTTTACATTTTTTTTGAATTTTTTTACTATTTATTAAGATGGTTACAAAATCGCTGTTTTTCAATGGTCTGAAAACAACGATTTTTGTAACCATCATAATAAATAGCAAAAAAATTCAAAAAAATGTAAAATTTGATCTCCAAGCACATTTTAATATATCCATCATGTTGAATGGTTTAAATCGACTATTTGGACTTTAAAAATGGTAGGTGTCAAAGTGTGTCACCAAAAAAGGTGTAATTGGATCCCTCCTCTATATATATATGAATGTTCCATACTATATATAAATATAATAGTAAATAAGACATTTAATTATTTATCTACTTCGAAGTAAGAAGAAGAAGAATACTATTATACATATTCATAGTGGTGAAAACGGAGCGGATAATATCCGATCTGAATTTGATCCGAATTTAAAAATTGAATATGGATATTCAATATTAGTGCGGATGAGGAGATATATATATATATCAGTATTTGAATATGGATATCCGAATTTGATCCGAATTTTAAATTTTAATTATCAGTATTTGAATAGTAGATATATATTATATATTTTAATATATTTTATGAAAAAATTTATGTTATTCATCATTACAATTAGATAAATATTATGAACATGGTATTTTTTTAATAATTATTATATATTTTTTTAATAAATATCTGATTCGTTTCTTATCCGTATCAATATTCTTCTAATATTTACAAAGTATCCGTCTTTCAAAAATAAAAATAGATACATATACGATTTTACCACTATCCGATCTGTTTTCACTCCTAATTAAAGATCCGATAAAGATGTGATACGTGGCAAAAGCAATCAATAATTATGATTTGGTAAAAACAAACCTGAGTTAGATAAGAAACTCAATTTTTCTTCAAAATACTGTATTTTTGTGCTAAAAATTATAAAAAATAGGTTTGTTGTAAATTTATTTTAAGACATAAGATTTCATTCAATGCATGCATGAAATAAATAAAAAGAAAAATCCTGATGATATTAATTGCAAATTTTTACAAGAAAAGTAGAAATAAAATACTAAAATCTTATTTAGACTTTGAAGAGTGATAAAACCTTTATTGATCTACTAGATCTAGGGGGTCCAAACGGATCGGATACAGATCGGATATTAGATGAATACATTCAGATACGAATCGGATATCGGATATCCGTAGATATATACATAAATATTTTATTAATATATATTAAACTATATGATATATATCTACTAATTAGATACGAATAATTAAAATTGAAAACCATATCTGTATCCATATCTGCACAGATATTTAGATATCATATATCCATATACGAACGGACATTATCCGACCCGTTTGCACCTCCTATTTAGATCACAAATAAAGTAACATGTAGTACAAAAATGTTGCACTATTTTGTTTACCTGGTTGGGCTATGATTGGGTTGGGTATGGAGTTAAACTTTGACAATAAAAATCTATCTTAATCCGACCCATTCATTTTCAGTATTAAACCATCTTTTCAAGATCCGATAAAGATCCACTAAAGCCCAGTGAAAGATTTGAGTAAACATCAGTCTCCCATCTCCCGCTCTCACACATACCAACTGAGACGAGCAAAACAACATGAGGAGAAAAACTCAAATCAAAATGGCGAAAGAAAGAGAAAGATCTGATCAAGATGAGGAGATGGTGCCAACTGCCTCCGCCTCCACCTCCTCTGACGATCCAGATTTCGAGGTACTTCTCTCTATGTTTCTCCCCCTCCTTTTGTTCCTCTTCTCCCCGCTTTCTCTCCAAGAACAATCTACCAGACATTCTCTTGATTTTCACAAATCAGGGATGAAAACAATCTTGTCAGCACATTGATGCCTACCCTTTTCTCTTCTTCTTGCTTTCTCATTTTGGGGCCCGCTTCTGATATTTAAACTATACCTAGAAATCTTCAATTCTCTCTCTGTTTGTGGTGCATTTTTTTTAATAAAAAGAATAATGCAAGAAGTATATCTGTGGATTTTTTTTATTTATGGAGATGCTTTATTAGGGGTTGGAAATTTCTGAAACTTTGGAAATTAATAAAAAAAATCACAATTTTAGTTGTTATTTTGATCTGGTGTGATGTTTACTAAAGCTGAAATGATAAATGCCCCAAATCAAAAGTACACACACCTAACCAGTACATCTCTCCCATTTCCTATGCAACTGTTTATAGTGCGAAATTAACTCAACAACAATAGAAGGAAAATCTCACACAATCCGGAGGTTGTTTAGGGATTTCAAAGCGAGACGTGCTGGCATTTTGAAGGCTCTCACCACCGGTAAATCTTCCATTTACTCTCATATTTTTTTTTTGTTGCAAATTTTTTGCATGAAACCATGTATTTAGTAGTTTTTGCATGGTTTATTCTTTCTCTTCTGGTCCATCTGGGGTGCAATTAAGCTAATGTCCAACCTCGGAACCAGCGGTACTGGTTTCGGTACCAGTCCTTTAGTCCGTGCTTCCCTTTTACCAGAATCATATCCTCTGTGCCTGGGCCCATACCAGAAACTGATAGACCTGAGTAGCTTTACCAGTAGGCATTCCCGCTTGGTCTCCCGAGCGTGTTGTATCAGAAACCAGTGACCTCAATATACCCCTCAGTGATACCAGAAGCGCCTTGTTCCATATTTCTGATCATGATATCTCTCTCTGTGCTCTTATTTGCCCCTTGTGTTCATAAAGTTGCAACTACCAAGCAACTTCTTGCATTAATTCTTCCACAGTCTTGTTAAGTATGTTACTAGTTGGGTTTAAATTAAAGTTTTAAGTGCCAGTACCTTCTTAAAATGTTTGGTACATCCCTACTGTTCATTTTCCACTCATATTTTCTAAACCATAATTTTGAAATCTTCATCTTTGGCAGTGTTGTTGCCATCGATCATTGCCGTTATAATTTTAATTTTTTGCCTTTTATGTTCTCTTTGTTATTTGACTTTTACTTCATATCAATTTGTTTTTGCAGAAGCCGAAAGTTTCTACAGGCGTTGCGATCCTGGTGAGTGCTGCTATAATTATTAGAATTTATTAGTTGATAACAATTGCAAAGAGATTTGCATGCATGTCGCTATAAGGTGTAAAAAACCGTGATAACAGTTATTTACTTAATTTGATTTTACTTGTATGTTTCTTCTGAACTCAAAAATACTGTTGCATGATAAACTTGGTTTTCATCAATGATTAATAATAGATAAAGGCTGAGACATGTTACAGATCACAAAATATATACTGTTTGGTATTGTAGTTTTCCCTTGCCTATAAGTTGTTTTTGCTTGTTGCTTTGATAATATTTAGAGAAGGATGAGTTAGGTCTATATGGGCTCCCAAATGGGACATGGGATCTGAAGTTTCCTGAAGAGCTGGTCCCACCAGATATGCCTGAGCCAACTTTAGGCATTAATTTTGCCAGATGTGGTCGCAAAGAAGAATGGCTTGCCAGTGTTGCTGTGCACAGTGATTCGTGGCTACTATCTCTCACGTTCTACTTGGGGAGCCACTATGGCTTGGACCAAGAGTCCAGGTGATAATCAGAACTATCCTTTTACGGAAAAACCTTCAATTAGTTAAGAAAATGCACAAATTATTCTTATCTAGTAGCATGTTGAGGTTTTTCTTTTTAGAAAAAACAATGAAGAATTATAAAATTATTCCTGTCGCTTTTTAGGTTCATGGAGATTGCTATATATTTATGGGGCTGGGAATTTTTGGAAACATCATAAAATTAATTAATACTCACAATCATATAGAATGTGTTGATCTTGTCTGCTTGACTGATATTATTGAATCCATATCAAACTTGAGCCTTCTTTTGATTGTTTTGACTAGCGTTTTCTTGGCACAATATTTCATGTACTTAACAAAACTACACTAAATTAGATAAACTGTGTATTAATTAGCTTACTTTTGTGTATGCAAGTACAGGAGTGAGCTATTTAGCATGATCAATAATTTGCCAACAATTTATGAAGTTGTGAAGGCAGCAGCAAAGAAGCCAACAAATGAGAGGACCTCAAATAACAGGAGCAAGAGCAACAAGTCTGCATCTCAGCTGGTACCTATATAAAATATACAGCTGTCTTGTGGAACAATTTCATTCAAAGTAGCAGGAACAACAAGTCTTCCATGAATTGAGAAATGTTTGATGAGTTTTATTGAACATACAACAGAGCACCTCTACTCTCTATTTCGATCGTATTCGAAATAGAGAATAGTGGTGAGGATATGATTCTTAATTGGTTGTTTTTTGACGAAAATGAGAGAGGGGTGCAGTGATTTGCTTTTCATTATTCTTGTTTTAATTCTGGTTTATATGCAACATTTTCCAATGGGAAATTTGCTCTTTTATATTTGATGTGAATTATTTGATGTATTCTATTTATGTTTCTCTGTTTTTGTGTAACAGCCGTCTCCCAGTAGAGAACATCCCGTTTCTTGCTCCAAAAGGGCCCGCAAAGCATAGAAGGTTGTTTTGGAGAACACGCTAGGGTTTTTTTTTGTCGTTTAACTGTTTTTATGTTGTATATGGATTGTTTGTACTTTGTTTGGCCATTTGTTATTTGACTCGTTTAGTTTCATTTTTGTGTTCGCATATTTCTGTTTGGTTAAGCTGATAGCTGCAAATAGATGTTTAATTATGCTTTTGTTATATGAGAAAATTGCCATGTAGGTTATTAATAGAAAGATATTCGTATCCGATGTTAGTGGGGTATTATCTGTACCGTAAGTTGATTTGTATTTCTTAGAGATTTAATCCTTTTATTAATGGATATTATTAGACATGCTTCTGTTTCATGGTTAAATAAACAAAGTTAATTCCGCTTGCCTAATAAATTAACTACTTGCCATGCATCAAAGTTTTCCTACTAGCTTCGATTCACCATTGGCTCATTTATGTTGGGTTTGTTTTTCTGTTAGTAAAATTATAGTTTCTTCTTTTGATACAATGTTGTTTAACATTAACACTGCCGTTTTAAGCATGTACATAGCAGAGATATGTTGCTTGAACTATTGACTATACATTCTATAAATTGAAAGAAATAAATTATTTTGGAGAAGCAAGCTCTCTAAAACTGAAAAAAAAACAAAAAAAAACAAAAAAAAAAAAAACTAAGAAAAACTCTCACAACCAAGAGCATTATGCACAACCCTTTTCATTGAAATTCAGCAGAGATCACAACATAACCAACTTGCCCGTCAAATTGCAAAATTACCCTCTCCACACATAATTCTAGAATCCTAAAACAAACTAAAAATTAAGAAAACAACTCTGACAAGCCAGACCAAGATGCATATCCCTTTTCATTAGAACTCTGTACAGATAACCATATGCCAATTTCCTAATAACTAAGAAGTCCCATTGAAAATTTGTGGCACTCTAGCCATGCTGTTAGCATATTTGAAGACTTCTGTGCGGGACCATCTTCCTCTCAAATTGATCATACCTTTTTCTTCAACTCATCCTGTCTCCGTTTCCCAACGAAACAACCTTGATGTGCCATCTCGATTCTTCATACGCACCATGATGTAAACAAATTGCCCATCAAACCCTACTGGTAATATGATGTGTCACTACTACAAAAAAAGAGATTACACACCACTAGTGGAAAAATGCACATCAGCATCGCCCTATTAGGATCGGACTTTTCAAAATTCGATACTGATCTATATCTGAATCGGACTTTATAAACAACTGATCTTAAAAAGAACAATCAGAATCGGTTAAATATTAACAACCGCTCTTAAAAGTGCTGGCCATATCAGAATCGGTTCTTTACAAAAAACCAATTCTGATTATCTACTTATTAGCATCGGTTAAATTAAATAACCGATTCTAAATATTATTAGCATCGGTTATTTTAAATCACCGACTCTGATTTCTTTGTTTTAGAATCGGGTTATTAATTAACCGACTCTTTCATAGATAGCCTATTTCTCTTTCTTAGATAGCACTTCCCTTTTCGATAGTTTAGTGAACAAGGAGGGTATTGAATCTACGGATCGATCGATCTTCTTCAAAATTTTCAAAACTCAGCGCTCTCTCTCCGTGGCTCACTCTCTTTCTCTCGGGTTCTGTCTTCGCCGCTCAGTAGGTTGAGGCGAGGGTTCCGACTCTCCGGAGGTGAGGTGAGGCGGCCGTGAGGTGAGGCGCGGTGAGGCAGCCGTGAGGTGTTGGGTGAGGCGGCCGTGAGGCGAGGCAAATAGGTGCGGTTAGGTGAGGCGATGCAGCCACCAGCCACCAGTTACAAAAGCAAGTAAGTTTTTTCGTCTGAACAAAATACTAAAAGATATGACAGCAAGATAGTAATGTGTGTCTGTACCATCATCTACTGGTACGAGCGAAGATAGCATATAATAAAACTCGTTAGAAGAAAAGCTGTATCTTTTAGTATAAAATTCGAAATAAAGAACTATCGACGAACGTTGGATTAACTTGCCTATTGGATCGAAAAAAGAACTATAAGTATAAATAGAAATTCAACGGAGGTTCAGGCAAAAAACCAATAAAAACCCTCTACTACGGCTTTGAGCAGTATTTTCTGTAGCTAAACAGCCATGGCGACAGCACCTGTACCACCAGTGGTACAGCAGCCGCCGAGACAGGTCAAGCTAGCGAGGGAGTGCGAGCTGAGAGTGGAGGTGGGTCCTGACATGCCTCTCCGCATCCGCCTCCTTGCCGGTACAGCTGAGGTTTATGGTAGCGAGTTGCCTCTAGACATCTGGCTCCCCATCCCTCCTCGCTCGAAGATTGCTGTTAAGTCTCCCATTTTTTATTTGAATTTTCAAGTTCATTGCTATCTTTGATTTCAATTTGAATTGGGATTGGGATGTGCACTTGTTTTATCAGATATTTACTTGGCACGGTGCAACTATCGAGCTTGATGGATTCAGTGAGGCTGAGTATACAGCTGATGAGGTGATTTTTTTTTTTTTAATGTTTTTCGGGCTTTGAATTGTTTCCACTGCAACTTTGTGAGTAAATTATGCCACATTCTATCTAAAGGCAACAGCATGTGGTTCACAATAAATGCTCATTTCATTATATTCCTGAATATGCTTTTGAGAACTCTTTGGGTTGAATATTTAGGATATTTTCTGACAAGACACCAGGACACTACATCGAAGCAGATTGTTTTTAAAAAAGAAGTAAATTCTGATTTAGGAACCTAACAGCTTTTCTTTAAAACTGTTTTGATGTACTCAGGAATTATTATTCAATAAAGTACAAGAAAATTGTACTAGCCTAGGGATTAACCTTTTGTACTGACCTGATGGCAATGAAGTTTTGATAGACTTGCCAGATTTGATAATCTGATCAAAGAGCTTAAACCTATTCTATTAGTTGTTAATGCATGCTGATAGCTTGATTTCCCTACTTATGTACATACCGACAAGGGAGTACTACCACAGGCACACACGGTGTCTGTAACATGCATGTCATCCAGGACATCCTCGTGCCCCTCTACAAGGTCGGTGAGGCCATGGAGTTTGTCCACAAGGAGATGGAGGTATGCTCTCTCTCTCTAGCAAGTGCTTTCTTGTTGTGCTTTGCAGTTTTAGAATTAACTCTTTAGAATGTTGAACCAATTTTGAGGGATTGGCAATCTGAAAACTTTGTTGGTTCTTTAATACTTGTGCACTTTTATCTGAAATTGTTGTACCAATTTTATGCATGAAGTTTCTATTGACTGCTTTAGCAAGCCAAAAAAAGTGAATAAAAAGAAGAAGAAAATAGTAGAAAAATATGCAGTTTTTGTATTTTCAGGGCCAACTTTGAAAATGGCTAGAAAATAGTAGAAAAATCCGAATGATGCAAAGTTTAGCTCTAAACCATTTGTTTTTCTGTCCTTTATTTAATTGTGTAACTAAACTTTTGATTTGGGCTTTGGATCAGTCTGCACTGACTGATCTGTTACAAAGGGTCATGTGAAGCATATGGTACTTTGTTTGGATTTGAAGAAATGAACTTTAGACAGCCACCATTTCTCACTGGATTACTCAAATTGAGTAATTCTTTTTTTGTTTTACTCATATGAGAGTGCTCTACTTTCTGGTAAAATTTCATGAAATTTGAGGCTTCCTAGCTGTACCAGAAAGGGGTCTAAACACAGGGGTAAGCTGGGAACTGTGCTGGTATTTTGCTGGTTTTTTTTATTTTTCAAAGGCTGAATCTTTAGAAAATCATAGAAAATGCATAGAAAATGCTATGAATGTAAAATTTGAGTCTAAGTTGTGTGTTTTTGAGTCCTCTCTCTAACTGTATCATTTATTTTACCATATTACCCTTTTATCAGTAGGTTCTGTGCAGATTTTGGATTGTGATTTTGTGGACTGTTTTCTGGTAAATGGAGCAGCAAAGGTGATACAATCTATGACTCTATGAATTTTCATGATTTTACAAATTTTCTTCTTATGCCTAATGACCATGCAAAGATAGCAAAGAAGTCATGTGTTCATGAAAATTGGTAGAGCATACTAGTGGTGTATAATTGCTTATTAGTGTACAAATGCTAGTTAGATGATTCTATGTAATTGTGATATTTTGATAATTCATTGTTATTATTTTGTTAAGTGACATGGCTGATGTAGTTTGATTAATTGTTGGAATTGTGATTGTTGAATATTATTTTGATAATTCTTTTGTTTGTGATTGTGGCATATTAATTATTGACCAGCTTAAAAAAAAAAAAAAAAAAAAAAAATGAAAACAGTGTCGGTTATCTACAGTAACCGATGCTAAAAGTGTGAATTAGCATCGGTTATTTGTAAATCACCGATGCTAAAAGTGTGAATTAGCATCGGTTATTTATAAATAGCCGATGCTAATTCACACTTTTAGCATCGCCTGTTCAACCGACCCAGATTAGTACCGCATTTGCGACGCCTGGGTCAGCATCGCCTCGGGGTCCGATGCTAATGTGCGTATATAACCGACCCTGATGTGTGTTTTTCCACTAGTGCACGGACATAAATGGAAGAGCTACACGGATTTCCTACCGTGTTTAAATCGAGGGTGTACGAATAGGTCAATAACTACACACGGACATTTGCCCGTGTGCAATTATAACGATTTCTACACGGATTACTTTATAAACAGCCGTGTACAAAGACCTGCTTGTGTCGCTCTCCATGTTACCGAGCTACACGGATATTACCTAAACAATCGTGTACAATTCTTTTTATACACGGACATTTAACTAAATATCCGTGTAGCTCTCCTCTTTCTACACGGACATTTAACTAAATATCCGTGTAGCTCTCCTCTTTCTACACGGATTTTAAACTAAATATCCGTGTAGCTCTTTGAACTATCATACATGGACTTTAGTTAAATATCCGCGTAGAATTAACTAAATTTTTTTTTTGTATTCGTGCACGATTATTTTTGAAATTACTCTTCTTACACGGATTTTTATTAAATATCCGTGTAGGATTGTCTTATAATTTTTTTTTTAGTTTTTTTTTTTTTGGCTAGCCTCCTGTTTTGCTAGCCAGTATTTAAATTTTTCAGATAGTAATTTAAAATTCATGTACATGAAATTATACAAAATTATACAAATTCATATTTAGCATTACAAAATTATACAAAATTATACAAATTCATATTTATCATTACAAAATTCTAACCGAAACCATAAAAGCATAAAATTCTAATATCAACATATATAACAAAAAAACATAAAAGAATGAAAGCATCAACATACATAACAAAAAAAAGCATAAAAGCATAAAAGCATGAACATATATAGACATTGTCTTTTGTACATATACAATCCCATGTGATCCATATAACATATACTCTTCAAGATCCAATACAATGTTTGTAGATCAAGTTATGTCCTTACCACTTAGTAACCATGTGATCAAGCTTTGGCCCATTTTTTGGTACTCACGTTGCCAAAACGTTGGGCTATGATCTAGTTTGGACCAAAATTTCATACAAACTAGTTGTATTAGATCCAACATATGAAAAAGAAGAGTGCCCATGTGATCCATGACATGATCCCTCTTTGTTAAAGGTCTCCAACATATTGCATCTCCAATAAAAAATACATTTTATCAACATATATGTGCATGCATGCATAATAGAGAATAACAATTCTCCTTTAAATTCAATTTTTTTTCAAATTTCAAATTTTTTCCAAACGTGGCAGCCCCCGCGCTTGGGCTCCCCACTCAGCCGACTTCCCCCCGCTTTTGTGTGGCTGCCCCTACGCTTGCTCCCGCTCAGCCGAACTTTCCGCCGTTTTTGCATTATCTTAAGAAATCAAGCATGCATGAATTACACATGACCTAAATAAGCAATAATAAGTAACAGAAAATTAGAGGAAGAAAAGAAAAAATATATATATATATATATACTAACCTTAGAAAGATAGAGAGGAGAAAATAAAAACTTCAAAGATCTCTGATCCCAGTTGCTAGCCTTTGTAGAAATCAGATCAACATTCAATACAGAGAGAGCGAGAGAGAGACAGTATAAAAGACTTGATCAAAACGGCACTGGAAGGAGAAGGCCTTTTATACTAATTAAAACCCTACACAGCCTTTTATACACGGATTTATACTTATTAATCCGTGTAGCTCTCCAAATAATCATACACGGCTATTTATAATAAAATCCGTATACATTTCTACCATTTCTACACGGATATATTATCAAAAATCCGTGTATATATTCCTACACGGATATTTAACAAAAATCCGTGTAGCTCTCTCAATTTTTTCCACACGGTCTTCTTTGCACATGAATTTTTGATCCCTAATAAACCGTGTAGCTCTCTCAAACAATTCTACACTGATTCTTAACTAAATGTCCGTGTATAATTCTCGCAGATTTTTTGGGCTTTCAAAAAATCATATTTGGTACACGGTTTTTATATAAGATAGGGAAAACCGTGTACAATGTGCAGTGTAGAATTACCATTTTTGTAGTAGTGTGTTGCCTGAAGAACATTTCAGACTGGTTATTGAGATACTCCTGCATGCGATGACAGAGGTTAAACGCATCCCACATGCTCTCCCAATTCGTGGCAAATTTTTTTTTTAATAGAGAAGAGCTTAGCTTGGCATACCATGCTCTTGGAGATTATTTTAGACCATAAATTGACTTCTTTAGCCTACATACGTGTGAAGAGTCAAATGTAGTATTATGACCTGGAGGGAGAGTTATGTAAACTTCTTCTTCCAGAATTCTTTGAAGGAATGCATTTTTCACATCCATTTGAAGCAAATTCCATTCTAAGTTGGTGGCTACCGACAACAGAATCCTAACCGTGCTCATTTTAGCTACTGGTGCAAATGTTTCTTGGTAGTCAATACCATAGGTCTGGGTGAATCATTTGGCCACTAATCTAGCTTTATACTTTTCAACTGTATCATCACTGTTGTACTTAATCTTATATACCCATTTACACCCTACGGATTTTTTTCTCTTTTGGTAAGCAGACAATGTCCTATGTATCGTTTTTTTCTAAAGCTTTAAGTTCTTCTTTCATAGCTTTATGCCAAACTGGGTTTTGTTTTGCTTCATCAAAAGTAGTAGGTTCGGTTTGATGTGTTATGTTCCCTAAATAGGCCCGGTATTCTAGTGATACATTTCTATAAGAAATATAATCTTGAATTGGATACATCACCTGATGGGATACATAATCCCTTAAGCTAACAGAAGGCTTAATTTGTCGTATGGATATTCTCACGACAATTTCTTCTTGAGTTGATTCTCCACTTGACTCATTTTCCTCATTTTCTCCCCCTGAAGGAATTGCAGTTGTTTCGCCATTTTGGTCGTCATCCATAACCTGTTCTTCATTCATTTCTTCTAGAAAAACAAAGTTATTTGGAGGCAACACAATTGGTTGACCTGGTGGATTTATTTGCTCATTTGTTTGATAATAGGGTTTGTTTTCAAAAAACGACACATCTCTTGAAAAATAAACTTTAAATTTTTTCGGATCATAGCACTTATATCCCTTTTTTCAGAAGAGTATCCTAAAAATATAGTTTTAACATAATTTTTGTCTAACTTGTCATGTCTTTTTATGTGTACGAAACATGTGCATCCAAAAACTCAAATATGATCAAGATCAATTTTTCTACCCTTGAGAATTTCTAGAGGACTCATATTTTTTAACCTTGCACTCGGTAACCTATTTATAAGATAGGTTGCTGTTAACACTGCATCTGACCAATATATTTTTGGAACATTATTTTGAAAAAGAAGTGATCTAGTGACTTCAAGAAGGTGACGATTTTTTCTTTCTGAGACACCATTTTGTTCAGGTGTATTAATGCATGTGGTTTGATGCAAGATTCCTTTTGACCTAAAGAACTCTAGAAAGTTTTTGTTTACATATTATGTCTTATTATCTGATCTAAAAATATTAATTTTCGCATTATATTGATTTTCAATAAAATAAAAAAATTCTTTAAAGCATGAAAAAACTTCATTTTTTCTTTTTTAAAGATAAACCCAAGTAGTACGAGAGAAATCATCAATAAATGTGACAAAATATTTAAAATGGTTATAAGAATCAACTGGGGCTGGACCCTACACATCCGAATGAATTAAATCAAATTTTGCTTCTGATATACTAGTAGATAAGGGAAAAGGTAATTTGGTTTGTTTTGCAAGCTTACACACATCACAATTACTAGAATCTAGATTATAACAAAACAATTTATTTAAAACTTGATCAGATGGATGACCAAATCTCCAATGTAGTAATTTGTCATGGTCTATTGGACTTAATGACACATGACATTTATTTATGGGTTCTTCTAGATAATAAAGCCCATTTTTTAAAAAACCTTCACCAATCTTCTTCCCTGATTCTTGGTCGTGAAATATCACTTCGTGTGGTGAGAATATTACTTTGCAATTCAAATATTGTGTTATTTTGCTAATTGATAAAAGATTTGAATTAAAATCCGGTAGGTACAAAATGTTCTTTACATCTTTTGAGAAAATTTTTGTGGTACCCAAACCTTCAATTTGGACTTTATTTCCATTTGCAACAAGTACATGTTGTGATTCTATAGTTGGTACAATATTTTGCAGTTTATTTTGGTTCCATGTCATATGATCGGTAGCACCGGACTCAATAACCCATTTACTAGTGTTATGCCCCAAATTTGCAAGTGTTGGACTACTGTTATTATTTTTAAAGGAAGATAAATTTGAATTATATAGTACAAAACCTGCGGTTTGTTGTTGTAACAGACTGTTCAACTGAGTCAAAAGCTGAGTTAGCTGTATTGTTGATGCCACAGAGGATCCTGAGGAGTCTGAAGTCGGTTCAGCCTGGGTTAATTGTGTCCCTGCTTGTTTTGTCGGATTCGACCCTGACCCTTGGTTTATTCCTCTTAGATCCGACCCCGACCCCTGGCTTACTCCTCCGAACTTTTGCTCATTTCTGCCTTTTCTAGCGCCGCCCCTCTCTCCCTTGTTCCGAGACGGCCGAAGATGCGGATGGAGGACCCAGCATCCTTCTCGGTTATGCCCTGCGAGCTTGCGGTGGTCGCACTAGTCGGCGGCTATGGTCCCCTTTGTCCTGGCCGTCGGGTTAAGGTTAGACAGCTGTGCTCGAAAGGCTCGATTCTCGGTGTTGTTTGATGGTTGAGGGTTCATGAGGGCCCTCCGAGACTCCTCTTGTTGGATTCTCGCCACCACATCATCAAATTTAGGCATTTCGACTGAGGCAAGAATTTGAGATCGGATTGCTTCATAGGTTGTGTCGAGTGCCCCCAGGTAAGTAAAAATGAGATCCTGTTCGGATCTTTTTTGGGTTTCATTTGGGTCTGTTGTTGGTGGAAGATACACATTGAGTTCTTCTCATTTGGACATAATTTCGATTACTAATTCATTGTTGCTTTGGCCATTCTGTTTGATTTGGGCAAGTTCTTGTTTGAGGCTAAATATATGTGCAAAGTTTCTTTGCTGGCCATACCTTCTTTTTGCCTTGTCCCAAATTTCTTTTGATGTGTCGGAATGCATGAGAACATTCAAAATTTTAGGCTCCATGGTGCTCAGTAGCCATGACATGATCATCTGATCTGTGGTCTCCCATTCTTCTATTTTTGCTGTTTCTTCAGCTGTTGCCTCGTTAAGTTTTGCTGCTTTGGGTTTTTGTTTGGTTCCAGTGACAAAGTTTAATTTTCCTTTGCCACCGAGACCAATTGTGACAGATTTGGACCAAGGGATGTAGTTGCTGCCATTGAGTATTATTGTTGTGAGTTTTGAGATATCTGATTGTTGAGACATGGTTGATTTTGGAGATACTAGTAAGAACTGAGTTTGCGGAATTTTGGTTAGTTGCTGGTGCAGGATTAATCCTGCTCTGATACCATAATGAAATGTGAGAGAGAGGAAATATGATGAACAGTATGAATTTTTTATTAAGAATTCTGATTTACAAGCTCCCTATACATGTATACTTATAGACTATTCTATGCTATTAGCCGTTGGTTGTTTTCCTTAATAAGAGATTGCTTGATCTCTTGCCTAATTACATCCTAAATACAGGCTAGGTACCAATTATAGCTATACAGCTGTATTTTGCATGCTAGCCTAATTGTTGCCTATTTACAACCGATGATGAATCTTCTAAGGTTATATGAACTGTTAAAAGAAACTGGTAAACTAGGAGCTAAGCCAGCTAGTACCCCAATGGAAACAAATGCTAAACTGGGGTTAGAAGATGGTGAATTACTACCTGACATAGGACAATATCAAAGGCTGGTGGGAAAACTAATATATCTTACAGTTACCAGACCTGATATTGCATTTGCAGTTAGTATGGTAAGCCAATTTATTCATGCTCCGCGTACTAGTCACTTGAGTACAATTGATAGAATACTTAGATACCTTAAATGCACTCCAGGTCAAGGGATTTGGATGAGGAAAAATGGTTCTAATGATGTGGTTGGTTTTTCTGATGCAGATTGGGCCGGGAGCTATGACAGAAAATCAACCACTGGCTTTTGTACCTTTGTAGGTGACAACTTGGTAACTTCGAAGAGCAAGAAGCAAAATGTTGTCGCTCGTTCAAGTGCAGAAGTAGAATATCGAGTCATAGCATCCACAGCGAGTGAGCTTATCTGGATTAAACAATTACTCGGTGACATGAAGATACAGCACGCAAGAACCATGCAAATGTATTGCGATAATCAAGCCGCATGACATATTGCATCCAATCTGGTCTTCTATGAAAGGACAAAACATATAGAGGTGGACTGTCACTTTGTTAGAGAAAAAGTGCAGTTTGGAGAAATAGAAACTCCGTTTGTCAGAAACAAAGAGCAACTGGCAGATATTTTCACAAAGGCACTTGACAAGACTAGTCATCTGAACATACTCAACAAGTTAGGTTCAATCAATTTATTTGAACCCCACTTGAGGGGGAGTGTTGAGAAATAATATAACCTCAGAAGATTCATCATCGATTGTAAATAGACAACAATTAGGCTAGCATGCAAAATATAGCTGTATAGCTATAATTGGTACCTAGCCTGTATTTAGGATGTAATTAGGCAAGAGATCAAGCAATCTCTTATTAAGGAAAACAGCCAACGGCTAATAGAATATAATAGGCTATAAGTATACATGTATAGAGAGCTTGTAAATTAGAGTTCTTAATAAAAAAATTCATACTGTTCATCATATTTCCTCTCTCTCAAATTTCATTAGCATGCAACCTATATCCCAACGGGACCCTTCAGTCAGTCTCCACACCTCAATTCGACCAACCCAAGCATTGCAAAACATGATTTCACCAGCGCAGAATCCTAGATGAATCCTTTTTTCTATCGCCGGCAACACTACAAACCCTGCTAAATACCTCTTTGTATCATACCATAGAAGGTACTTTGAACAACACTAATATATCACCCCCTTCACACACACTACTTTAATTGCTACCCAATATGAGCCTAAATTTACGCTCTAGCTCGAACGGGTCCATTTTCCAATGTCTGAACGAAAGACAGTAAACTGGAACCGGCAACCATCTCTATGGTAGCATAGGAGAGGTTGTACAAGTGTTAACCGATCCTGCAACTCGCAAGGTTCATAAGCAAGACCAATTTCATAGTAGGAGACTAGATTGAAGTTATCTGGGTTGAGGAAATTGAGGGACGGATCGGGGACACCTATCAATGCTGAGTCGGGGAAGAATGACAAGACGCCATCATTCATGTAGACAAGGCCACTTAATGAAGTGTCTGCTAAGCGAGACTGATCGGCTGAAAATTTTGCATCGGTGCTTATAATTAATGAATGCATTTCAATCTGTTGAGGTATTTAAAAGGGAGACGAGGTAGGATATTTTCATGAAGTAGGTGGTTAGGAAGATCTTTGCGTCTTTTGGAAGAAGCGAGAAGCGCCGCCATTCATGTATGAAAATAGTGTTGAGAGAAAGAGAGAGAGGGCTTCGCAGCTTCTGCGAAGATTTTCAAAAGGAGAGAGAGAGAGAGGAGATTATGGGTTATTTATAACGAACCATGAGTAGATATATATGAAAAGGTTTATTTTGGATAGTATTCAGAAAATTAGTAAAGAGGAATGCTGAATATAGCGATCAATTAATATTTCTAAACTTTCTTATATCTTCGTAAAAATATCAAAATATCCTATTTACTTATTTTTTTAAAGACTGACAGCAAATGCTATTTACTTATTTTTAAACTAAGTATACTTTATATTCAGCTTGCTTATTTTATTTAACCTAGATCTTCTATTAATTATTAAATTGGCGTTTTTATTGTTCATCTAATTCCAGACAACCTAACCAGAGAGTCATTAAATTAAGAAAATTCCTAAATATGAAACATATGATACTAGTTCAATGACTAAATTTTAACAACACATTGCACATGCAATATTGCAAGTATTTATAGAAGCTTTTTAAGTTAGCCAATGTTTTGAATGTTTTGACTATATAGCTCTCACGTTCTACAATTGGGGAGCCACTATGGCTTGGACCAAGAGTCCAAGTGATAATCAGAACTGCCCTTTATACTGAAAACCCTTCAACTAGTTAAGAAAATGAACAGATTATTCTTCTCCATTTGTACGTTGAGTTTTAAAAAAAAAAAAAAACAATGAAGAATGATAAAATTATTCCTGTCGTTTTTTAGGTTCTGGAGATGCTTTTTATTTATGGGGCTGGGAATTTTGGGAAACATCATAAATTTAATTAGTACTCACAATCATATAGACTCTGTTGATCTTGTGTGCTTGACTGATATTATTGAATCCATATAAAACTTTGTAATAAACCCTGGGATGAATTTTTCTAGTACTTGAGCCTTCTTTGTATTGTTTTGACTAGCTTTTCCTTGGCACAGTATTTCATATACTTAACAAAACTATACTATATTAGATAAACTGTGTATTAGCTTAGTTGTGTGTATGCAAGTACAGGAGGGAGCTATTTAGCATGATCAATAATTTTCCAACAATTCATGAATTTGTGACAGGAGCAACAAAGAAGCCAATAAATGAGAGAACCTCGAATAACAGGAGCAAGAGCAATAAGTCTGCATCTCAGCTGGTACCTATATAAAATAGACAGCTGTCTTATGGAACAATTTCATTCAAAGTTGCAAGAACAACAAGTCTTAATTCCATGAATTGAGAAATATTGAATGAGTTTTATTGAACATACAACAGAGCACCTCTCCTTGTCTCCTCTCTATTTCGATCGTATTCAATACTACTCTTAGTAGCCCTCCCTTCTATCTTGTTTATATCGAGACTAGTGGTGAGGATAGGATCTTAATTGGTTGTATTTTGAAGAAAATGAGAGAGGGATGCAGTGATTTTGCTTTTCATTATTCATTTTTTGTCTTATATATGCAACTTTTTCCTATGGGAAATTTACACTTTTGTACGTATTTGACATGAATATTTAGATTTATTCTATTTATGTTTCTCTGTTTTTCTGTAACAGTCGTCTTCCAGTAGAGAATGCCCCGTTTCTTCATGAAAAAATGGCCCGCTGGAGAACTAGGGAATTAAGCAGGTATAATGGAGAAGTGACTAATCAACACTTGGTTATTTTTTTTGTCTTTTAAGTGTTTTGATGTTGTATATCGATTGTTTGTACTTTGTTTGGCCATTGTGTTAGATGAAAGAATGTTGAACTATGTTCAGAGTGAAGATCGGATTTGTTCTCACTTGCAGTAATTTCACTCGTTGAGTTTCCTTTTCAATATTGGGTTTGCAGCTATTTTACTTGGATTTGTTCTAACAGTTTATACTTGATTACAACAAAATATATTGTTAGGAAGTTAATCCTTTTCATTAATGCATATTACTAGACATGCTTAGGTTGCATGGTTAAATAAATTAAGTTAATCATGCTTGCCATCCATGTTTTATAAGAGGAAAGCCTAATAATTGAACTACTTGTCATCCAATAAGTTTTCCTACTGCTTCACCATTACTTCATTAATTTTGAGTTTGCTTTTCTGTTTGTTATAAAATTACAGTTTTTTTTTGTACGATTTGGATGTACATCAACATTGTCGTATTAAGCATAGTCGAGGATATGTTGATTGGTTGAATATTCATTCTAGAAATTAAAAGAAATAAAAATGTTCCACACAACTTTATACAACATACAACTACTCAAGATAACTAAACAAAAACAAGCTCTCTAAAACTTAAAAGAAACGAAAAACTAACAAAAACAGTCACAATCAAGAGCACAACCCTTTTCATTGAAATCCAACAGAGATCACAACATAACCAAATTCGTTAGAAGACATCTGCTTGTGAAATTGTAAACTTAGATACCCACTCTACACAAAACTCTAGAATCCTAAACAAAAAAAAATTAAAGTAATTAAACAACTCTAGTGGCAAGCCAGACCAATATACATATATTTTTTATTACAACTCGGTAGAGAAAACCATATGCCAATTTTCTAAGAAGTTCCATACAAAATTTGCGGCACTCTAGCCATGCTGTTAGCATATTTGAAGATTTGATTGGATAACCATGGTTCCCATACAATGATCTGATCTTTCTCTTCAGCTCGTGCGGTCTCAGTTTCCCAACGAAAGAACCTCGATTTATTAATTCCATCCTTCTTCCGTCGCACCGTGATGTAAACAAACTGCCCATCAAACCCTACTGGGAATATAAAGTGTTCCATGAAGAACAATTCAGACTGGCTTTTGGGACACAATTGCATGTCATGACAGAAGTTAACTACATCCAACATACCGTCCCAACTAGCCGCATGCAGCCTATCCCAGCGGGACCCTCCAGTCAGTTTCCACACCTCGATCCCGCCAACCCAAGCACGACAATACATGATTTCACCATCATTGACTCCTACATGAATCTGTTCTTCTATCGCCGGTAACATTACATACCCTCCTAAATCCTTCTTTGTATCATACCACAAAAGGTGCTTTGTACAACACCAATATATCACCCCCTTCGCATAAACTGGTTTCCTTCCTATCGAATATGAGTCCAGATATACGCTCGTGCTCGAAAGCATCCATTTTCCAGTGTCTGAACAAAAGACGTTAAAATGGTACGAGTGACCATCTCTATTGTGGTTCAGGAGAGGGTAAACAATGGTGAACCGATCTGGTAACTCGCAAGGATCATAAGCAAGACCCATTTTATTGACAAAGTATAAGTCTCGGTCAAAACTTTTTGCTACAAACACCATCTCTTTGGTAGCAGGATTACACACACAGAGGGATTCCTTGCGACTGAATTCACCATGAAGAAGAAGGAGGCCATTTGTGCAGGAGACTAGCTTGATCTTATCATAAAAAGAGGTTGGGTTGAGGAAATTAAGGGATGGGTCTGGGACACCTACCAATGCTGGGTCGGGGAAGAATGATAACACTCCATCCCTCATGTAAACAAAGCCATTTGACGAAGTATCTACCAAGCGAGACTGATCGGTGGCAAATTTTGCATCAGTACTTATTAGTGAATGCAATTCTTTGGAAATGCATTTCAATCTGTTGAGGTATTTAAAAGGGAGATGAGGCAGGATATTTTTGTGAAGTAGGTGGTCAGGAAGATCTTTGTGACTTTCAGGAGAAGGGAGAGACGCCATTCATGTATGAAAATTGTGTTGAGAGAGAGAGAGAGAGAGAGAGAGAGAGAGAAGGGAGATTAAGAGTATGGGTTATTTTTAACCAATTTTGAGTACATATCTATATATGAAAAAAAGAAAGATATTTTGGGTAATATTCAGGAAATTAGTAAAGAGGAAGGCTGAATATAGCTCTCCATATTTTTGAATTTTCTTAAGTCTTCATAAAAAGTAACAAAATATCCTATTTACTTATTTTTTAAACTAATTAAGTATTTATTTTTATATTAGCTTGATTTTTTATTTGACCTGTTATTGACCTCTATTAATAATTAAATTGGCCACTTTATTATTCATCTAAAGGATGATATCTGAAGAGATCTTTTTGAAGAATTTATTAATTTTTTTAAGGTAGTTTCTCACCATCAAGTTCCTTCAAAGGGACGACATAGAGATATTTGATATGATTTAGAAACTTACAAACACAAGGAATTAAAAAATTGGTTTTATTAATTCTAGTATTATATTTATAGTTTTTTTCTATTTTTGGATAAGCTTGTAGCCATAATATTCCATTCCACTAGCTAGTTTTTATTGCATAGTTTATTTTCCTGTGAAAAAATAGAAAAATGCAACCTATAATCTAACTGTTATAATGAATGTTAACATGGTTAAAATCTAATTCCAGACAATCTATAAATTGATAGGTTAAATATTCTGCAAATGTATAATCCTGAACTCTTCTTTAGATATTCTTGAATACATTTATATGTATTTTTATATGATGAATTGAGATTGATCGGGTGAATTTGAGCTCTTATATTAACCCAGAAAAAAGAAAAAAAAATAATGGTTCGAATCTAGTAATTAACTCTAGTAGTTGATCTTCATTATAAAAATTAATAATCCTTTTTCAAATCCTGATAACAATTCTGATATTTTCCAGTTCATTATTATTTCCGGAATCACACCAATTTTACCGACTGTCATTGCAATCTTAAAAAAAAAAAAAAAAAGATACAACAAAAGTTGACAAAAATATTCAACTTTTCAACCAAATTATAACACAGCCACAAACTAACCGATTTTTATATTCTAATCAATTGCTAACAGAAATACAAATTCTTTTAACAAAACAAGATAGAAAACAAAGACATAATCCACAAAAAAAAATGCTAATCTTACGAAGGAACAGTTGCCGTCTTCTTGAAATCAATTTTGTCAACTTTCACCTCTCCATCGATCAACTCATAGACATAGACCACAACACGAAGGCTGTCTATGTCCATTAGCACAAAACTAGGGTTTACATCATATGTAATGCTGCTATAGGCACCTGTCGCTGAGCCCGGATTTATGACGACACCACCCTCATGCTTGTACGCCTTAAACTGATGGGTATGACCTGTTACAAGAATGTCAACATCTAGCTGCCTCTGGAGCATTGCTAGTGAATCCAAGTCACCCCACGGCACTACCTGTGAATATGTAAATATTTAGTTATTTATCATACAAACATTGAAGAAAGGGGGTAAAGATTTTGACAAAGCAGTTTTGGCTTCATGCAGCACACGGACTATAGAATCAAAACAGCGCTCAATATGGCTTGTGCACTGCATATAGCCAAAACTGCTCTGTTAAAATCTTTACCCCTAGATCCTGGGAAGCTACTAGAACATCGATCGAATAGACCAACTACATGAAATGGCACTTCATTTGAGAAAATAAAAATCTCTATTTGAAAGCTAGACTATTCTGTTATATATATGAACAAAATAAGCATAAGGAACGTTGACTAAGAAAAGGAGTATAATTCCAAAGCAAATAAAAAGAAAAAGTGCTACCTGATGGCCATGGCATAAGCCAAGTTTAAATTGACCAATGGTTAGTGTCTTGGTTTCGGGATACCTTGCATCCTCGTCATATTCCCCGCGAGTTATATGCAGGTCGGGACATAGGCTTTTCAGGTAATCATGCACCTCCTATATACAAAAAGAAATAAAAAGTACAAAATTAAAACAAAAACAGATTCATCATTTCAAAATAATTGTAAAGATCACCTGCGAACAATAAGTGGAGGTACGGTACGGTTCCCCACTTTTTGGAAAAATCAAATTTGCTTCCAAACTATTAATTTATATATTGACAATGACATAGCATTGTTACTGTTCTTGTGGCACCATTAAAGATTTTAAAAGGTGGCTGGAAGCTGTAAATATAGAAATGACGAAGGAAATGGACAAAATCAATTTACACCCCAAATCTCCCCTTACCATCCCTTTACAAGAATAATCGGGTACGGCAAGAACAATCGGGTTAAATAGCTAATCGGGTTCAAACCCATTAGCTAATCGGGTACTAGATAAAAAAACAATAAACTCTAAAAAATCATAATGTTTATTTGAAACTTTTTGCAATCTTTTGGATCGAAGATTATAGTAGGGACAGAAAGGTACAAATCATAACGTTTCAAGACCAAAATGCAAATTTCAATCTTTTGGGACATATGGGTAAATGGTGATACATCAGGACCATTATGGCAATTCAATACAGCTAAAACACTGCATATCTGGTATGAAAAAAGGGAAAAAAAAATACTGTCCTGTAATAAATCAGTATATATTATTATTTAAAATTTTAAAATGGTACATGGGAATGGTATGAGATTTGAGTTAATCGAACAGCTCTTTAACTCCGGTTGTAAAATCTAAATCCATACTCACAAATTGTTGGTAGGGTAAATTAAAATTTAATCCATAACCCAATAACGTATGCGCTGCAAACTATTTTTCAAAATTCAGGGTAGGGCAATTGCTCTACCCTAGGCCAATGTGGGTCCGCCCCTGTGCATGCATGATGAAACTTATGAAAATAGATTAGAGGAGACAGGGAGATATAGATGGATAGAGAGAGAGAGCAGCATCTGCCAAGCATTTCCAAAAAAAAAAACAGAGAGAGCACGAGAAAAAGAGGCTTATTTTTGTATTTGTTAATGAAATTATACTTCACAGTCACTGACAATGTTTCCAAAACAAGAAAAAAAAAAAAAAGAAAGAGAAAGAGCAGGAGAGAAAGAAGATTATTTAGTGCGCAAAGCCTTTCCTCAGTTTACGGTTACTAATGTTCTGAATTACAAATTCCAATGGACTTTTCATAACATGTTATACTACAACACCAAGAATTTCCATGTATCAAAAGTTTAACAATGAAAAATTGAAACTAACACCACTTGACACAACAGAAACACTAAACCAAGGTGCAATTATGGGACAACCCAATTTGACAAGACCAATTAAATATAATGTTTTAGTTGCATCGACATCTGGAGCAATGAATCTAATTGTGGTTTCTCTCCATCCTCACCATATTTTTTTAAGAACTATGAGGTCGGAGAAATTTTATGGATAGATTGCATTTGCTTGAAAACTGGATTAATTAATTTTCAAAGTTCAAACAGTCGATCTGAACCTTTCAACATGATCTCCATATCAAAATGTATTGTAGATCAAATTTTACAATTTTTACAATTTTTTTAGATAGGTAGAAAATCACTTGATATAAAAATTCCAGACCATTCAAAAGTAGTGATTTTCTACCTATCTAAAAAAATAGTAAAAAAATTCTAGAAAATGGAAAATATAGCTGCAAGTATATTTTCATATGGGGATCATGTTCAACGGATCCGATCGACTGTTTGAACTTTAAAAATGAAGATATTGATCCATAGTACGGACCAATCTGCGCTATGCATAGTATAGTAGCCTCACTTAAGTATAAAAGCTACTTTGTTTGCTTATACTCGATCAACAAAAAAATTGAAACCAATAGAGCCAGTTCAAACCCTAAATCAACTCTATAACAATAACAAACTAAACAGTGGACCAAGTATCTCTCTTAGACAGTTCAGGAACCAACTGGCGTATATATGGTATTTTTTATGTTATACCAGTATTTCCCTTGAGCAAATTCATATTTGAACCCCATGTGTATATAAAAATTGTTCCATTATGAACCCCATACTTGTAATTTTATACTTTTAATATGATCATTGCACTGATAGATATAGTATTTGACCACATTCAAAAAAATTCTGGCTGTGCCCCTGTGCACTGTATTTGATCCTATTTAGGATCTCATTGAACTATCTCAGTAAGTAACTTCAATACCAGTACCAGTAAATGAACCAAGCATCAGATCAGGTTGAACTGAAATTAACTAAGCATGATGCACTGCATCTTCAGAAGGTATAGAGAATAAACAAAAGTTAATTTAACAAATTTTACCTTAATGCAGAGATTCCCCGTGCAAATAATGTGCTGGATCTTTCCAGGTACAAGCATAGACTTGAACTTGGCTGGCAAATCAGGTGCCCTATGTGGTATGTGCAGATCTCCAATTGCTAGCACCAAAACCATCTTTCCTTTTTCGCTTCTTCTTCTTCTTCTTCTCCTTTTACTCGATTTAACGGTCGTGATCAATCAATTCCTCTTAAGTGTTCATCTGGACCTGTAGAAAAAAGGTCGGATCAGGTTGATTTTAGGCGAGAAAACGCTTGAATCGGAAGAGACTCACCGTTCGTGTTACGCCGATTCTTCTAATTTGTGAAAGAATGATTGATTCTTCACCTTTTCTTTTACTGATTCTTCGAATGCAAAGGGGGATTGATTGATGATCGGAAGATTGATTTTGGGGCAGCGTCAATCGAAGTATGTTGAATTCATGGAAATAAATCTGCTGTTATTCCCAAGGAATAACAGGAACCTGTTATTCCAATCTCAACCTTTCAAATTTCTATACGCGAATCTCGATGAAGTAAGTTTTCTTGTACGAATGTCAACTTAGATGAAAGGTAGAGATCGGAATAAGAGGTTCCTGTTATTCCTTGCAGATTTATTTCCTGAATTCATATAAATTAAGGTAACAGAATATTTATTTTTAGATGTTGGCCGTCCGATCATCATATGCACGACTATTAAAGTGAAAGGATTCTCATCGGACTGTCCGCATCTAAACAGAAATATTTTGTTACCTCAGAGAATATTGACTTCAATCTAATTATGTTTCGTTAATAAATTAATATCAAATAAGGTAACAGGATATTTGTATTTTGTCCTTGGCGGTCCGATCAGAAGCCGCACGAATATTGAAGGTCCGTCGATTCTCATCAGACGGTCTGTGTCTTAACAAAAATATTTTGTTACCTCAGAGGGGATTGACTTGAATCTAATTATGTTTCGTTAATAAATTAATTAATTTCAGGTGGGACCCAATATTAGATTAATGGGCTGTTGACCGGAGAATTAAGGTGTTTGGGCTTTATATTTTGGGATATTTATTTTGGGCTTTCATCATTGGGCCAGGTATTGTTTCTTTTTGTTCAATTGAGTGTTGAGCTAAAAGATCCAAGTTTTTTTTTCTGAAATGAAAGAATCGATCGGCAGTTGAGGCTGAAGCCTTTCAATTAACTATGTTATTAAAGGACTTCTATTCAGATTTTGAACATGCAACCTTTTCAAATATTGATACCATCATTCTTGCTTCGCAGAGATCGTAGTTAAATTAGTTTGGTAAATCTACCGTATAGAAAATGATGATATTTTATATAAATTTCATCAATCATTGATTGAGTTAAAAACTTGTAACGGTTTATATTTAACAGTGGTACAACCAGAATTTGAATCAGGGTGGGCAAAATTAATTATTAACAATTCAAATTTTCATCAAAATATTAAAATACAAATTACCAAACTATATATAAATCGATTATGCATTGGAAAATTTGGACTTTGCAAGGTAGGGAAATTTTCAGAGTAGAGCAACAATCCAATACAGTATGAGTTTATAAATGCCACTAATACTGAATGATTATTGATGCACTACTAAATGACACTCAAATTACATGCAACCCATCCATGAGGCTAGCTAACGACTCATCTTAATTTTTTATTTTTAGAAATATTTCTATTTTTTTTGGTGAAAAATATTTTTAATTTTGTTTGAAAAAAAATATTGTTAATATAATCTTAATATGTCCCAACTCCTAATTAATATATTTATACTTGTTATTTCTTCTCTTATTTTCTCCGAATTTTTTTAGTTGGAATTTAAAAAATAAAAATAAAAAATCACAGTTAACATGTCAACATTGGCAACTTTTCAGAACTTACCTTGAACACAGATTTAGTCTACGCACCAGAAAGGATAGGTACACTAACTAAAGATTTGCGCACCACTCAAATGATCCGTAGATCTAATTTGCGTAATGACACTTGTTGGTGCACAGACTAGATCTGTGTTCCTATTATGTTTTTTTTTTAACATATTGAAGTTTTGGAGGAGTTGTGAAGGAATTTGACTCAATTGATTTAAAGGCATAACTTTGTTTATAGATAAATGCATTGATCAAAGAATTGATAAAAGAAAGAAGCTAAACATGCAAAATTTTATCCCCATAACATAAGTTTACAATTAAATTTTTCTTTAAAAGTACATCTTGACTAATAAATTAGACTAAACAAAGGTAGACTACCTGACAATTCTGGCATTGATATGAAAAACTTATTGTTAGATTAAAAATGATGTTTTTGAAATTCTAGAATTTTAAAACAAGAAAAAAAATTTAACCTTGAGAATTTCTGTCAAAGCAGAAGTAGACTAAATGATAATTAATTCTGGCTTCGATATATCGCATCAGGCTCTGGAGATCAACCTACAAAATTTGATGTGAAAAATTACTGTTAGATTAAAACTGATGTTCTTTTTTTTTTGAAGGTTAGTGGCTTTAATGCCTACTAACAATTCGATTGATAGAAAACGTATTTACAACAAAACTGATGTTCTTGAAAATTTAAAATTTTGAAACAAGGAAATTTGTATAACCACCAATGTAAATAGTTACCCCTATAATTTTGGTTTAATAAGTCAATTAATAAACCTAATTTTTTAATTATAAATCTTAATTAATAAACTACTACAAATATAAATATTTAAGAAAGGGTAAATTAAATAGTATTTGGAGAGACTAGGTAAACTTCAGTGCATTCTTGCTAATAATTAAATAGTATCTGTCGGGGCTCAGATCTAGTCTGCGCACCAAAAAGGATCGATGGGCAGAGTAGATTTGTGAATCCTTTGGTACTGTTCGACAACCATGACTTAGAGCTTCTTAGTGCTCCTTAGTGCTTTAAGGAGTCTTAAGCTCACTGAACGGGTGCTCTTTTATCAAGCTTAATGCTATCTCCTTAGTGCTTCTTTTGTCCACCTTTCTTAAGCTTGCTTAAGTTTTTATGCTATTGTTTCACATGGCTTAAGCATTTTGCCAAGCTTAAAGTTTTGTTAAGAAAGTTACTTTCCAACTTTATTGCCGAACGGGCACTCCTTAGTACAGCTTAGAATTTAAGCTCCTTATTGCACACAACTATTTTTCAGGTTGTTGTTGAAGTTCGAGGCATTCGACCAGATGCTTCGTGTTCTCCACAATTCAAAGTTCAAGTATTCGATATGAAGTGCTTAACATGTAATTCTCCATATTAAAATGTTCGTGGAGACCAAATTTTACATTTTTTTTAGAATTTTTTTACTATTTTTTAGAATTTTTTTACTATTTTTTAGAATATTTGAAAATTACTGTTTTAATATGGTAAAAAATAATAATAAAATTCTGAAAACAATAATTTTTAAAAGTCCTAAAAAGTAAAAATAAAATTCCAAAATGTAAAATTTGATGTCCAAACACATTTTAAAATAGAGAACTTATTAAGTACTTCACATCGACTATTTGCACTTAAATGAAAACCCATTATTTGATGTCCAAACCCATTATTGAAAAGGAAACTAACCAAGTAAAATATATAACTGCAAGTGAGAACAAATCCGATATTTACTCTGAATATAGTTCAACATTCTTTCATAATACATGGCCAGAGAGCTCAATGCATGGCCAAACAATGTACAAGCAATCCATGCACAAAATAAAAACACTTAGAAGACCAAACAACCACCTGTCAATTAGTCACTGCTTCATCTTACCCGCTTAAAATCCTAATTCCCCAAATAACCTTTTATGCTTCCGGGGCCATTTTGGGAGGCGGCTGTTACAACAAAACATCAAAACATAAGTACAATAAATCTTAAATATTCACGTCAAGTACAAAAGAGCAAATTTCATCTGCACAAGCATAGGATAAAGTTAATTGAGAATCCCTCTTTCATTTTCTTCAAAATTCAACCAATTTAGTATCCTATCCTCACCACTACTCTCCATATAAACAAGATAGAAGAGAGGGCTCCTAAGAGTAATATCTAAATACAATCGAAATAGAGAGTAGAGGTGCTATGTTGTATGTTCATTAAAATCATCGAATATATTTCTCAATTCATGGAAGTAAATATAAATGCTTGCTTAATTTATAGATACACTTGAATGCAATTATTCCATAAGACAGCTGAATATTAAAATCTATAGGTACCATCAGATCAGATGCAGACTTGTTTCCCTTGATACTCTTATTAGGGGTGCTCTCATTTTTTGGCTTCTTTGCAGCTCTCGTCACAACTTCATAAATTGTTGGCAAATTATTGATCATGCTAAATAGCTCCTTCCTTTACTTCCAAACATACAAGTATGCTAATAAACAGTTTATCTAATATAGTGTAGTTTTTTAAGTAAATGAAATACAGTGCCAACAGAAAGCTAGTCATAGCAATCCAAAGAAGGCTCAAGTACTAGAAAAAATAATCCTATGGTTTATTACAGTTTGATATGGATTCAATAATAACAGTCATGCACAGAACCTGAGATTTTTGCATGTAATTTGCATAGTTTGTAGTACAAGAATGTTTGTTTTTATTACAGTTCTGATTATCACCTGCTCTTTTTGCCCAAGTCGCACCCCGAGTAGAACGTGAGAGCTAGTAGCCACGAATCACTGTGCACAGCAACAAGGGCAAGCCAATGTTTTCTTTCCTTGCCATCTCTGGAAAAATTAATGCCTATAGTTGGCTCTGGCATGGCTGGTGGGAGCTTCTCAGGCAAGTTCACATCCCATGTCCCATTTGGGAGCCCATATAAACATAAATTCTCCTTATCTGAATATTATTTAAACAATGAGAGAGGAAATTTTATTTGCAAGGGAAAACTACCATATAGGTATATAATACAATAACAAACAGTGTGTAGATTGGAAACTGTAACATGCCTCAACCTTTATCTATTATTAAGCATTGATGAAAACCAAGTTTATCATGCAACAGTATTTTTTAGTTCAGAAGAAACATACAAGTAAAACCAAATTAAATAAATAACTGTTATCACGTTCTTCTACACCTGGTAGCAACATGCATGCAAATCTCTTTGGAGATGTCATCAACTAATAAATTCTAATCATTATAACAACACTCACCAGGATCGCAAAGGCTGTAGAAAGTTTCGACTTCTGCAAAAACAAATTGATATGGAAATTAAAGGTAAATAGCAAAGAGGACAGAAAAGGAAATAAATGAAAATTATAATGGCAACAACACTGTAAAAGATGAAGATTTCAAAATTACGGTTTAGAAAAATAGAGGGGAAAATGAACAATAAAGGGATGTACCAAACCTTTTTAGAAGTACTGGCGCTTAAAACTTTAATTGTAACCCAACAAGTAAAATACTAAACAAAAGCCATACTCAAAAGTTTCAGTCTAAAAATAAAAGGCATCTTAATTTGCCTACCAAATATATTATCTGACAAATTTGCAAAACAAGACCTTTACAGTGGCATTTTACATTTTCAAAATAAATTTGTAACTTCCACATGAAAATTTCAGGAAGGAAAAAATTAATTAATTGTTGCTGCTTGACGATTAAATAAAGATTGGCTTGTATCTCTCTCTCTCTCTCTAATCATACAACCTCAATTCTCTCAATTAGAGAGACCACAAAGACAACAAAAAGGTGTTATGTTGTACATTTCTAAAACCCTCAGAGACTAAAGGTATCTTGAGTGCTATGCCACTAAATTCCAGCACTGTAATAATAAACCATGCACAGACTATACTAATTACAAGGTTTCATGCAAAATTTTGGAACCAAAAAAAAAAAACACGACAGTAAATGGAAGCCTTACCCGTTGTGAGAGCCTTCAAAATGCCAGCTCGTCTAGCTTTGAAATCCCTAAACAACCTCCGGAGTGTTCTTGCTTCTGATGAGTTAATTTCGCACTACAACCAGTTTGCATAGAGAATGGGAGAGATGAACTACGGTTCAGCTTATTCTTTAAGAAAAGGAAATTCTGGTTTGGTGTGTGTTCTTTTGATTTGGGGCTTTTATCATTTCAGCTTTTAGTAAACACCACACCAGATCAACATAACAAATAAAATTGTGATTTTTTTATTATTTCCAAAATTTCAGAAATTTCCAACCCCTAAGAAAACATCTCCATAAACCAAAAATCCACAGATATACTTCTATCATTCTTCTATTATAAGAAAAAAATGCACCAAAAGGAGAAAGCAAGAAGAAGTGAGTACACATCAATGTGCTGACAAGAATGTTTTCATTCCTGATAGGGAGAATGTCTGGTAGATTGTTCTTGGAGAGAGAGTGTGGAGAAAAGGAACAAAAGGACGGGAGGAAAGAAAGAGAGAATTACCTGGAGAGCTGGATCGTCGGAGGAGGTGGAGGTGGAGGCCACGGCAGAGGTGAAGGCAGAGGCAGTTGGCACCTGGAGAACATAAAAAAAAATCCACAGATATACTTCTTTCATTATTCTTTAATAAAAAAAATATGCACCACAAAGAGAGAGAATGGGAGTAAAGGAGGTGATAAAGAGAATGTCTGGTATATTGTTCTTGGAGAGAGAGCGGGGAGAAAGAATGAGAGAAGTACCGGGAGAGCAAGGACAAAGGAGGTGAAGGCGGAGGCAGTTGGCACCTTCTCCTCATCTTGATCGGATCTTTCTCTTTCTTTTGCCATTTCGATTTGAGGTTTTCTCCTCATCTTGTTTTGCTCTTCTCAGTTGGTCTGTGTGAGAGCGGGAGATTGGAGACTGATGTTTATTCAAATCATTTACCATGTCTGTCACTGGGCTTTGAGGGCCAAGGCTCTAGCCACGTATCACATCTTGATCGGATCTTGAAAAAAAGTATATGTATATTGGTCTGGCTTGCCAGAGTTGTTTACGGCTAATATCATATCGTTATAATTTCAACGTAAGTTATAACAAATTATTTTTGTGATTTCAGCATTCAAATAGTCAATCTGAACTACTCAACATGATCTCCATATTAAAATGTGCTTGAAGACCAATTTTTATATTTTTTTGGGATTTTTTTAGATAAGTACAAAATCACTGTTTTGGATGGTCCAGAATTATCTAAAAATAGTGATTTTGTATCCATCTAAAAAAATATAAAATTTTGTCTGCAAGCACATTTTAATATGGAGATCATGTTGAATGGTTTGGATTGATTGTTCGGATTTTGAAATCGCAAAAACTGACTCGTTATAACTTAGTTTGAAATTATAATAATATAACATTAGCCAGACCCTATTATTATTATTATTATTATTATTATTATTATTTTTTTAGTTTAGGATTCTAAAATTATGTGTAGAGTGGGTATATAATTTTGCAATTTCAAGAGCAGATCAGGTCTTCTTACAAAGTTGGTTATGTTGTGGTCTCTACTGAATTTTAATGAAATGGAAAATTAATCATTTTTTTTGTTGTCATTTTCAACAATAATGAATACAATTACATTTCATGAAATGGAAAAGATCATAATTGAAGTATTGGGCCTTATGAAGTTAGGTGATATGCAAATACAACGAAGTTTTCAGACTTTAGTTGTGGTTTTTTATTTACCCAACTAAAGAATTATAACATAAATAAAGGGTTAACTTTCAAACACATCAAACATACCTAAAATCAGGTGCTACTTAGTATTTTCAATATAATTTTCATTTCAATACTCTAATATGCTTTTAGTAGCATTTCGGCCGAAATGCTTCCAATTCAAAATCGGATTTTCAAAGTCCAAACAGTCGATCCAAACCATTAGATGTTCAATCTATATTAAAATCTGCTTGGAGACCAAAATTTTACATTTTTTGGAATTTTTTTACTTTTTATTAAGCCACTATGAAAATTGCTGATCCGGATGAACAGTAAAAACAGTGCAACCAAATTCTGGACCATGTGATCAGCAATTTTCAAAGTGGCTTAATAAATAGTAAAAAAATTCCAAAAAATGTAAAATTTGGTCTCCAAGTAGATTTTAATATAGATATCACATCTAACGGTTTGGATCGACTGTTTGGACTTTGAAAATCTGATTTTGAATTGGAAGCATTTCGGCCGAAATGCTACTAAAAGCATATTAGCCTATCTATCTATATATATATATATATGAGGAGGGATCCAATTACACCCTTTTTTATGAAACATCTTGGCATTGTTTTTTTGATAGGTCAATTTTGCGATTTCAAAATTCAAACAGTCGATCCGAACCGTTGAACATGATCATCATATTAAAATGTGCTTGGAGATCAAATTTTACATTTTTTTGAATTTTTTTACTATTTATTAAGATGGTTACAAAATTGTTGTTTTTCAATGGTCTGAAAACAATGATTTTTGTAATCATCTTATTAAATAGTAAAAAAATTCAAAAATATGTAAAATTTGATCTCCAAGCACATTTTAATATATCCATCATGTTGTACGGTTTGGATCGACTATTTGGACTTTAAAAATGGTAGGTGTCAAAGTGTGTCAAAAAAAGGGTGTAATCCGATCCCTCCTCTCTCTCTCTCTCTCTCTCTATATATATATATATATATATATAGAGAGAGAGAGAGACTAAGGTCAAAGTGGTAGTTCCTAGCCCTGGTGCAACCAAGTCGTTTTTGGATTTTCAAAGTCCAAACGGTCGATCCGAACCGTTCAAGATGATCTCCATATTGAAATGTTCTTGGAGACCAAATTTTACATTTTGTGGAATTTTTTTACTATTTATTAAGCCACTTTGAAAATTGCTGATCACATGGTCCAGAATTTGGTTGCACTGTTTTTACTGTTCACCCGGATCAGCAATTTTCAAAGTGGCTTAATAAATAGTAAAAAAAATTCCACAAAATGTAAAATTTGGTCACCAAGCACATTTCAATATGGAGATCAACTTGAACGGTTCGGATCGGCCGTTTAGACTTTGAAAATCCGAAAACGACTTGGTAGCACCGGGGGCTAGGAACTACCACTTTGACCTTAGTCACTATATATATATATATAGGGTCTATGAGATAGGCTACCATGCTTTGCAAATTAAAGCGCCTCTTGTGCTTTGGGCTCCTTTTCGGATTTTCAAAATTCAAAATGTCGATCCGACCGTTCAAGTTGTTCTCCATATTGAAATGTGCTTGGAGACCAAATTTTACATTTTTTGGAATTTTTTTACTATTTATTAAGCCACTTTGAAAATCACTGATCCATTGGTTCAGAATTTTTTACTGTTTTGCTACTGTGGCCATTGGATCAGCGATTTTCAAAGTGGCTTAATAAATAGTAAAAAATTTCAAAAAATGTAAAATTTGGTCTCCAAGCACATTTCAATATGGAGAACAACTTGAACGGTCGGATCGACATTTTGAATTTTGAAAATCCGAAAAGGAGCCCAAAGCACAAGAGGCCCTTTAATTTGCAAAGCATGGTAGCCTATCTCTAGGGTCTATATATATATATATAGAGGTTGGCTAATATCCGTGGTGTAACCAATTGGTTTTCCGATTTTCAAAGTCCAAACGCATTTTTTTTTTTGATAAAAGTGGTATATACCACTGATTTCATTAAGAAACGAGACCTACAGAGTTTTATCAGACGTGGTACCAAACCTCTGGTACTTGCCTGTCATATCTCAAAACATATCAACCAGTACATCAAATGCCAGCACATATCCTACTACACTATGAAACTAGAAAAGCTAAGCAATTTGCAACATAAAATTATCAGATAACAATATAGACAATAGCTAAATGTCAAAATCTGCGGAGTGGTCTATCTATAAACTCTCATTATCATTCTGATGCTCTATACCACTTGTTCCAGCGACCCTCTCCTCCTTCAATAGAAAATTTTCAAAGAAAACGGGCAATTGCATCACATCAGTAGGTAAAACTAAGGATAATGTAAGAAGAGTACCCCCGTTCTTTGAATCTCACCCAAAATTGTGCTAAAGAAATAATTTGAGATCCTATGGATCTAAGAGAAGTATGAATCCCCTGAAAACAAAGCTTATTCCTTGTTAACCACATGACCCATAGTACTGCCACTACAAAAGACAGGCACTTTTCGCGAGGATAAAAAGTGACTTTTCGCGACGCTAAACCGTCATAAATGTGCTTTTCTTTTTGCGACGGTACTTTTCGCGACGAAGTTCCGTCGCGAAAAGTGCCTATTTTGTTGTTGTGTGCCCCTCGCACAAGTTCGATCAAATACCTACCTTTAAAAGGAATTAGAGCATCAATAAACCATAATTCTTCCAAAGTCATAATATCAAACGTAAAGTTGTTAAAATCAGCTATCCAATTTCAAATCGTTTGAAAAAATGAACATTGTAAAAACAAATGATTTGTTGTTTCAGAAGCCCCACAAAACAGACAAGCTACATCACCTGACCAACCTCTGTCGCTCAAATGCACTCTAGTCAGTATCTTTTTTTGCTTAACAAGCCACAAGAAAATTTTAATCTTAAATAGAATCTTTGCTTTCCAAATAGTATCAAAAGTAACATTTTTAATCCCTACATACTCCAAGCACATTTTAATACATATTGAATGTTCAATGATTTGGATCGACTGTTTGGACTTTGAAACTGTAAAAATCGAAGTGTTTGTTCCACGGCCTAGGAACAAATGTTTTGATATTAGCCAACCTCTATATATATATATTAAAATCGTTGTTTTCCATTGGTGTAGAATTTTAATAAAATCAGTGATTTTCAAATCATCTTAATAAATAGTAAAAAAATTGCAAAAAATATAAAATTTGGTTTCCAAGCTGATTTTAATAATATCTGACGGTTTGGACTTCGAAAATCGGAGAACCAAACCGTTTGTTCCATGGCCTAGAAACAAACGTTTGTATCTTAGTCACACACACACTCTCTCTCTCTCTATATATATAAAATAAAATGATTTTTCTCGAAAAATAAAATAAAATATAATATAATTTACAAAATGTACCTCTCAAAATCACAAAATTTGTCATTTTTCACAAAGCTTACGTAATAAGCTGGATTTAAACGCTAAGATTAGATGCTAACAAAGAAGATAAAAATATCAAAAATATACTTAGCTCGAAAAATAAGTAAATAGTCTATTTTGACAGAAAAATAGAAATAGCGTTTCAACCTTTATTAATTTATGAAGAGGGTTCAAATGCCTCTATTTTTTGTGCCTCCACCATGCCTCCATTTTTAAAAACTTTAATAACTCAAAATTTAAAATTTAAAAGTCAAAATAAAACCGTCGGATATGATCTACATCATTTTATCTATGCATGCGTAAAAAATTATGACATTTCAATGTTGTTTTGGTTGTCATCAAGAGCTTGTAAAAAACGTACTAATGTGGATAACTTCTAGACGTTGATTTTTCAACTTATTGATTTACAGAAAAACAAAATCAAAATGTGATAATTTTTTATGAGCACATAGATAAAATGATGTAGATCATATCCAACGGTTTTATTTTGACTTTTAAGTTTTAACTTTTGAGTTATTAAAATTTTTAAAAATGAAGACATGATAGAGACACAAAAAATGGAGGTATTTGAACCCTCCTCTTAATTTATATTTCCATATTTAGAGTTAGGGTCCCTTATTTATACAACCCATACGCTCCTCTCTATCTCGCCTCTCTCTCTTCTCTGTTCTCTCTCTTTAATCGCCATTTCTCCTACATCATGTCGCCTCCCCCTTCTATCAAAAGGCACAAAGACCTTCCAGGCCACCTAATTTACCAAAAGATCTTCCCTCGTCTCCCTTTCAAATTCCTCAACAGATGCAAATGCATTTCTAAGGAAATGTATTCTCTCATAAGCACGGATGCCGAATTTGCTGACGATCAATCCCGCTCAGCAGACACTTCATCAAGCGGCCTTGTTTACATGACGCATAGCAGGTTATCGTTCTTATCTGACCTGGCACTTGTTGGTGTCCCTGACCCATCCCTCAATTTCCTCAATCCCAACTCTCGTGAGATCAAGCTAGTCTCCTCGACAAATGGCCTACTTCTCCTTCACGGTAAATTTAGAGGCATGATGTCCCTTTGTGTGTGTAATCCTGCTACCAAAGATAAGGTGTTTGTACCGAATGTTGTCGGGAAGACATATTTCTACACTGAAATGGGTCTTGTGTATGATCCTTGCGAGTTGCCTGATAGGTTCACCATTGTGGACCCGCTGCTGCTCTGCACTAAAATGGGTGTCGTGTACCAGTTTGATGTCTTTCGTTCAGACACCGGCAAATGGACCCGTTCGAGCCAAAGCATATATATTAACACGATTTCAATAGCGGTTAAAGCTTTGTGCGCAAAGGGGGTGATATATTGGCATTGTGGAATGTACCTTCTGTGGTATGATGTAAAGAGGGATATAGCAGGGTCCCTATCGTTGCCGGTCATTGAAGGGAAGGTATTAGGAGGAGTCACTGATGTAGGAACCTATGCTGGTGAAATCACTTGTTGCCGTGCTTGGATTGATGGGATCGAGGTGTGGAGCTTGACTGGGCAGTCCCACTGGGACAGGATACATACGGCAAGTTGGGACAGCATGGTGGCTGGGCTTGAATTCTGTCTTGGCATGCAGTTGCGCCACAAAAGTCTGTCTGATATATTCTACAAGCCGTCCATCATACGCCCGATAGGGTTTGATGGGCAGTTTGTTTACATCGCTGTGCGGCTGAAGCATCAAGATAAAACTGAGAAGTTGTTCAGTTGGGAAACAGAGACAGGACGAGTTGAAAACAAGGGTGTGATTACTATAAAAGGATCATGGCGCGCAGATCAAGCGTTCAATTATGCTAACAGCATGGCCAAAGTGCCGCAGATTTTTAATGCGACTTCTTAGGGCATATGATTGTATTTAGTTTTAGACTTCTAGAACTGTGCGTAATCTTGCAATTTGGAGAACAAAGGGGGTCTTTTAGAAAATTGGTTATGTTCTTATCTCTACCAGATGTGAAAATTTACTGATCAATACTGGAAAGGATTGAGTTCTATTGGGAATATTTTATTATTCATCTAAAAGCTATTACCAGCATATATACTGAGAAGGGTTGATTTCTAAGCAGAAATGTTTTGTATAATGCTTCTTAATATTTTTTTATTGATAACAGAAAGCTTAGTTAGTTTGTCAATATAAGCACACTGTACTCTTTGCTCCTCATAGGGACATGAGCAGGGTAATCAATAGGGGTATAAATGAAGTTGTCAACAAATATTCTGAATTATATTTTTGCACTTTTTTTCTGAGCTGGTGCAAATGGGATGTATTGAAGTTAATGTACCGGTTTGTTTTTTTCACATGAATTAGCTTTTCGCTCTTATAATGATTTGTTATTTGCTATTAAATTCAAAGAAATCAGTTTTTCTTTTCTCAAAAAGTCATAAACAATTAGCTTTTATGTTCTCTGTTCTGGTACGTTGACTTCCAACTAATATGATTGGATATCTACAGAATCGATGAAGGAAGTAATATTATTTGAGCAATCAAATATGTTGATATTGGCAACAACATGAAGAGGCAATTTGGTATTACCTTATATGCCGCTGCTGCCTAATTGATAAAGATTGTAATTAGATTTGTTAGGGTGAATATTACTTTCTATGTTTGATAAGAAAAGAAGGATATATTAAGGTATGCTGCTCATGAATTGAAGGGAAGAGAAAATACTCTGTAATAATTTTCTGAAATTAATAAAACAAAGGGAGGGAAGGGAGCTTCATGGAAGTGCTTGTGTTTGTGTTCTATCTTACATAACTCTAATATTTTTGTCACAACTCATATAAAAATAAATTCTAGATGGTGGTTCATCTTGTATATGGAATGCAGATTCCAATCACCTTTGATCTGATTTCTTCTCTCTGTTTTATTTATATATTTATTTTTTTTTGAAAAAGTACCATTCCTATTTTCTCAAATCGAAATAAGTTCAAGTGGAGATGAAGTTTTTTTTCATTTTAAATATTTACAAGAGTTGAACCAGTTGGATTTCGAACATGCATCCTCTACTTAAAGACTGATTCTTAACTAAAGATAATTAAAAAGTTAAAGAAAGGAAAAGAAATAAAAAGAATCATATTTAGTCAGTGTAACATTAGTAAGCGTGTCCAATCAATAATATTAAACTTCCTAAGCAATACACAATTGCATGCATTAGCTAAGCAGTGCATGCACTTGTAATTTTAGAGCTAAAGAAAGATTAAATTTTTACAGACCAATCATTAGTATCACATACATCTTACTTAAAATGGTTAAACAAGAAAAGAAAAGAAAAGAGAATTGCAAGAGTAATGCAAAGATCAAGCCATGATATTGAAGTAAAAAAAAATTGAAAGGAAACCCAATATTAGCATATTTGTAATTATTGAACAGTCTTTTACACAGAATTATTAAGCAACCATATAGTTATGCAAGCAAAGCACCCATTTTATTTGAAGAGTAAGAAGAGTCTATATATTAAACATTCATATATATCCATTCATATCTAACAATAATTAGCTGTTTATTATTACTCACGGCAAACTTGTAGGAAGAAGGAAGGAACCCTTTATATATATGTACATTTATATGTGTATGTATATGTATATGTACATTTATATGTGTATGTATATGTATATATATGTGTGTGTGCACAGGTGTAGAGTACCACCGACGATCCGTCTCTAGAGCTGAAAGGGTTCAAGTCTATAGTCTGCCAACCTTGATTTGTAGGCAGCTCCCTTGTACTCTCCCCATGTGAAATCCTTGTACAAGCTCTGCTCTCCTTCCTCCATGAGCTGTGGCAAGGGAGCAATTCGCTGTGTCAATGGGGGACCTCCAAAATATATCATAGAAACCCTAGATTCCAAACTGTTTGCCACCACCCTGTGCTTTACACTCCTGAACCTCCCATTTGTCAGAACCTATGTGTTAAAATATGTATACAACATTTAGCATTGCAATGCACAAAGGAATCAACAATTCTCTGGGGGCAGGTATATTGTGTGTGTGTGTGTATCCACTGGTACAGACATAGAATTTATATCATCTAAGGTGTCTCACCTTTTGAGCTCAACCATATGCAAGCTAATTGGATTAGCTAGTGGGCAACAAAATGAATACTAAAGAATTACAAGTGCAATGAAAATTAGTGCTAAAAAAAGAAAAATATATATTTATGGAGGATGGACTAAGTTAAGTTGATATCAAATTTAAATTAGTCCAAATTAAATAATAGACCTTTGCTAGGTATTATTCTAACAGATAGATTGTGACATCTTTTCTATTTAAAAGCAATACACTTGGAATATCTTTTCTATTTATATGAGTTTAATATAACAAGTAACTAATAAAAGAGATGGTGACATCAATTATATTGCAATAAAATAAGTATGATTTATTTAGTAAGCTAATAATAATTACAATATTAGCACACGGTAAATCCCAATCTAGACATTGTTAATGTCATTGTAAAAGGAGTTGGCCTAGAATATATATATTGAGATATTATCATGAACTTTAAAATATTAGTGTCTATGTTGTTATGAAATAAACAGTTTAATGAAATCATGAGGTAAGTGAAGTTGAAGCAAAAGTATAAAAAATAATATTTTTCCTCTTATCAAAGTACAAGTAGGACATTATTATTTTCTTTTCCAATCTGGACTTAGTTGTTACAAATATTCAATAGCGTTACTCAAAGAAATAGGAAATTATGCTATAAATATATAACATAACCATATATATCCACTGGGCCCTATTGAAAATGAATACTTTGCTTAAAAAGTCAAGCAGATTCTTTACTAATAAGTAGAGAAATTTCTTTGTATATGAAAAGATACAAAAGTATCTTATTACAGAGAGGAACCTATTCATCCATGAATTATTCTACTTCCTTTAATGGACTAAAACAAACCACTATAGGACTATAGCAAATTGTGGAATACAATATATGTTTTACTTTAATACACAATTAACTTGTTGAATTTCACAAGTATATATTTTCTATTTCTCCACTTGTAGAATTACTAAAAACAATGTTGCATTTTTTCAAACCAAATTAGTATATAAGTTTAAACATGAAAGGAAAATTGCAAAAGTCACTAGATAAAAAAAGAATTATCTTACACCTGAAGGGAATCTCCAACGTTTATAAAAAATGCTTCCCGATCCGACGGCACCAAGACCCACCGGCCATCACTCAATGCAATTTGAAGTCCTGATGTACTATTCGATCTCAATACCGAGATTAACTGTAGGTCGGTGTGCTCACCAAACCCGGTAAGGCCCCCATTAAACCCCTCATGAACTAGGCACGGTGGATAGTGGTTCAGCCTGAATATCTCATGACATTCACTGCCTTGTACTAATTTACTGATCGTATCTCTTTGTTCAAGTTGCAATCCATCCACCATTTGTTCGAGCACTTGACAATTGAGTTTGCGCATCGATGATATGTAATTGCAAAGAGCAGATCTACATAAGACATCACAATTAAGTAAATTATAGCTTGTTATAATTTAAGGTCCCATGATGTATGTTAGTTATATTGTGAACAATTGCTTATGTTTGGATGGAAATGGAAACTGAGCTTTTCTCTAAATGATATTAAACATAATTTCTTTTCATTTTAGATAGATTAAAAAAAAATATGTAATGTACTTGTTATATTTTTCAGAGTAAATGGTGTCAGATTGAAAACTACATCTTGTTTACCAATTTCAACTTTTGCACATTATAACTGTTCATTACTAGAGTAATTAATTATTTAACAAAGTACAGTCATGAACATAGTACAATTGTTACCTAAAAGAGCAGCACAATCTTGTACCAAAAGTAAAACAAAACAATGAAACCTATGAAAAAAATATATATAAGAGAAAACCCCACTGCTTACCGAAACGATGAGGAAGAAGGATCTCTTAGAAACGCAATCGAAGATTCACAAAATGGTTCAGCTCTAGTAGCAATAAGAAGATATTCCAACCAACCAACATCACCATTCATACCAATTTTCTTACTTCCATATCCGAATGGATTTGACGGCCCAGATTTCTCCTTCTCCGACTGTGGCATGGCGAAGAATTTCACCGCCTCAGCCTCTAGCTTCTCCACCAAATCCATGGATACTCCATGATTTGTAACCTTGAAGAAACCAAACTCTTTGCATGCCCGCACAATGGTTTCTGGTGAATTTGAGCTCGAAAGATCAATGGTTGGGATTGAGGAAAGGTGGTCTCCCAGGTCAGGGGATTCGATAAGAGATATTTGGTCTAGTGCTGGATTTGCCGATAGAACCATGGTTTGTTTATAGAGAGATAAAGAGGGTTGGAAGTATAAGTGAAGGTTTGAGAGGGAGATGAAGATTGAATGCATGTGACAAATTAAGAGGGAATGGAGGACGTATATATAGAGAGAGATTGCATGCATTTGTATGTGAACAGAGACAACAGAGCACCACAGCAAAACAGGGGGTGTGTTAATTGCCATAGTAATTGTTCATTGTTGGTACTTTTCTGGATAACCCCATGTTTATCAGAAAATTGTTAAATCATTATTAATGCTTTCTTCTGAGTCTGATTTGTTATAAAGTTTAAGCCAAGTTTTTAATAATAGGAATAATGTTGAATGTATTCTCATGATGAAGAGTTGGGTTAAAATGGGTCATTGTTTTTTAATCCAAGTCATAACCTATATTTTTATCTCAATTTCCAATTCTAATAGTTGATCCGAATCGTTCAATGTGACTTTCATATTAAAATGTTATTTAAGAACAAATTTCATATTTTTTGAAAAAAAAAATAATATTTTTTAAATAGATACAAAATCACTGATTATAAATGGTTCAAAATCTTCTGATTTTGGACTTATATAAAAATAGTAAAATACTTTCAATAATTATAAAATTTGGTCTCCAAGTATATTTTATTATCATGATCAAGTTGAGTGATTTCGGATCAACTATTTGGACTTTGAAAACGGAGATAAGGATATGGGACTGAGTGGGGCACAAAAATAATGGAACATTTTAACCCTACTCCATGAATAAATAGTTGTGTTGACAAAAAAAATGTTTAATAACCATGACAAGCAATCAAATTGTTGTTAAGATAAATTCTAAAATTATAGATATTGTATATATAGTTTAATTAGTTACGTATATCAAATTTGATATAATTTCGAAAACCGTTTGATCATTCATTGAGCAGTTAAAATTATATCACTAATGATTCAAGATCTATGACTGAATGATTTTCAAATTTGGTTCCATATTTTTTTTGTTTTTGAAATACAACCGGCTGATCTAATTAAGCCACTCAATGTAGTCTACATATCGAAATATTGTTGAAAATTCAAATTTACATTCTTTTTTACAAAAATCACAACTTTTTTCAATAGAAAGAAAACATGGATACTAAATGTTTTATATCAAATTACTTGAATAAATATGTTTTGCTATCAATAGGACAAAATCTAAAAATAATAAAATTTAATTTCTAACAAAGTTCGTTATGTAGATCATAATGAGTGACTCACAGCGATCATTTATATTGTAAAAAAGCCAAGTAGTTGTTCACACTATTTAAAGATGAAATATTTAATTCTCATCTTTATTTTAAAAAATAGTTAGATAATAATGCATAAATCTCTATTTCAAAATGAAGACTCAACCTCCACCTTTCCTAAAGGAAAAAAAAAAAACCCATAATAAATCATAATGTTTATATATATATAAGCAAGAGTCCTATGTTATAGCTTTACTCTTCTCTATTTCAAGATAAAGATGAAGAGAGAGGCATAAGAGAGATATTCTCTTTTTATTTAGAATAAGAAGGAAACCGTATTTTATTTCGTATGGATATGAAATTAGTTTTGATATAAACAAATGGTTACTTCTATTTTGAGTGCTCATTTCTAAAAGTTCAGCGCACAAAGATAATCTTCTATATATAGTTACATAGCTTGTGAACTTAGTTAATACTTCCCAAAAAAAATTGTCTAAATTAATAATCTTTATATATAAAGGAAAGTGTTTAATTAATGAGAACAAAATATAGTAAGCTAGCTGAGCAACATATTTTTATATGGAAAATACTATTGGCAAATACAACATTTTAGAGTAATCATATTTAATGAAAATTAATAAAGTAGTATCAATTAAAGTACATAAAATAATTGAGTTTTCATACTAATACACACACATACAAATCTAAAAAGTTAACTTATTCCGCATTATTATTATTACTGGCATTATCATCATCATTATAAATCCACAATCAAACGAAAATAATATAAGCCATCTTAACTTAATCATAAGTTGAATTAATTCCACTATATCATATCAAGTTGAATAAAATGAAAATGGTTTCCATTTTTCGCTTTGTCCTACTAAAAATATTTCACCGGATTTTGAATTTGATTGGTTCCACTATGTCAGATCAAGTTGATTAAAATGAAAATGATTTCCATTTTCACTTCCAAAGCGTACATATTTGAATTTTGATTGTACAATTTTGATACGAAGTCTATTGAGTAAAGAAAGAGAGAAGGTGAAATAAGTATTCTGATTTGAGAAGGTGTTACTATTTTTTCTTTATTAACGTGAATTATATGAATTCTCTCCATTTCTATCAAATACATGGCTAATTTTGTTGTTCAACAAATTGGTGGATTTCAACATCAATTTTGAATGCATGAACCTATGGATGGATGCACACAGAATCAAGAATTATCATACCAGATTCATAAAAGAGGAGGGATCCAATTACACCTTTTTTGGTGACACATCATGACACCGTTTTTTATATAGGTCAATTTTGCGATTTCAAAATCCAAACAGCCGATCCGAACCGTTCAACATGATCACCATATTAAAATGTGCTTGGAGATCAAATTTTACATTTTTTTTGAATTTTTTTACTATTTATTAAGATGGTCACAAAATCGCTGTTTTTCAATGGTCTGAAAACAACGATTTTTGTAACCATCTTAATAAATAGCAAAAAAATTCAAAAAAATATAAAATTTGATCTCCAATCACATTTTAATATATCCATCATGTTGAACGGTTTAAATCGACTATTTGGACTTTAAAAATGGTAGGTGTCAAAGTGTGTCACCAAAAAAGGTGTAATTGGATCCCTCCTCTTCATAAAATTCTGTTATGCTAAAAGTGTTCTATTGAATTTTGGTGGATTATTTCTAACATTAGAAATTTATGAGAAAAACCCTCAAGAAAAGAAATTTATGAGAAAATATCATATCGTTACAATATTGGCTTCTATTGGTACATGTTTATTTTCATGTATTAGTGCTTTATCATTATTTTTTTGTCTGACACATGTTTATTTTCATGTATTATATGAACTGGGTTAAGTTTAATTCTGTTAATCTAAAAGATACATTAACAAGAATTTGCATAACCCATTTTAGAAAGAGAAAGAAATTTTAATTAGGTGTCATATGTAATTTTAATATTTACATTTATGTAGAGAACGAAAAGGAGAGCGGATGTTATCTGTTTAATTTTCATTCATGAGTAAAGATACAAAAAATATATATATTGATTGTTTGCCAAAATAAAAAATTGAATTATTAAAATTTTCAAAAATAATTAATTATGGAGTGATTTCTCCTCATAAAATTATTATAAAGATACGGATGGACATAAGTATTACAATGATAGAACGTTCATATTTTATTTTGCCCGTCTAAACTATTCTTTAATCTTTTATAGTTTTCAATTTGTTTACTCTTGTTATCAATTATGAAAATTAAATTGAATATAAATTGTTGGACAAAAGCTAGATGGGCTTGAATTCACTAAGAAAATGATGTGCTTTAATATCAAAATTTAAAGTAGTATAATTGTAGTTGGATGAAAACAAAAAAATAGAGTCCAAAACAGTATAATTTATAGGGTCCAAAATAGAAAGAAAAAAAAATAGGGTACCGGTCATTTTCTGGCCGGTACCCTATTTAAATAGGAACCGGCCATTTTCTTGCCGGTATGGACATTTTTATTAATTTTCAGCGAATCTGGACATTTTTATTAATTTCTAATTAACTTTGGATATTAATAAAAATAGCGGGAAATCACCTGATCAATCTCAAATCATCATTTAAAACAGAGCTTAAATTTTAATGTGAGGTGCTATCTAGAGTTTCCAAAAAAAAATTTAAATAGCCTGTATGAGAAAAAATAACCTTATCATTTATAATGTTTATTTCAAAAAAAGAAATCAGTTTATCTTTTTTGGACGCACGCGCTCTCTCTCTCTGTGATTTTCTGAAATTCAGAAAAAATTCCAACATCCCAAAAAATAAAAAATTGCGGTGTCCTTGAACTAGACATTTAATCCATATCATTTAATAATTATTTATTTGAACAGTTTTTTTTATAATTTTCAAAATAAAGTTCAAATTTAAAATCCAACATTATGGGCTTGAGATTTGATGTATTTTACCGTACATATTTATAAAATTCAAAATATGTGGAGAATTGAAATTCAAAATAAAGTTCAAATTTTTAGTCCCCATAGCATATCTATAATATATAATTATATATTGAGATTTGATTGTATAAAATTTTACTACTAATTATTAACTGTCCTTGACGTATCATCAAATAATATTTAATTCAATGTAATATAAAAATTCATTGTCAAAATTTTCAAAATAATAATTATCAATTTTTTTACCATCTTTTAGATATTATCAAACAGCGCTTAATATGTCTGTTAATTATGGCAAGTGACCAATGGTGTACAGTAATTTACAAAAATAACCTTGTAAAATCACAAAATATGTCATTCTTTTCACAAAACTTATGTAATATAATTTGAGTTAAACGCTAAGAATAGATGCTAACAGCATGCAATTATTTCAGAAATAAAGACCTCCGTGCCAGTTCACACACTAAACAGTTAATTAATTATTAATAGAAGGTCAGTAATAAATTAAACAAGGACACAAGATTAAAATATAAAAAATATACTTAGCTTAAGAAATAAGTAAATAGTTAATTTTGAAAAAAAATTAGAAATAGCGGTTCTAACTTCCTTAATTAAATGCTTTTCTATTTACTAATTTCATACTTCTATATTTACAGTTTAGTGTCTGTTATTTATATAACCCATAGGCTCCTCTCTCGTCTCTCTCTGTCTTCTCCCCTCTCTCTTCTCTTTCTCTCTCTTTGATAGCCATTTTCCTACATCATGGCGTCTCCCCCTTCTACCAAAAAGCACAAAGACCTACCTGTCCACCTAATTCATCAAAGGATCTTACCCTGCCTCAGTAGATACAAATGTGTTTCTAAGGAAATATATTCTCTCATCAGCACAGATGCCAAATTTGCTGCCGATCAGTCCCGCTCAGCAAACACTTCATCAGGTGGATTTGTTTACATGACGCGTAGGGGGTTATCATTCTTCCCCGACCCGACACTTATAGGTGTCCCCGACCCGTCCCTCAATTTCCTCAACCCAACATCGATTTGCGAGATCAAGCTAGTCTCCTCCACAAACGGCCTCCTTCTCCTTTATGGTGAATTTAATGGCATAAAATCCCACTGCGTGTGTAATCCTGCTACCAAAGAGATGGTGGTCGTACCAAATCCTGTAAATGTTGTCGGGGAGAAATTTGACTACACTGAAATGGGTCTTGCGTATGATCCTTGTGAATCGCCAGATCAGTTCACCATTGTTCACCCTCTCATGTACGATCGTAGAGATGGTTCCCATGGTGCCCACTACCAGTTTAACGTCTTCCGTTCAGATACCGGCAAATGGAGCCAATCAAGCCAGAGCATATCTCTAGACACAATTTCAGCAGCAGTTAAACCATTGTGCGCAGCGAAGGGGGTGATATATTGGTGTTGTGGAAAGTACCTTATGTGGTACGATACACGGAGGGATACAGCAGGGTCCTTATCATTGCCGGAGATAGGAAGAGTCATTGATGTAGGGGTATGTGCCGGTGAAATTACATTTTGTCGTGCTTGCAGTTCCGAGATGGAGGTTTGGACACTAAATGGTAGGGGGTGGGAGTCCCCCTGGGAGATGATACATGCGCAGGATTGGGACAGCATGGCAGATGTGCTTGGCTTCTGTCCTGGCTTGGAGTTGAGATACCAAAGCATGTCTGATATGTATTGCATGCAAAACATCATACGCCCGGTAGGATTTGATGGGCAGTCTATTTACATCGCTGTGCGGCTCAAACATCGAGATAAAACGGAGAAGTTGTTCAGCTGGGATCTAGAGACGGGACAAGTTGAAGGGAAGGGTGTGATTACTATAAAAGGATCATGGCGCGAAGATCAAGTGTTCAACTATGTTAACAGCATGGCCAGAGTGCCACAGATTTTTAATGTGACTTCTTAGGAAATCGGCATATGATTTTGTTTAGTTTTTAGGATTTGAAGAACAAAGGGGGTCTTATAAGAAAATTGGTTATGTTCTTAGTTCTACTGAGTTTTCATGAAAAAGAGATATGCATGCTTCTAATCTTGCAAATTTGATTATGCTGTTAATTAAGTTCTTATCTCTACCTGTGTATAAAAGTTCACCGATCAATACTGTTAAGTTGAAAATATGGAGCCAAGTGCCACTAATATTAGTTATGTTTCTCAATACTGGTAAATTGAAATAAAATTCACTGGTGTAGAATAAGGGGCCAAGTGCCACAGATATTGGTTATGTTCTAAATACTGGTAAATTTAAATAAAATTCAGATCAATTTTAGGTCCGTTAAGCAATTACCCTATTGATTTCAATTCTATTGTCATGCTCATTTCAAAATTCAACAGTAGAAAGAGCTATATCAGTTAATGCAGTATAAAACATTAATCATGTTTTCTTTTCTGAATGATCATGAGAAAGTTCAAATTAAAGACTTCATTAAATAAGTAAAAAATATAATTTTCCGAAATATTTAGTTATTGAGGAGGGTTCCAATGCACCCTCTTTTTTGTGCTCCCAATGCACCCACATCATTTATCTCCGTTTTTAAAGTCCGAACAGTCGATCCGAGCCGCTCAACATAATCTTCATAATAAAATATGCTTGGAGACCAAATTTTATATTTTTTTGAATTTATTTACTATTTTTTTGAATAGATACAAAATCACTTTATCGGATGGTCCAGAATCTCCTCAAAACAGTGATTTTGTATCTATCCAAAAAAATAGTAAATAAATTCTAAAAAATATATAATTTGGTCTCCAAGCATATTTTATTATGAAGATTATATTGAGCGGCTCGGATCAACTGTTCGGACTTTGAAAATGGAGATAAATATATATATAATGTGGGTGCATTGGGAGCACACAAAAAAGGGTGCATTGGAACCCTCCTCTTAGTTATTACTAGTAATATAGCATATAAACACCACGATCGATCAAGTATAGGCACTTCAAAGAAATATAAATACATCTGAAATACAGATAAGAGGTGCACAGAAAGGGGTGCAATTAGCACTCCTATTTTTAAGTAGGGCAGCTCAAATACCCATTCCTTTCGTGCCCCAATTATACCCCACATCCTTATCTCTTATTTCAAAGTTCAAACAGACGATCTAAACCGTTCAACATGATATCTATATTAAAATGTGCTTGGAGTCTAAATTTTATATTTTTTGAAATTTTTTTACTATTTTCTTAGATAGGTGCAAGACTACTGTTTTTGGATTGTAACAAAATTTTCTAAAAAACAGTGGTTTTTACTTTTTATACCTATCTAAGAAAATAGTAAAAAAAATTCAAAAAATATAAATTTGATCTCCAAGCACATTTTAATATGAAGATCATGTTGAACGGTTTGGATCGCCTATTTGGACTTAAAAATAAAGATATGGACATGGGGAATGAAAGCAATGGGGCATTTGAGCCCTCTTTTAAAAATACCCTACTAATAGCAACTATGGTTAACTTTCTAAGAGCCTGTTTGGCAGACTATTGGGCATAGGAATGGGCACAGTATTTGAACTGATTTTTACTGTTCACGTGGGAAAAAAAATGTTCACATGGGAAAAAAAAAATTCACTCAGGGTGAATTTTTTTTTTCCCATGTGAATAGTAAATGGCCGAACAGGCCCTAATAGTAACCTGGATGGCAATTTTTTCACATAACAAAATCATAATTAAACCGAACAGGTTACTGCAAGTTAGAACAAATCCAATCTTCATTCTCTGACCTTTAATCTAACACATGGCCAGAGAGCTCAAACAAAGTACAAATTAACAATCCATACACAACATAAAAAACACTAATTAAAAAGACCAAACTGACCTCGTGTCAATTAGTCACCTTGTTATCTCACCTAACCTTCTAGGCCCCACGTGCCCTCTTGGAGCCACAATCGGGGCACTTGTACTGCTTGATATGCTCAGCCCGAGCTGGTGTGATCTTAACACACTTGCCATGGAACCACCGCTCACACATGTCACAGCAAATCCAGAACTCATCGGGACCGTAATTAGTACCGCAAGAGCCGCACAGTGCGCTTCCCTGCTCTTCCTCCCCGACATCTCCATTCTCTTCATCTCCACTTTCATCCTCTTCCTTTGGCTTGGGGGGTGGTTTGATGTGAGGCTCTCCATGGCGCAACGGCTGTTACACCAGCAAAGGAAAAATTATATATATATAATATAATAAATCAAAGAGTGAGGCTATGGTACTATGCATAGCACAGATTGGTCCGTACTATGGATCAATATTATGTTTTTAAAGTCTTAATAGTCGATCTGAACAGTTCATCATGATTATGAAAATGTACTTGGAGACCAAATTTTACATTTTTTAGAATTTTTTTACTATTTATTTAGATAGGTAGAAAATCACTATTGTTTGAACCGTTCATCAAGTGATCTTGTACCTATTTTAAAAAAAAAATAGTAGAAAAAATTCTAAAAAATGTAAATTTTGGCTTCCAAGCACATGTTTATATGGAGATCATGTTGAACGGAACAGATAGACTGTTTGAACTTCAAAAATGAACATATACATCCATAGTACGGACCAAAGTGCTCTATGCATAACACTAGTCTCACTCTCATAGAAAATAGAATATCCTAAATCAAATATTCAAAACAGATGAATATAAATAGAATAAACCAAAGATTCATGTCCAGTACAAAAGAGTGAACTTCATCTGCACAATCATAGAAAATTAAATATAAACCAGAAAAGAAGTACCAAAAGATAATTGCTGCATTGCTCTCTCATTGGTTTTAAACTGTGACTAAAATACAATCCTGCTCTCTCACTGTTACTTTATATATTCTATAATATTCATAACATATTTCTCATTGTTTGGAAATATGAACAATTGCATGATTTGTAGAGACATGTGAAATGTATTTTTTTCATAAAATAGAGGTGGATATTTATATATATACCGGCTTAGAGGCAGACTTGTTGCTCTTGCTACTACTATTAGGGGTTTTCTCTTTTGTTGGCTTCTTTGCAGTCCCGGTCACAACTTCATAAATAGTTGGTAAATTATTTATCATGTTAAAAAGCCTCCTCCTGTATATACATACAAGCAAGCTAGTAGACAATCCATCTAAAATAGTTAAAGAATCAAGAGGTTGTTCATGTAAAAGACACAATAAATCCCCATATTTTATTAACAGAGTTCAATATTGGTTCAAAATAAGAACCATGCAAAAAACTGGGGACTCGTTAATGTAAATTGCAGAGTTCCATTACATGAGAATTTTTTGTGTGCTAAACAGTTGTACAGGAAAGTTTATTAGTATTAACCTTTTAGACAAGATTGGCACTAAACCAACATGAGGAATTTTGTAATTTTTAAATAAATTTCAAATTTTCAGAGTTCCTAAAACTTCTGATTCCGCAATAAAATTCCAAAAAACTCAAAACCACATAAGTACTCAGAGAGAATGGGGAGGGGTACTTTCGGCATTTTGATAACTGATTTGAAGTTGGGAATATAGGAAAGTTTTAATTAGCACCTTGACTCTTTATCAAAGCCGAAGCGGGCTCCAAAGTAGAAAGCAACAGCCAGTAGCCAAGCATCACTATGCACAGCAACAAGGGCAAGCCAGTCTTTTTCATCCATACCATCTCGTGCAAAATTAATGCCTAAAACTGGCTCAGGGAGCTCTGGTGGGACCTCCTCGGCAGGTAAGTTCACCTCCCATGTCTCATTTGGGAGCCCATATAGACATAAATTCTCCTTCTCTGAAAAATTATCAAAGCAATAAGAGAGAAAAACTACTATGCAAGGGGAAAGTCTCCATAAAGAGCTACAAAAAGGAACCTTATTTGTGAATATTTAAAAGGAAAACTATCACATAGTATAATAAAAAAACATAATCCTCAAATAAATAAACAACAATAGAGAATCAAATGTAAAACTAAGCGAAACAAATTTAAATTCTATGCACGAGAGTCGTCAATGCTTGTTAAATAAAAGATCCTTTATGTGAAACATATTAACTGGTTGAACTTCAACATTTTATTTCTCATTACTACTTTCCAATTGAAATTTATGTTTCAATAAGTGCTTACAAAGGATAACCAGTGGTTGAGTGGATTTTCTTTCGTCTTACACAGTTATACCTAAGAAAAAATCCAATTAGTTCATGAAATTTCAAATCTTAACACATATTTTCCTCTATATATAGTTTCACAAAACTAAACTATGATTTTAAAAGTAAAAGTCAATAGAAAATACGACATTAAAACCACTTTTATACACAACAGAACTTCATTTCAAAGAAACATACAAGTAAACCCAATCTGGAATAAATAATTGCCATACATAAATTAAAACAAATAATAGAACACTCACCAGGATCACAAAGCCCGTAGAACTTTTCAACTTCTGCAAAAGCAAGTAACAAAAGAATCAATTGATATGAAAAATGAAAACTAAATAGAGAAGAGAACAGAAAAACAATAAATTTAAAAAAATAACGACAATGATTAATGGGCTAAAAAAAGACAATGATTTATGGCAACAGTACTGCAAAAGATGCAGTAAGATAATTACTCATATAAAGAGAATAAAGAAACATGGCTTAAAATTTATGGTTTAGGAAAGGGGATAAAAGACACACAAAAGCGAAATACCAAGTTCTAACAAGGTACTTGCAGTGTAACCTTAGATTTAAATTCAAAGGGATATACCAAACAGAAATCCTTTTCACAAAATTCAGACCAAAAAACACATGGCAGCTCATTTTTCCAGGTTAAATTTAAATCCAAACATAATTCATTTCCACAAAATCCAGACTAAAAAACACACAGCAGCTCATTTTACCAGCCAGATATATACACGACGCAGTAGCAAACCAGACTGCTACAATACAATCTTAAATTACATTTACATTTCACAAAATAGATGTTGTACATTGTATATACAAAAATTCCGGAAAAGAATATAGGATTTATCCATCACTACTTGTGTTGACCATCAATTAATTAAGCTCAAAATGGCAAAAAAAAACACTGAAGTAGAGAGGTCGCAAAGACCCCATACCACTAATTACATTTCTAAAACCCCATTTCTAGAACTCAGACCCCATAATACTAATTACAAGTTTCCAAGCCAAAATTGACAACAAAAAATGAGCGGCAAGGGAAAATTTTACCAGTGGTGAGAGCCTTGACAATGCCAGCTCGTCTGGCTCTGAAATCCCTAAACACCTCCTCAGGAGTGCGAGAGTTGTAGGCTCCTTCCATGGCGTAATTTCGCAGTACAAACAGTTGGAATTGGAAATGGGAGAGATGAATTGAGGTTTTGCTTGATTGTTTGAGTGAAGAAGACTAGGGTTCGACGCGAATTGAGAGGGAAAATGGAGACGAGGTTTTGTTCTTTTGGATTTGGGGGTTTTTATCTTTTTAATTTTTCAGATGAAATTGAAAATTGTTATAATGGCTGAACATGGTGTACGAAAATGTCACTCGGACATGTGGATATCTTTATTAGTTTTTGGTCTCGTAGTAATAAAACAGGTCTACAGATGATATCTAGAGATTGGGGGTTTATCTTTACAATTTTTCAGATGAAATTTATATAATTTAAGTATACCTGAACTTGGTGTACGAAAATGTTACTCCGATATGTGGGGTCTCGCGGTTGGTTTTATTAACGTGGAAGTCACGGTCTGCCTCATAGCAATAGAACAGGTCTAGAGATGACATCTACACATTGGGAGTATTATCTATCAGAGAAAAGTCTGAAAGTGACCCTCGAATTATTTATTTTAATTCAATTAAGTCCCTGAACTATATTTTAATATTGGTTCAATTTCCAGTTTTCCACCTTCCGTCAGCTGAGTTTAACGGAGTTTTTGCAAACGGGCATTAAATTAAACAATGGGACTTATTTTTATTATTAGAAGATCGCAGAATATTTTATTTTTGAAATATTATTGAATATTTTGACAGGAATGAGAAAGATGAATTTTTTTTCTGTACAAGAAAAAATTGCCTACTCTTTATATACAAACAGAATTAATAATTTGGTTTCTTTAAAATACCTAAAAAAGTCGAATCATTTGATTTGGTTCCCATTGAAATTTTTTCTTTCTATTTCCTTGTACCCTCTTACAAGAAACTTATGAAAAACACCTCTTATTTCATCTTTTTCATCTTATCCAGTTCATCCCAATTTTGCTACAGTGCACTGCTAGCAATCCTCCTTAAACCACGTAACTTGCTCTTGCTTAATTAATCCGTAAACCACAGAAGAAAATCGAAGTTATGTTTACATGAATTTTGATCCAGACAGGTACCTGACATGACATAGTAGAATGAGATTCGGACCGTTTATTTTAATTTGACACAAATTTCAAAGATTTTACGTATATCTATTGTACGAATTATCTCAGATAGATGCGATAAATGAGGGAATACTCATTTTAACATAGTGTGAGAAAGTTTGATAAGACTTGTATTTGGCTATTATTGCCCTATTCCTTAATTTCTTAAAATATTAAATTACAAAGAACATTCACCATATTATCACAAAAAGGTGTTAAAACTCCTTTAAAAATTTAAGTCATTATGTGGCTCTTAACCAATTATAAAGTCCTCACTAAATTAATGGGGGTGTTAATGTAATAAAACGTTACTGGATATGATAAAAATATGATAGATTGCAATTTTAACAGAGAGTTTCTTAAGAAGAAATAACACCAGTTGCTTTTCCTCAAGAGATGATAAAGCGCCGTGACATGATTTTTTTTATTTAATTATTTATTTTTTATCAAAATTTTAGATGTAGTGAAATATGATTAACATAAATTGCTACATGATGTTTACAGTATTACCTAGGTTTCACAGAGTTAAATACAAGTCATGATTGATGACCTTAACTCTCTGTGGTAGGTGGAATTAATTTCTTGTCATCAAACTGCTTTTATTGAAGGACCCAATAATTTAAATACAGTACTTTGTGCTCAAGAAGTTTTGCATTTAACAAAAATAAATCATAAAAAAGATATTTTGTGCTCAAGAAATTTTGCATTTAACAAAAATAAATCATAAAAATGATATTTTGTGCTCAAGAAGTTTTGCATTTAACAAAAATAAATCATAAAAAAGATATTTTGTGCTCAAGAAATTTTGCATTTAACAAAAATAAATCATAAAAATGATATTTTGTGCTCAAGAAGTTTTGCATTTAACAAAAGTAAATCATAAAAAATATATGAGAACGGAGTATGCCCATCACACCAACTTTTGGATCCAATGAGTTCTAACATTGTCCAATTCGCATTAAGATCTGTGTGCACGGAAATTGAAGCAAACACACATGCACGGATTTTAAAGCAGAGCGTACACATCTTAATACAGGTCGGACGGTGATTGAGCCTATTGAATCAAAGTTGATCTGATGGACATCGGACCTACTCTAAACAAGTATGTCAATTCATTCCAAATTCACGAGCGACCTCATCAAACACGAATCTCAAAGTCAATCGGACGACAAAGATATTATACTCACCAAAACATCCTCATGAGTAGGGCTGCAAACGAACCGAACCAAATCGAACTTACCTCCAGTTTGAGTTTGGTTTAAATTAATTTTGAACTAGGTTTGGTTTGAATTAATTTCGAACGAACTCAATTTCGAACCGAATTTTTTACGAACTCAATTTCGAACCTTTACGAACTTTGTTACGACTTACGATTTATGACTTCTGACTGGGCCATAGTGCGAAATTACAGCACTTCAATAAAAACTCAAGTATTCAAAGTACAATTTAAATAAAACTCAAATATCAATAGAAGTACAATTTAAATAAAAACTCAAGCACTTCAAAGTATTCAAAGTACAATTTAAATATCAATAGAAGTACAGAACAATCACCAAAGTCTAAGAATTATTACAAACCCAAATATTATCCTAAATAAAATATTAAAGTTCATTACAACTAGGCACTAGCTACTGAAAAACCCTTCTAAAAAACCCTCACAGGTATCCAAAGCTTCAGCCATATATTTCGCTTCATTAAATACTGAACATCTACAAATTACTTTATAGATGCAGTAGCAAGGTTTTCAACATCCCACACTATTTTTGCATCATTAGCTTGGATTACCCGAAAAACTCAGAATCCTACCATGAAAAGCAAAATTTCTGGTATAAACATGTGAATTTTTTTATTTGACCTTTGTTGTTGAATTTTTTTATTTGAGCTTGTAATTGGACCGGGCTTTCTGTTTCAGAAGTCAGAATTCAAAGCAATTATGAACTAGACGACTTATATTTTCATCAGTGAACATAAGTTATCAGCAGAAATTAACGGTTCACGTTTGAGTTAATTTCGAACTAAATTTGGTTTGCGAACCTATTTCGAACGAACTAGGTCCAGTTTGAGTTTGGTTGAAATTAATTTCGAACTAAGTTTGGTTTGAAATAATTTCAAACGAACTCAATTTTGAATCGAATTTTTTCCGAACTTTTTCGAATCAAACTCGAAACGAATTATGAACTACGAATTTTTTGTGCAGCCCTACTCATGAGCATAGCACACGTTAACCTCACTCATATATATATATGGATAAATGAATGTGGAATGAAAGGGTTACTAATCTTTAACCTGTATTGTATCCCTATATGCAGGTTTCAACTAGATCAAAGAGAGGAGTTGAGCATAATAGTCAAGGACTGCAGGTATGACAAGCAAATTCGCTTTAATTAAATGAATACATATATACATGTTCTTGCTTATTTATTTTTTTACATAATAGGCGAAGAGTAGGTTTATATAGAACGATAAGTATAGTATTTTTTGACGAATAGCGAATATTGGGGAATTTTTTATTTATAGAAATGATTATTAAATAATAAAGGAAAATAAAAAAAATACCTGACTTTTTCGATGGTATAGATGGGTCCGGAAAAAAAAATTGGATCCAAACTTTGAAAGGATTTTTTTTTCGAATAATAAAAGTACTCTTTCTATTTTTATTTATTATTTAATAATAATTTCTATACATACAAAATTTCCCGGATAGTGCACAATAATTTTTAGGTTTATGTATTAATCCGTCTAGATGAGAGAGAAATTGGGAAATGAATCTCTGTCTATATAAGACAGTGGGTCCTACAAGGAGAGTAAATGTGGAGTAAGTTAATTGACCTACATAGGTGATTTAACTTATTCCATCGTAATTCTATCTTATTCGATCCTCTCTTATTTTACATCTCGTGTGACAGCTTAGCGTGGAGTAGCTATATTACCCAGTGTTCTAAATAGCGCGCTATAGCGCCGCTATAGCGTTTTTGGACTCCAAATGCTACGCTATGACATCAAAATGCGCTATTTGCGCTACGGCCGCTACAGCGCTATACAATATGGGTTTTATTTTATTTTATTTTTTTAAGAAATTTATATGGATTTTAAATAAAGATAAAAAAAATCTCAAACTGAAATTGAATTTGTTGCTACTTGCTACAGATAAATCAATTTGAAATTGGAAATATAAATTGAAATTTGAATAAAAAAAAGTCCAAACCGAAATTAAAATTTGAATAGAAAAAAAAATAGATTATGTCATGAATCATGATGCATAATATATTTTTAATAGGAAAAATCGATAGTTTATGATATTACTATGGATATTTTGAACCGCAATTTGGACTTTGTATGGGTTTAATATGAATATTATAATTTCTTAATTACTTTGGTGTTATTTATTGTTCTATGGGACTTTAGATAATGTTGATATTTGGTACAAATATTGAATATACGAAATGTAAAAAAAAAAAACGCTATTTGGAATAGCTTCCGCTATAGCGACGCTATTCGCTATAGTTCTTTTTTTTGCCTTCCCGCTACGACGCTATAAACGCTATTTAGAACCTTGATATTACCAAACATGCCCTATTCATAATAGATAATATATTTCAACTAATATTTTGTTGTTTTCATGTCGTGAATATTCAACAAATTAAAAAGAACAATAAATCATACTATTCTGATCGAATAAGATACAAATTATAAACCAAATATAAATTTTAATTAAGCGAATGATAATATACAAATACTTCAACAAATATGTTCTTGAAAATAGTTATTGTCAAAAGAAAATATCCACAAAAATGAAAAATGAAAAATCATCTCCTTAATTAAAAACCAAAATTTTAAGCTAGGTCCTACAGCCTTAATGCTTTCTCCTTAGATCTAGAGGCTATTGACATATGTAACAATTTCCTATAATGTCCAAAGAAATTGATATATAATTGATAAATAACAAAAAACATCATGCTGTCATGCTATATACCAACTAATTAAAGCATGGTGCTAATTTGCTTGTTTCCCTTGCTGGTCTTTTCAAGCATTCAATCGAGAATGTATCATGCAGTATATGTTCCTGCAGGCTGTAACACCTAAATTAATAATTATACATAATAGTTTCATCTACTAGCTAGCTATATATACTTCTCTCTAATTTCCAAGCTTAAATAACCTTAATCCTTGAGTTTTAGCTCTACGTATTTATACCTCTCTCCAATTTGTAAACTTGTACGATCAACTAAATAGTTGAATTTTAGCTCTACATATCTATATGATCAGTCACATCTCACATCCTGCCATTTTCGATATATATATACACTACCAAATGTGATGGAGTTTGATATTATTGCCGATATCTCTCGTCTTCAAATTTGTCTCAAGCTAACTATGCAATGCCAGAAATATTTGAATGTAACGAATTCATACTGAAAGCCTATAATCCGGTCAAATTAAGCTTTCGTTACTTCTCTCTCTCATGTCAAAAATGATAAAATAGATACTTATGGTCCAAGAGGGCAATGGATCAGTAGTCTTCACCTTGTTTCTCTCTAAAACTCGGAAGTAATAAAATATACGATGGTAATTGCGTAAAAGAAGAAAGAGCTAGTAAAAGTTATTTCGAAATTGAGAAAATTCAAAATCAGTATTATCTCTCATGCGAACAAAAAAATAATAAAAAGATTGGAACTCTCATTTGTCTTTTCCAAATTACCATCTTCTTCTCGCTCAAGTGTTTTAGTTTTTATTCTGAGATAAAAATAAAATCAAGGACTCTCGTCACTAAAATACTTCCAATTTCCAAATCAGCAATGGCGGACCTGTTCCTATCAGCTCTGGTCCCAATCGTGATGGAGAAATCAGCAAACATACTAATGCAGAACATCAGCCAGATGTGGGGCATTGCTGACGAACGCGAGAGGCTCCGCAACATGCTTCCCCAAATACAGGCTGCACTTCCCGATGCCGAAGAGAAAGCAAATACTGATGATGCTGTGAAATCCTGGCTTGAGAACCTCAAGTCGGCTGCTTATGATGCTGATGACATGCTTGATGAGTTTTGTTATGAGGAGCTGCGTCAGGATGCTGTGAAACGTGGCCATAAGGCCAGCGCAAGTGCCTTCTTTTCCCTTGAAAATCCTGCTTTGCTTCGCTACAAGATGAGTGAGAAGTTGAAGAATGTTGTGGGGAGGGTTGATGTTCTTATTTCCCAGATGCGGAGTTTCGGTTTTGTTCATGGCCAGAGTCGGCAAGTGGCCGGTCGGATCAAAACTGATTCTCTTGAGGTGGAATCAAAAGTTGTGGGAAGGGATGAGGATAAAGAGAAGATAGTGCGATTATTGGTTGAAGGGCGTGAAAGTGATGGTCTCATGGTTGTTCCTGTAGTTGGAATGGGTGGGCTCGGGAAGACCTCTCTTGCTAAGCTAGTGTACAATGATTCTAGAGTAAAAGAATACTTCAACTTACCATTATGGGTTTGTGTGTCTCATGAGTTTAATATCGGTCATCTTTTTAAATCAATCATTGATTTAGTTGAGGGTGGGTGCAATCTTGCTACCGACAACATGGAGCTGCTCCAAAGGCGTGTACGCCAAGGTTTAAGTGGAAAGCGATACATTCTTGTGCTAGATGATGTTTGGAATGAGAATGTCGATGAGTGGGAATGGCTGAAAGCTGTGCTAAACTGCGGTAATTCTGGAAGTGTCATAATAGTTACCACAAGGAGTCGTAGAGTGGCTACTATTATGGGTACGGTAGAGAGTTACAATTTGGGATGTTTAGGTGAGAAGGATTCGTGGAGGTTGTTTCATAGAAGGGCATTTAGTATGGGGGTAAAGGAATGTCAAGAGCTGGTTGAGATTGGTAGAAAGATGGTTCAAAATTGTCGGGGATTGCCACTAGCCATTAATGCACTTGGTAGCTTAATGAGTTTTAAGTGTGAGGCGCGAGAATGGTTGGCTATACTCGAAGAAAGCAGAATCTGGGAACAACGACCTACTAAAGATGATGTTTTGCCCGTATTGAGGCTAAGTTATGATCACCTGCCTTCATACATGAAACAATGTTTTGCATTCTGTGCAATATACCCCAAGGATTACGAAATGGACAAGGATAAGCTGATCCAATTTTGGATGGCAAATGGATTTATTACATCTAGTGGGTCTAGTAGCCTTCAAATGAAAGGCAATGATATTTTTAATGAATTGGTTTGGAGGTCATTTTTTCAAGAAGTTAGGCAAGTTTGTCCATTAAGAGAAGGAGATGGACACTACTCTGAGACAAAGTGCAAAATGCATGATCTGATGCACGACCTTGCGGAATTTGTCATGGGAGACAAAGTGCGAAATGCATGTTTCTCCACATCGGAAGAACAAGCACAACTTAAGCAGCCAATGATTGATGTCCGCCATATTTCGGTAAGGACTCTTCCTGGAGATATTAACAAAGTCATGGATTGCTTCCCTTCTATCCGAAGCCTCATTTCATCCTGTGAAGATCGTAAATTAGTGAATAAAATTGGATTTGTAAAATCAAACTATCTGCGTATATTAGAACTGAATGTGTGCTATTTTGAGAAAACTATCATTACCCCTGAAAAGATGAAGCACTTGAGATATCTAGAGCTTTCGATCCCTGTAATTACATCATTGCCTGAAGCGATATGCACTCTCTACCTCTTGCAGACCCTAAGGCTCTCTCATTGTATACGTCTTAAGAAGTTAGCAGAAGGTATGCGATATATGAGTAGCCTTAAGCATCTCTACATTAACGACTGTAATAGTTTAAGAAGCATGCCAGAAGGTTTAGGAAAACTAAATTGCTTGGAAACATTGACAACTTACATTGTAGGCAGTAATGCCGGTAATGGTATTAGAGAGCTGATTAACTTGAATAATCTCCATGGAAAATTACATCTGCACAATCTAAGTGAAATTAAGCATGTTGCAGATGCAAGGGAAGCAAATTTGATAGCTAAACAAAATCTGGATGATTTGGCATTATGTTGGGGAATGCCGGAAGATGATAAATGCTTTGGTAAGATCTTACCAAAATTAAATTCTCCGGAGGTACCGCACTGCGATTCTTTTGAAGTGTTAGATGCTCTTAAACCATGCAACAAGTTAAAGATTCTACGAATCAAAGAATATCGAGGAGATAAGCTTCCAGTCTGGTTGACAGAGTACCAGATATTAGAAAATCTAATTGAGTTGTATATAATTAAATGTAGAGAGTGCACGGAAGTACCACCAGTTGGAAAGCTACCTTTTCTTCGAATTCTAAAAATAGAACATTTGGATAACTTGATGCATCTTTGCTATAGTGCAGAAGGTGGGGAAGATGTCGGAGTAACTTTTCCATCATTAAAAAATATGATCCTGTCTGATATGCCAGAGTTATGCACCTGGTGTGAAGGTGAAATTGGAAACAAGTCATCACTGATTTTTCCAGAGCTAAAAACACTAGAAGTCACAAACTGCCCTAAGCTGGCAACAATGCCATTTGTACCTAAGCTCATGAGCATGACTGTTGAAGGAAACAAAAACTTATCATGCTTTGCAACAGGATTAACTACATTGCATGAACTCTCACTAAAGAGCCATGATAGAAATGAATCTCTTTCTTTTCAACCATGGGAGTCTCTCAATGAGTTAAATTTGGTCAACTACAACAGTATTGTATCAGTAGGTGCAAAGGAGGGGGAGGTGAGTATAACTTCCACAAAATGTCAAATTCTGAGATTTTTGTACGTGTCAATTATTCCATCAAGTACGTCCTCATGGTTCTGGAAGTGTTTTACATTTCTCAAAACACTGGTAATTTCTTGTTGTGACAGTCTTATTTATTGGCCAGAGGACGTGTTCAAAAGTTTGAACTGCCTAAGAGAAATTCATGTTTTATACTGCCCGAACTTTCTGGGATCACAACTGGATTTATCAGTTGGAAGGTCAAGCACAGAAGTGTTATTACCAATACTTCGAACTCTAAATATCACCAATTGTCAAAATCTGGTCCAAATTCCCAAATGCTCAACATCTCTTGAAGAACTGGAGATTACGGGAAATAAGAAACTTCAATGCTTACCGGAATGGTTGGGAAGCCTGATAGCTCTCAAAAGGCTAACAATTCAAGATTTGGATAGCTTGAACTCCTTACCACAGAGCATAGGTGGCCTTGGTAATCTGGAAAGTCTCTGCATTACTATGTGCCCCAACTTGGCATATCTTCCAGAAGGAATGGAAGGGCTTAAATCACTTAAGGAAATTGATATCACATCGTGTCCAAAGATAAGGGTTCTCCCTGAAGGTCTCTTACAACAGCTAAAGAACCTCAATCATCTTTGGATTCGTGGTTCTCCCCACCTGGAGAGGCACTTTCGAATGTATGGGAAGTATCGACACCTCATTTCTGAGATTCGGTTTACACATTTTGGGGAAGAAAGAAGATTCGGTATATTAAAGGATCTCGTACTGCCATCTCCATCATGCAAAATCACTTGCTTTTCAGCACGATCTTAATTACCATCTAAGGTAAAGTACATCCACACCATTTTAAATTATTTTTACATGTTTTTCTTTCAATTATACCGAAAAATCTTGTGGCATAAGAAATTATAAAGGTAGAAAAAGGTAGGCTTACAGGTAATGCAAGCATATTAGTGTTGGTCGAGAGGTATTAATCAGAATGGTTCTTCTTTTTCCTTTCTACTGTGTTTGATGCAGTCAAAGAGACAAAATTGATTCATTGTAGTCACTTAAATCATGAAATGTAAGAATGCGCTTGAGCAATGCAATTGACAATAAATTATTCACATATGTTTCTCGTTTGTTAACTGCAGAGTTGCATATATATATTTGTTTATGCTAAGAAGCACAATTTTACAATCATTACTTTTGCACAAAGATTTATTGCTCTTAGGAGGAAATTATCAATATCTTACATAAGATGTTGACTTAATTCACCCTTACAGGTACAGCAAATGCTTCACAATCTGACAGTATATGCATCCCGAGAGGAGTATTTTCTTGAGCAAAACATGTTGCTAGCCATTTTGGCCATCTTATTTTGAGCTGATCTATAAAGGAATCAAGAAGTCAAAACTACAGGTAAACATTTCCGATCAAGACCTAAGTTTTTTCTCTTTAGCTGGTGATTGTGGTAGATGTAGCCTAAAACAACCAATTTTAAATATATAATATTTTCACGGTTCATTTGGTAAAAGAACATTATACATTGTTTGTTTAATCGCATAAGCTTTAAACAGAGGTGCTGAGTGAGCTACTTCTTAATGTTTTATCCTTTCTCTAGCGTGCTCAACAAGTTATAGGCTCCTGTGAAATTGGATTTGTGCTGTTCATTCTAGTGAGAAAGGGAGTAGAGAGAGAGAAAAAGAGAGCGATGTGTAACCATGGGCCAAATTGAAAATGGCGAGGCTTTCTTCTAGTTGCCTCATTTATTCATTTTCACATAGGTTTAATCTCTCTCTACTTGTACCATAAAACAAGATTTTTTAATCTCATTTGTTCATTTTAGATAGTTTTAGTATTTTTTAACGTTTATATGTTGCATTAATTAATTGATATTTGTTTGTGGTATGGTATTGGTGTTGGTCCAGGTTAATTTGCAATGGCATGGCAGCATTCCATGAAATACTTCAGCCATTAATTTTTATTTCTGTATTTGCAATGGCGCATCATTAATTTTTTTTTAACTGATCTAGTCTCGTAGAAAGTAAACATTAGCAATTGTTTACTGAATATACTTGGCAGTGGCTGCCTAGGTTAAAAAAAAAAAAGCAATTGTGAGCTGAATCAGTCAGAGTTAAATTATTGTGTTTGCTTTGGTGACATTTTTACTGATACACGGATCTGTTGTGAGATATCTAGAACTAGTAAAACTTTATTATTTCTAAAAGCCTTTTGTATGTAATAACCATTGTGAATATATTTGAATGCACAGTTTGCAGAAGCCCCTTGGGGATAACAAGTGTTATCATTATCTCAATTTCCTCAAAAGATAGTTCTAATCGCTACATCCCTCTGGTAATTGAAGTAGATATATATTCTTTTATCACTTTTTCCATTACAAATAAATATTAAATTAAGATGGGGACCGTCAACTGATAATTAGTTCACAAGTTTGAAAGAATTGTAGAGCAAAGATGAATCGTCCAATCAAAAGTTAACTAGTCAATCGACAATAATGCATATGTAAGTGTTCTTTACTAATTAGTGATTGGTTAATCATGCAGAGCATCTCCTAGGAATGCCGAAAGACATGCTTCTGTGGGCTCCGGGCACTTGTACTTTATGCAGAATTTTTAATTTAGTTGGTGATCATGGTAGATGTTGCCCAAGACACCCATGCTTAACAGTAATAAATGATAAAAATTGTGTCCTTTTTGTAAAACAACATAAAACATCAATTGTTTAATCTCATAAGCCGTAAACAGAGGTGCTAATTGAGCTACTTCTTATTGTCTTTCCTTCTGTTCATTCAAGTGTGGAAAGGAGTAGAGAGAGAAAGAAAAAGAGAGCAATGTGGAGACCAGTGCAATTTGACTTCAAGTAGAATAATCTCTCAAGCAGGTCAGCATATAGAATTTATTTTCTTGTAAATTGAATGTCGATGCCCATCTATAAACTTATATATAAGTTCTTTTATTATGGAATTATTGAAATGGACACGTTTCTTATTTATTCAATCTGATCAGAATTAGAAGTATTGGATTTGGGATAAGCATCTTCTGGACAATGACAAACCAGGGAAAACTGCAAGTCAAATTTCGACCGTTCAAAAGTAAGCATTACTAATTGTTGACTGATTCAGTTAAAGAGTAAAATTATTGTGTTTGCTTTGCTGACATCTTTACTGATACATGTGTCTTTTTCCAGATAAACATCTATTATTTCTGCAGTAATATTCCATTGTTAAATAAGCGATACTAAGATTTTACAATATTTCGGGGTATTTTATAAGCCTTTTCTATGAAATAACCATTATGTATATCTGAATGCGCAGTTTGGAGAAGCCTTTTGGAGCCAACAAGTCCTTCTATCATTATTCCAATTTTCTCAAAAGTTAGTGTTGGTTGCTACATCCCTCTGTTAATTGAAGTAGTTAATTTATTTATATCTCTATCCATTACAAATAAATATTAGATTATGACAGTGACAGTTAACTGATAAATAACTCACAGATTCAAAAGAATTCAAGGAGCAGAGATTAAGCAAATATAAGTGTTGTTACTAAGTGATTGGTTAATCATGCAGAGCATCTCTCAGGAATTCTGAAAGACATGCTTCTGTGGGCCTCCGGGCACTTGTAGAGATCCTGCACAATTTTCTCTAATTGTATGATTACCCGCTTGTATGAAAATGTTTTCATGACGTACCAGCCGAATACGGTACCACTAAGCTTGAGCTGATTATGTTACCACTAATCTTTAGATATTACCTAATAATTAATTATTTTTAAAATGTAGGTTCACACATATGAAGAACAATCTTAAAGGCATTGACACGACTTCAGAGTGGTATAATCAATTAAGCAAGTTATATTTATTAGATTGCATGGTCAGTCTACAGGTTTTCTTTTGTTATAAATTGAATGTTGATGCCCATCTGGAAAGTGGAAACTTATATGAGGAGGGTTCAATTGCTTCATTGTGCCTCACATTCTATCTCTCCATTTCAAAGTTCAAATTGTCTATGCGAAATGCTCAACATTATTTTCATATTAAAATTTGCTTGAACACCAAATTTTATATTTTTTTGAAATTTATTTATTATTTTTTAAGATAAGTACAAAATTACTGTTTTTGTACCTATCTAAAAAAATAATAAAATATTTCCAAAAAAATATAAAATTTGGTCTCCAAACATATTTTAATATGGATATATATCATGTTGAGCGGTTTGGATCGATAGTTTGAATTTTAAAAACATATATATAAAATATGAGACACGTTGAGGCATGAAAGACATGAGGCATTTGATACCCATCAACTTTTATACAAGTTCTTTTTATGTTTGGCTATCAATAACAACTATTATTTGTGATATATTGTGCAATTTGTTTTCATATATACAGCTTGATTATAATTACATGTAATGGATTCAGGTGAAGCATCTTCTGAACAATGAAAAAACAGGGCAAACTGCAAGTCAAACTTTGACTTTTCAAAAGTAAGCATTAGCAATTGTTGACTAAATCAGTCATATTTAAATTATTGTTTGTGGCGAGTTTTCACTGATACATGAGTATGTAGTCAGATACTGATAAAACTCCATTATTTCTGCAGTAATATGTTCGAAATGTCCTACGGGCCAATTATTTGTGCTGAAATTAATATATATCATTATTCTCTCCAATTAGGCCGAAATTAATATTATTAATTTCATAATTCGGTTTCTGAAAATTCTAAAAAAGGATCCGATTGATAGGTTGTGACTTTAAAATTGTTACATAAGCATACAACAATTCATTTTTCGGTTAAGAATTTGAATACACCAATAAACCCGAATTCCAGAAACTGGGAGAAAGAGAGATCACGGAGAAGAAAAAGGGGGCCGTCCTTTGGTGCTAGCAGAATAACTCACGGTTGTTTTCAACTTGTTTGTGTGGATACCAGCAGAGATGCTGTTGCTACTTCTGCGCACATCTGACACGCAAGTGAGGCGAATAAAGATTACGGCTAGTGTTGAGAAGAGCTCCTGCTGAGCTGCTTCTTCAAACTAGTGGTACTTTCTATCTTAGATTTAATTTTAAACATGGATTCTTATTCGTATAGGGTTTGATTGATTATTCTAAACTTAATTGAAACCCTACATCCTACTAGAAATACCAACATAATATTCCATTGTTAAATAAACGATACTCAGAATTAGCAATATTTCGGGTGCCATTTCTATGTAATAACCATTGTGTATAGTTGAATTCAAAGTTTGTAGAAAGTCCCTTGGATTTTGATTTCCATAAGTCAAACCAGGGCAAACTGTATATATAAGTATTCTTTACTAAGTGATTGCTTAATCATGCAGAGCATCTCGGCCATGCACTTCATCTCCCTGCAATGCTGAAAGACATGCTTCTACGGGCCTCCGGGGCTTCTATGCTTCTACCCGCTAGATGGCCAAAGCATGGAAAACAGAGGATATGCTTCGGCATTCTCTCACACAATTCTAAATTCTAACTGTTGTTTGGAACATCTTGAAGTTTAAAATATGAACATGGTACCTTCTGTTTTACATGGGATCTCACAGTGCACCAATTCTTTCTTCTTTATTTTTTTTATGTTAGTAGATTTTTTATCGTGATCAACTACTTATACATAATTATTAAAATAAGTACAACTAATCATCTTTAAAGTTTTTGACAGCGGAATTAAGAATTAATTAAACAAATTAAAGACCTTAGAAATCATAGTCTCCACGTATAAATCAATCAAATTAATTTCATACCTTTGTCCATAGTAAATTCTTGAGACGTTCTTCACAAACCGTCAAAAGAACTGTAAAGCGATTTCTCTCCTCTTTCTCTTTCTAAGCAATGACAACTTTTGTTCTTTCTGAATATAGATGAAGAGAGGATCAACCTTACTATTAGAATTCGTATATTTTTGCCTGTCATTAAAGCAATTATTTATAGGGGAGATGCACCCTTTAATTAATCAATGCATATAATTTCTGAACAGAGATGCATGCACCTTTAATCAAATAGCACCTTTTAATAGCACCTTTTAATTTGATGCATGCACCTTTAATTAAATGGGCTGTTCAGTCATTTAATTAAATGGGCTGTTTTAATTTGGGCCACTTAATTATATTTTTCTTACATTTTAATCCTCTGTACTTAATGTTGCTCTGTGTACACAATCATATCTATGTGATTTGTGGTTGCTTTTTTTTCATCAGCAGTAATTTGTTCTTTATATTTAATTTTTGTTTAAAAGTTCAAATAGAAAATTCCTCATATTATAACAATCCTTATTTCTTTTGTTCTTTTTTTTCTTTGAATCAAATTTGAAACAATGATATGATAGTGTGTTCACTTGCTCATAATGTTATTGACATTTTTCCTTTATCTTTTTTTTTTAAAATTAATTCATTACAGAGAATTTGGAGAGATTTCATGCCTTTTTGACAACAATTATTAAATCGTTAGGTAATAGTATTTTGACGGTCGTAAGCTTTAAAAACATGTGGTTAAATATTCAAAATAAATTTCGTACAAATTTACTTTTTATGCAGAGGAGAAATACAAATAAATATATTATGCACCAACACAATAACTCGATTATCACGAAAGCGGACAAAATTTTCTTTTTCTATTGTAGTATTCTCAGTTAAAACTTATGCATATATATCTTAATTTCCGTAACAAACAACTCCTTTTTCTATTCCATTATAAAATCAATTACATTGAAGAAACACAAAAATTTACTCTATTATTCAATCTGCAATATTGGGAATAACAAAAAAGTACGCCAATATTAAAATCATAAGATGAATTATAATCAACATTACTCATTTATTTCTTCAAATTATTCATTTAAATAACAGAACACATGGAAATATTTTTCATTTATATATACAAAATCATCATCATTATAGTTAGGTTCCAAAACGAAAAAGGTACAAAAAATAATAAAGGAGATGGAATAAATTATATTAATATTGGACTTATTTTCCTTGTACGAAACAAAGAAATAATTTAAAACCAAAATTAACCTAATCTGAATATTGTAGAATACGATACACACATTCAAAGAATTTGAACTATATGTTGTTAGTATATTTGCACAACTTTTGATAGTGTAGTCTTAGATGAAAAGGTAGAGAATAAGAGAAATAAGTTAAAAGCTACGCCTGTTAATGTGAATATAAATTTCTAACCTTTAGTGTAGCGGACAGAAATAACTGTACATATACTTCGTCTACACAGAAGCCGCACAGAACATTTGACAGAATATCTCCCGGAGAGAAAAAGCAGGAAGGTTACCACCACCTCATTGGCTAACACAATGGCTAACTGTACACCTTTAGGGCCTGTTCGGCATTCACTGAGTGAATTTTTTTTTTCCCACGCGAACAGATACGAGAGCTCTAAATCTGTTGTCTAGAAGAATGTTCGCCGGCTTGATATCTAGATGCAGAATCCGATGATGACACTCATGGTGGAAATATGCAAGTGCCTTTGCCACATCACTAGCAATACGGTGCCTTTGCATCCATGTCAGGTGCGCTCTCTTCTCTTCACCTTTAAAAATCCATGCATCCAGAGAGCCGTTTTCGAAGAACAGATATATGAGGTAGCGATCACCTCGTGTCGTGAGACAGTAACCCAAAAGACGCACTAGACTGATATGTTGCAGACTAGCAATGATTGTGATCTCTGTTCTAAACTCTGCTTCCCCACTTGCTTGACCTTTGATCTGTTTCACTGGAACAATAGATCCATCCTCCAATGTCCCTTTGAACACTGTACCAGAACCACCTTCCCCAATTGGTGCTTGGAAGTTCCCGGTTGCTGTCTCGAGCTCTTTGATAGTGAACCTTGTGGGTAACCCGGCTATCTCAAGATAATTGTATTGATCATCTCGAAGCATTTCTTGATGTCGTGTGTTTTGGGCATAAATCCACAGACCAAGCAAAAGTGCTGAACAAGCATAAAGAAAAATAGTATCTTTGCGAAAAAATTAAACAAAATATACACCACTATCATAACAGAGGTAGATATTAATGTTATGACTGCTATCTTCCACCATTGGTTGAAAAAGAGCATTACATAAATTACTAATAGTACCAAATATATTAGAAGAGATAGAAGGCATAAAAAATATACTTCGAATGTTTTTTGATGGACATTTCGAAGGTTAATATAAAGCAGAACGAGTGAACTGACAAACAATGCAAGTGAAATTGTAATCTTCTTATCACGAATAAATATCAGTAGGAAAAAGATGACCATGGCCACCGTGTCGATGCCGAAAATCATGCGAAATTGAAAATTCCATCCTGGAGGAGTTGATAAAAAGCACAAAGAAAGAATTGCTCCAGCTGAGCCGAGGATGGCACCTACAATTAGCATCTTCCATCTCAGGGTCGGTGCGCGTCTGAAGTGAAGACAGCATATCGCCAAGCAAGTCAAGGTTGCTACCCAAGTTGTTGTTAGGTACCAGGAAATGTAGGTGGTATCGTTTTCATTATAAAAGACTGGGATTATACTATCTATGATGACAAGAATAACAAGAGAGAGGACTATAGTGGCTGAGGCTATGATCTCTGTTTTTGTGATACCCATTTGTTTCTTAATTTGTTTTCTTTAAATCTTCACTGCTGGTGCGTCCATCTATGGAGATGTGTGTGTGATTTCACAACAGAGTGGAGCAGGTGGCTAGAGAAGACTGATAGACATAGTAAGTTCCCGGAGAGTTCTGGCAATTATATATATATAGATATATATATAGGAAGTGGCTACGATGCTACGCGTAGCATAGAGGGCCTCCGTGCTACGGCTCAATATTTGAGATCAAAATCCTAACGGTCGATCCGGACCGTTCAACATGATCTTCATACGAATATGTACTTGCAAACCAAATTTTACATTTTTTTTAATTTTTTCACTATTTTTTTAGATATGTAGAAAATCACTTGATCTGAATGGTACAGAATTTTCAGATCAAGTGATTTTCTACCTATCTAAAAAAATAGTAAAAAAAATTATAAAAATGTAAAATTTGGCTTGCAAGTACATAATCGTTAGAGATCATATTGAACGGTTCGGATCGACCGTTAGGATTTTGAAAACTCAAATATTGAGCCGTAGCACGGAGGCCCTCTATGCTACGCGTAGCATATTAGCCAAATTATATATATATATATATATAGGGATGGGCTATGGTGAGCTATGGAGTAAAACGAGTTTGTACTTCACGCCATATTTTCATCTTGAAAATTCAAACAACCGATCCGAACCGTTCAAGTTGTTCTCCATATTGAAATGTGCTTGGAGACCAAATTTTACATTTTTTTGGAATTTTTTTACTATTTATTAAGCCACTTTGAAAATCGCTGATCCGGGTGAACAGTAGCAAAACAGTAAAAAATTCTGGACCAATGGATCAGCGATTTTCAAAGTGGCTTAATAAATAGTAAAAAAATTCCAAAAAATGTAAAATTTGGTCTCCAAGCACATTTCAATATGAAGATCATGTTGAACGGTTCGGATCGGTTGTTTGGATTTTCAAAATGAAAATAATGAGGTGTGGAGTAAAAACTTGTTTTACTCCATATCTCACCATAGTCCATCCCTATATATATATATATATATATATATATATAGAGAGAGAGAGAGATAGGCTACCATGCTTTGCAAATTAAAGCACCTCTTGTGCTTTGCGCTCCTTTTCGGATTTTCAAAATTCAAAATGTCAATCCGACCGTTCAAGTTGTTCTCCATATTGAAATGTGCTTGGAGACCAAATTTTACATTTTTTGGAATTTTTTTACTATTTATTAAGCCACTTTGAAAATCGCTGATCCATTGGTCCAGAATTTTTTACTGTTTTGCTAGTGTGACCATTGGATCAGCGATTTTCAAAGTGGCTTAATAAATAGTAAAAAAATTCCAAAAAATGTAAAATTTGGTCTCCAAGCACATTTCAATATGGAGAACAACTTGAACGGTCGGATCGACATTTTGAATTTTGAAAATCTAAAAAGGAGCGCAAAGCACAAGAGGTGCTTTAATTTGCAAAGCATGGTAGCCTATCTCTCTCTCTCTCTCTCTATATATATATAGAGAGATGGGCTATGGTGCATTGCAATGCATAGGCACCCTTGTGCATTGGACCATAAATCACCGATTCAAAGTCCAAATGGCCGATCCAAACCGTTCATCTTGTTCTCCATATTAATATGTGCTTGGAGACCAAATTTTACATTTTTTGGAATTTTTTTACTATTTATTAAGTCACTTTGAAAATCGCTGATCCAATGGTCACAGCTCCGAAACAGTGAAAAATTCTGGACCAATGGATCAGCGATTTTCAAAGTGGCTTAATAAATAGTAAAAAAATTCCAAAAAATGTAAAATTTGGTCTCCAAGCACATATTAATATGGAGAACAAGATGAACGGTTTGGATCGGTCATTTGGACTTTGAATGAGTGATTTATGGTCCAATGCACAAGGGTGCCTATGCATTGCAATGCACCATAGCCCATCTCTATATATATATATATATATATATATATATATATATATATATATATATATATATATATATATATATATAGAGAGAGAGAGAGAGAGAGAGATATAGATATAGATATATAATTAATTAGGTCCACTTTTGCGCGTAAAAAAGGAGTTAGTGGACTTATGAATTCGGCTCTTTAAATCCGAACCGTTTTAATTGATCAGATTGTAAACTCAAATTTTGAGTTAGATATGGACATGTGGGAATAGTGCAGGGAAAAGCGGCTCTCAATTAATGGTTCCTTTCGGTTCTCAATCTGCTCAGTGTAGATGCCTTTAGTTCAGGACAAGCTTCCTTCCCGGCCAATTATAAATTAAGAACCTTTACTTTTATAAAATTCTGTCTGAACTTGTTTTAAAAACAATAAAATCCATATGACACCAACCGCCCATGTTCATCATTTCTGGCCACTGCCCACCAAACTTCCTGTTCACTCATGTTCAGACCGCTTACGATAATAAAAAAAAAAAAAAGCTCGGCTCTCTTTTTGTCATCTTTATTCATCATTATTCATTACTAACTTGACCTTAGAGTCTATAGAATTCAGCTATGTGATAAAATATGTGAAAGTATTTTTCACGATCGGAAGCTTAAAACATGTGATAAAATATTCAAAGTAAATTTTGTATCATTGCTGGTTTTAACTGACACCGTTTTAATAGAAGAGAAGTAAGAGCATCTACATTCCTGAAACTCTTAGAGTTTCTAATCTGATGTGGCAGTTGCTAAACCAGTTTCAGGGATGTAGATGAATTTCTTATTTAGCAACTTTGCTCAATAATTTCTTAATAAGAAATCGTTTATAAACTGTGACGTGGCGAAATGATTCGCTGAGATTCCTTTCTCTTGCAAATATATCTTAATAAGAAATTTTATAAGTTGTGACGTGGCAATTAGGAAACTCTAATTTTAGTTTCAGAGATGTGGAGGCTTAAAAATTAAGAGAGATTTAATTTCTAAAAAACAGTTAACAGTTATTTAGAAACTCTAATAGTTTCAGGGATGCAGATGCTCTAAAATTATATTCCAAATTTTATTTTTGTCTATTTCATTTTTTTTTCTGAACAAGCATAAAGAAAGTAGAATATAATGGAAAATTTTATTCCAAAATACATATGCAAATCTAAAAAGAGAGGCCAATCTGTTTTATTTTTATCATAAAAAACATCGAACTATTGTTATTTTAATTTATGTTACCAGTGTTCTAAATAGCGCGATATAGCGTTTTTGGACCCCAAACGCTACGCTATGACATCAAAATGCGCTATTTGCGCTACGGCCGCTATAGCGGTCCGCTATTTGCGCTACTTGCGCTATAAAATATGTGTGTTTTTTTAAAGCAATTTATATGGGTTTTAAATAAAGATAAAAAAAATCTCAAACCGAAATTGAATTGGTTGCTACTTGCTATAGATAAATCAATTTGAAATTGGGAATAGAAATTGAAATTTGAATAGAAAAAAAGTCCAAACTGAAATTAAAATTTGAATAGAAAAAAAAATAGATTATGTCATGAATCATGATGCTTAAGATATTTTTAATAAGAAAAATCGATAGTTTATGATATTACTATGGATATTTTGAACCGCAATTTGGACTTTGTACGGGTTCAATATGAATATTATAATTTCTTAATTACTTTGGTGTTATTTATTGTTCTATGAGACTTTAGATAATGTTGATATTTAGTACAAATATTGAATATACAGAATGTAAAAAAAAAAACGCTATTTGGAATAGCTTCCGCTATAACGACGCTATTCGCTATAGCTTTTTTTTAGCCTTCCCGCTATGACGCTATAAACGCTATTTAGAACCTTGTATGTTACTATAATAATTGCTTTAATCATCCAAAATATTCTATCAAACATCTAAGCAATTCTGAAATAATATGAAAATAATTTGAATTTTTTTATTTGATTGCTAAATTTGAAATTTGAAAATTTTCAATTCATTTAGTGTATATAAATTCTTGAATTAATTTAGTATAAAGTCAATAGTAAAAAATAATGAAGACTTATAAATTATTAGACTGGTCGAATATATAATAAATGAAATTGAAAATTTACAAATATAACAAACAAACACATTGCTCCTGAAGTAGATTAGTTTCAACAATTTGGATTCGTAATTTGAAGTCAATTTGAAAGATTTTGAAATTAAGCTCATCAAATTGCTTGGTCAGCTTAACAACACGGTAATTTTACTCCACTTTTTATATGCAAAACTATCATTTTCTTATATTTAAGTAATCTAATAGCTTAGGAATCAACTTTTTGGAATAGAATTTGGAAACCATTCATTCTTTTAAAATGATTCAATGTTATGTATGAAATTTACATTACTTTTTTTTTATTCAAAAGCCCGTAGGCAAAAATTACGTAAGATAGAAGAAACAACCCTACATTTATTTCAAAAAAAATGTATGTTATTGCCAAAAATAATATTATGCAATAAATAAATGGATCCTATTTGTTAGTTATGGTTGCATTCTTTTCATAAAATAAGAAACGGAGTTTTCACCCTCCGAAGCAAATTTAACAACTCAAGAGCTGAAGAAAAAAACACCGAGGAATTTCAACAAAACCCCTTCAGAACAGGAATTCGGAATCCCTAAAGTAACTCAAATTTTGAGTTTTGATCTGCACGGTTTGATCTAACCAATTAAATTGGTCCGAGTTATATTATATTAATTTTTTGGATGAAAAAGTTATAGGATAACTTGATTGGGACAAATTAAAAATTCAGTGACTATGGAGATACAAATCAAAATTCAGTGACCAATTTGTGACAAATGACAAAGTTTAGTGACCTCCAGCAAAATTTACCTAAGTTAAAAGGATTAATATGTTATTATAAATTTTAGAAGTAAAAAGTTGGTAATTTTGATTTTCTTTAAGGGCATACCCGATATTTTATTCGGGGTATACCGTATACCCTGCTCAAATTTATTAAAAAGAAAGAGCTAGAAGTTTTCAACAAAACCCCTTGAGAAAGTAGAATAGATTTTCAACAAAACACATTACTTGAGTAAAAGGTCAAATGAGTATTACTAGGTTTTGGAGCTAAGTTCAGAAGTTTTTAAAGGCTTAACCAGTTTATTTTTCTCCCTTCTTATCAACTGGTGCTAGATTCAGAATTTGAAGGCTTTTGAGCTATAATTTAATATTTAAAAGAATTTAGCACTTAGAAGTTACATTATTTGTTACTGTGAACCATTCTGTTCTTACTGGTACTGGTATTGTGTTGGTACCAGCATTAATACATGATATTCATCTTGAGATTAACTGGCTGGTAAATGAAATTATTAAAATTAACAGTTTTCTTCTAAATTATGTTTAATGGCATATGAAATATTTGAAGTTTTTGCTATGTTGTACCAGTAATTGAACACCTGATAATATTTCTCCATTGTTTTTTTTTTAATTAACCCTTAAAAATGCAATTAAGCAAACATGCTATAAAATAAACAAAAGCGCCACAAAAGGAAGGCCTTTTAATGTATATATATTTTTTTTTAAAAGAGGACAAAAAGTCCCATTTCATTGCTGAAATATAATAATTACAAGAACAGTTGTCTCTAGTATCAACCAAGTCTTACTTCAGAAACAGAAAAACATATAGGAATAACAAAGACAAGATCCATGCACAAGAAACGTCTAAACTCCAAAAGTACTGCAAGTTAGAGCTAACTAAGCCGCAAAGCAATGGGCTGGGGATATCAATTATTAACACAAAATTGGTCTGGAGTCTGTGATTCATGCAGGAGGCGAAGGCACGTCCTGTTCCTGGTACACCACCATTTCCAAAGGCATGTAGCTCGCCAAAGGTATGGCATCCTCCACATCTGGTAGCCACTCATCTGCTGCCCTCTTGATAGTATCTTTGAGAGGACCTGTCCAATATTGAACCAGAGATTTAATAAGCATGATCAAGTTTCTAGCTGTTTTTGGAGAACTATTGTTAAAGCACAAATCATTACGATGTTTCCATAAAGTCCAACATAAGGCACTAAATACTAATAAGAATCCAGTTCTTTGAGTAGTTGATAACTGGAGAGCAAATTGCACAATATCAATAAACTCAGACCAGGTTTGCATAATATCCTGACTTCTGCCCAGCCAGAACCAGATCTGCTGTGCAAGGGAACATTTCAAAAAAATATGGGTGACTGTCTCTGTATCATGGCATAGCACACAGTGGGTATCCCCATTCCACCCTTTAATTGCTAAGTTGTTTTTGGTCAATATCCTATCATGATAAGTAAGCCACATAAACACTCTAATTTTAGGTGGAACAGGTAAGGACCACCAAAGTATAGGTAAGATGGGCAGTTCTCCTCTAAAATTAAGAAATTTATAAAGAGAATGAGTAGAATACTTCCCTGAATGCTCCCATCTCCAACTCAAAGTATCATGATCATGAGTAAACGATGTAACACTGATGATTTGTAAAATTTCTAACCAGTCAGCTAAATTAACCCCCTCTAAATTTCTACTAAATCTTATACTGGCACCTTGAGAACTAATAACTCTATCTAGTAAAATATTCTTATCCCTACAAAGCTGGTATAACTGAAAATATCTAGTGGCTAAAGAACAGTTCAAATACCAAACATCAGTCCAGAATCTGACCTGTGATTGAAACCCTGGTTCATAAGTGACACTAATTTTACCAATGTATTCTAATTGAGATATACTTGCCCAAAATGGAGAAAGAGGTGTATGATTGTCCTGTCCATATTTGTAATGAATCAATGATTTCCACATGGCATGATAGTCATTGTTTTTATATTTCCACCACCATTTAAGCAACAATGCTATATTCATTTGATGTAGATCTAAAACACCCAAACCCCCAAACTGTTTTGCTACACATATAGTTTCCCAATTCATCAAAGCATATTTAAATTTCTTTTCAGAACCTTGCCAAAGGAATCTACGCCTAATCTTATCTATATTTTTAACCACTGTAGCAGGAATGCGAAATACTGATAAAGCATATAATGGTATAGAAGATAAGACTGAATTTAGGAGAGTTAACCTACCACCTATGGATAATAGTTGTCCTTTCCAACTAGGTAATCTATGTTCTATTTTATCAATGAGAAATGTCCAATCCATAACAGAAAGTTTAGACTTATGAAGAGGTAGACCTAAGTACTTAATTGGAAATTTACCAAGTTGACATCTAAATAAGAAATGTAAATCAGTAGGTTCAGGTATGTTGATGGTATACATTTCCGTTTTGTCATAATTCATCTTTATACCAGACAAGGCCTCAAAAGCAAGCATGGCCCACCATGCATTTTCTACATTCCTGTCTTGGGCTGCTAGAAACAGAATTGTATCATCGGCGTAATGACAGTTGGTAACAGCTAAGTGATCAATATAGGCTGGACCTAGACCCTGGAGAACATTAGCAATTCTACCCTTATGAAAGATTTTACTGAGAGTATCAGCAGCAAGGATATAGAGAAATGGAGACAAAGGATCTCCCTGTCGTACCCCTCTCTTACAATAAAAAAACTCTGTGAGTTCCCCATTTATGGTTAAGCAAGATTGTGAACTGTGAAGCCACAGTGTAATCCATTTGGTCCATCGAATTCCAAAATTTCTACTAGTTAATACCTCTAATAAGTAATCCCAATGAATCTTGTCATACGCTTTTTCGAAATCTATTTTGATAACTACACCTGGTTGGTTAGTAACCTTACAAGAATGGAGTATCTCCTGACTAAGGACCATATTATCTAAGATATATCTATGTTTAAGAAATGCTGATTGGCTTTTGTCAATTAATTTTGGCATAACTAATTCCATCCTAATGGTGAGTAACTTAGAGAGTATTTTAAAACTACAATTAACTAAGCTAATTGGCCTAAATTTTTTAAGGAGTGTAGCACCTTTTTCCTTTGGTATAAGGCAGATGCATGACTTATTGAGTTTATGTAAATCCAGGTTATGTTCATAGAAGAAATGTAACAGTAGCATCAAATCAGACTTAACTAAATCCCAAAAAAATTGATAAAATTTAAAAGTGAATCCATCAGGACCTGGAGCCCCATTTGGTTCTGAGGCAAAAACAGCTATTTTCAGTTCTTGTTCTGTAAATGGTCTTTCTAATTCCCACTTCTCTAGATCTAAAAGTTTATCTCCTGGTTCCCAAAAGTTTTTATCTAAATGCCCATATTTAAATCCTGCTGTACCTAACAGCTCCTTATAATATTCTAAAGCATGATTTTTGATCTCAGTCACATTGTGAGTAAGGGTTCCATTAATTTCTAAGGCGTTAATCCTATTTTTCCTAGACCTATGTGTGGCAATTGTGTGAAAGAATTTGGTATTAGCATCTCCTTGTTCTAGCCATTGTTGCTTAGCCCTAGTTTGCCAATATATCTCTTCCTTTTGATAAATGTCATCTAACCTAGCCTTAATGTCTAGCCATAATTGCTCCTCGGTAGTAGAGAAGGCTCTACTTTCTTTAATAAGTTCTAAATCATATAACAGAGTATTTAAGTGAGCTTTTTCTTTTTTCTCTTGACCATAAAAGTTTCTAGCCCAGCCTTTAATTTTTTTTCTCACAATTTTAAGTTTTCGATTCCAACTATCTGCCAAATTATGGTCTGTCAAAGGGGTTTCCTGCCACCACTTATGCATTAGTCTAACAAAGTCTACTTGTTCAGTCCAGATTGGCTCAAAACGGAAAATTGGGGTTTTAGAATTAACATTAGTAGAGGTATGAAACAATATTGGGCAATGGTCAGACCCTGTACTACTAAGATCCATAATTGAACTAGAAGAGTAATGTTGATCCCATTCTAAAGAAGTGAAGATTCTATCAAGGAGTGCAAAGTTTCGACCATTATTCCAGGTATATTTCCTAGTTTGTAGCCTATGCTCTACTAAGTGATGTGTGTTAACAAAATTATTAAACTGTCTACTAAGGGAAACATCAAAGTTGGAACCTGATTTTTCATTTCTTTTCCTGATAGAATTAAAATCTCCACATATTAACCAGAAATCTCTATGAATATCCCTGACTTGACCTAATTCCTCCCAAAAGGAGGATTTAAGAGACCTAAGAACTGGCCCGTAAACTATTGTTATCTGCCATTTGGTGTTATCTCCTTTATTTTCAATTTGCACATCCAGACAGAAGGTGTGAATTGTATGTTGTAAGAGATTAACCTTACTACTGTCACACCCAAAAATAATACCTCCTGATCTACCTATAGAAGGTACCCAGACCCACTGATCTATCCTACGAGAGAGTGTTCTCAAACATCTATTAGTAAAGGTCTCTTTTTTAGTTTCCTGAATAGCTACCATGTCTACATGATTATTGATTAATAAATCCCTAAGTATATTTCTCTTCCTAGTAGAGTTAAGCCCCCTACAGTTCCAATTAAGAAGGGACAGATTCATCTAAGTTTGAGGAAATCGCATTACTAGCTATGCTAGGGTCTAAAGATCTATCTAGAGGACTAGCTGTATTTATTTCTTCTAAAGTGAGAGTAGCTAACTGCGAATCTGGTCTAGGGGTACTAAGTAATTGCCGAACTACTACCTCAAAATGAGATCTATCCATTTGTTGAATACATTGTATAATCACTGGTCTATCTGTCTCAGAATTCCCTAAATTAATCTGATATACTAAGAATAGGTCTATAATTTGAGCTAAAGTAAGTCTAGAGTATGGAAATCTATTAATTAAACTCATACCTGAAGAACTGCCACCAGTATCACTTTTCCTTTTTTTGGCCTTACTCATAGTAGAGTCTGGGTCTCCTTGGACAGTCACCCGAAGGCTTCTTCGAGGGACTGCCGATTTATCAGACACAGCAGGTGTAGTCACTGTTTCTGAATCAGAGATGCTAATAGGTTTGTCAGGAGTACCACCAGGGGCTGCCCTATGTCTTTGAGAGCTACTCCTTAACCTGCTACTAATACCCCTAGGAATAGAAGCCAACCTCTTGGAGGCCGAGACTTTAGGCATTCTGATGGATAGTGGTTTATGTATTTTCTTCCCCCAGGTATGTTTTTTTTTCTGAATTGGGGCACTAGCTGGTTTCTTTTTAATCCACTGCAGTCTGATAGCTTTGGCTAAAATAGTCTCCTCATCATCTTCTTCATCATCAGTGGTGGTATTAGTAGGATTATGGGCTGGAGGTGAGTCAAACAGAAACGTATCAGGGGCAGGGGCAGGGGAAGAAAGCACAGTGGTCTGATCTGTGCTGATAGGGATTGTATCTGTGTTGTCAGGGATTGGATCTGAAGCAAGAATTGTATCTGTGTTGTCAGGGATTGGATCTGTGTTGGCAGGGATTGGATCAGAGTCTATGTCATTGAGACCCACATTGCTTGGGCCAGCCTCCGAATTATATCTAACCTCATTCATGTGCGACGCCCAGGCCAGAATATCCATCACCTCATCTACCATCTCTTCTTCAACTGTAACAAGTAATGGGTTCTTCCCTGTATCGTTAGGGGAAAGTGTCGTTACCGGGATTTGGGTCTCCGCTTGGAGAGGAGATGTATCTGGTATTGGAGTCAGGGCCGGTAAGGTAACCATTCGGATGCTACCACCACTTTGATTACCGGGGGGAGGAGGATTGTTTTGCTCTCTGGTATTTGGTCTGATGTTGTTCCCCCTTCTCTCACTCTCTCCAAATTCTGTCCCATTCGGGTATGGTCTGCCTTGCTTGCGTCTAGCCCACGCATTAAGGCCCTCGGTTTGATCCGTTTCAATTTCTATATCAATATTGTAGACTGACATTACGCCGGCAGGATCTCTATAGGGAACCAGGTGAGTTTTGGGAAGAATTTTAATGTCACAGATGGCTATTTTAACTCGGACAAAACGAACATCGTACCCGCTTTGGGTAGCAGGGTCGATCTCTTGAACAAAGGCCCCAAACGGGTTAAGAACTCTATCATAATCAGCAAATTCATCCATAAAAATAGGGAAATTGTAAATTCTTACCCAGACGGTTTGCAGTGGAATGCCCTGACCAAACTCTCTTTCCCAGGCTACAATCGGGAACTGGACCTCACCCAGTCTGAGGAAACCTCGGCTGGCCACCGAGTCCAGCCATGTCGGATTAGGTGCTTTAATCAGGTACTTGAATTCATCAAATACCGAAGCCACCCAGCGGTGTTGAGCAAACTGATTGCGGAGTACAGATTCCACTTTCTCCGGGCCCCAAGCTGCAATGTCGTCGAGGACGAAGCTCATCATCAGATTTGCTTCAATCGCCTGCGATCGAGGAGTCGCTACCAGCGTAACTAAGGGAGGTGTGATCGCCATGGTAGCAAGGTCGGATCGGCGCGGCCTACTCAACTGAGGAAGTTCAGAAGGCGCCGCTCTAAACTCTCTAGGTTTTACAGGAGGTGAAAAAGGGGGATGAAGAGTTGCCACTCGACACTCGGACGCTTTATGTCCCAATCTATTGCACGAGAAACATAATTGTTTGTTTCTACACGAACGTGCCAGGTGTCCACGATCGCCACATTTCATACAAATCGGTCGATTCTGCGTAGAGCGCTGTCGAATCTCTGCGATTTTCCGACGTACAATAGATGCTTTTGATTCCATCGGTTGTGTTGAATTTTTATCTCGCCAGATCACAGGTTGTTGTGTTATCTGACTGTATGTAGGCCGATGTGGGCCGAGAGAGTCCAGATCCGCCATTAATGGCGATCCAAGATCCGTAGCGAATTTGGAGCGGAATCGAGCACACAGAAGGCCCAACCGATGCTGCTGGGCTTGTGCCATAACTAAAACTAGATTTTGTTTTGGTTTTTTGTTGTGAATTTTTCTGTTTTTTTGGATTTTCTCTCTTTTTTTTCTTTCTTTTTTGTTGTTTTTCTGTTTTTTCTCAATCGCTCTTTTTTCGCCTTTTTCGCTCTTCTTCTCCTCAGTTGCTAAAAAAAATCCTCCCTTTTAATGTATATTTTAAGAAAGTTACATGGTTTTGAGTCCCTTTTCCTCTTTTGTCCTTCTTGTTAGGATTGAGACAGACAAAGAAAAAACCTACACAGATTGTAACAGAGATGTGTGGATTTGCCACGATTTTCTCTGGCACATTTCTTCTTCACAAAACCAAAGATACGTCTGCCAGTGGTACCATTTCTAATTTTACTACATTTTTAAATGTGATTTTTCATAACTCTGGTATGATTAAGAGTGATACATACAGACATTTATTTTGGCAGATTATCCTCCTATCGACCTATCGAAGTATAGACGGAAGTTCATCAGCTTTAGCATTTCTTTTCTTTTCTTTGATGTATTGATTTGATCAATGGATCTTATGTGTTTGTAGCTTTGGTGTTTGGGTTAGGAATACCGTACTATTTGCAAGCGTCATTGTTCTTTTTGTTGAACACAATCATCATCATCATTTATTATGGTTACGATAAGTGGCTCTTAATGTTTTGGAGCAATGTTTTATTTGTAAAACATGGGGTATGGGCTTTAACTAAGCCTGAAAGGCCCAAAAAGTTAGAAGAAGAAACTTAATTTTTGTTACAGATATATGATCCAGATATCCTTTCCAGGCCCAATTAATTAAATTTTTACAGGTGAAATTTGTACTTTCATTTTAATTTTTGATTTGACGCGTCAAAAAAACACAGTACTGCGTTGATTGATTACTTTGCTATTGTTCCTCCGTTGCACTCCAGCAAACCCAACTTACAACGGTGGGTGAGATTGATTGCTGCTAATCTATGTTGTATGGATACGGGTACGGGTATCGTATCGAATACGATACGGATACAGCGATACGGTAATTTTAAAAAATCTTAGATACGATACGTCTATTAAATATATTATTTTTTATTATTTTAATTATATTAATAATTGAACACTTAAATTATATAAATTAAATATAAAAAAATTCTGCAGTTATAACAATAAATATCATTAAATACACATTAAATAACGAAATTATATATTAAATATAATTGTTACTCAATTCGAACATCAATTGGGAGTTGTAGCAGTGGTATATGGGTAGTTTGCTACACGTATTGGTCTAGAGAAGGAAATTTGTCACGGCGTGATCAGTCACGTCACGTAACGTTACGTTCACGTCACGTTACGTCACGTCATGTGTGTCGATTACGTGACGTGACTCACGTGTTGCGTGACGTGACTATTCGCGTGACGTGACTGTATTTAACAAAAATTATACGTCACGTCACGTAAACTAATCACGTCACGTCACGTTATAAAACACATCACGTGATCACGTACTGTCACGTGTAATCACATAAATTCAGAGTATATTCAGAGTATATTCCTATTAGCACTATTAGGCTATGTTTCTGTAGTATATTCATAGTATATTCAGACTTTTCTTTTGTGGTTGTTTGTAAAAACTATGTTTCTTAATGAAACGGGCTTAAATATCTTTTATCCAAAAAATTTAGCAATTTTTAGAATATTATTTACTAGTTAATTTTTGCAACATTATTTACTTATTTTACAAATTTTATAATTTTCATATTTTTTGATATATTTTTTCTGAATTTCAACAATTTAAATTAAAATATAAAAAAGAAGTTCAATGTGACTAATTTATGTCACGTCATATCACGTCACGTGTAGTCACGGCGTGACTACGCGTAACGTGACCATTCGCGTGACGTGATCGTCTGCCACTATTTTGATCACGTCACGTGAAAAAAAAACATTGATCACGTCACGTCACGTCACGTGACCAAATCACGGCGTGTTTGTCACGTCACATCACGGCGTGTCACGTATTTCCTTCTCTATATTGGTCCCAGCTCGATTCCTGCAGAGCGCAAAAAGAATGATTTTTACCTTTGGTCTATGCGCAGTGCACAAATCTGTAATCTGGCATTGGTGCATGCACGGTGCACGGACGCGTCAGACGTATCAGATGCGTACATATCCAGTCTAAACAGAGTCGTATCCTGCCGTTTCAACCCGTATCGGCGACCGTATCAGAAATTAAAGATACGCCACCTTATCCGATACGCCAGCTGGCGTATCGGAGCCGTATCGGACGCGTATCGGTATCGGATACGAAGTCCAATCTGAAGTATCCGAGTAACATAGCTGCTAATTAATGTTCCTTTGTTGCACTAGAGTAACAGCATTAATTGACTGCTTTTTGGAATATTATAAAACTAAAATTAACTCAATTGGAACTATATGTTGTTAGTACTTTTGCATACAACTTTTAATATTGTAGGTCATGTGGTCTGAGTAATTATTGAGGATTACATTTCTTACTCTACGTATTTTACACTTTATTTGATAGTTTAAGATAGAGCTTTAAATAATATAATTAGAGAAATAATATGTTGAAAAATGTACCTCTGCTAATGACAATGGACTATACAAGTAGGGCCTGTTCGGTGGACTATTGAGCATAGGAATGGGCACAGAATTTGAACTGATTTTTACTGTTCATGTGGGAAAAAAAAATTCACTCTGAGTGAATTTTTTTTTTCCCACGTGAACTGTAAATGGCCGAACATGCCCGTAGAGTAAGTGTAAAATAAATTAATCTACTTAGAGAGGTAGAATAAGTTACTCTAGATTAACTCATTTTTTATTCCATCTTACTCCTGTTATATTTCTTATTTGACTACTTAAATGTAAAGTAAAAATTTATTGTACCTCTTATTTCACAACCAAACATAACCGTAGGATCTTAGATAAAAAGTTGAGAAATTTTTTTTAAACGATACTTCTATTAATGTGAAAATATATTTATAATTAATCGGTATAGCGGGCACAAAATAACTGGAATTCATATTCTCTGCATTAACTCTCTTTTGAGTTAATGAATCTCAACTGTCCAATATGTTTCAAGATTCGTGCAAATAAGATCTGCACTAATATTAAAAGGCCCCTATGTTATAGACACGAGCCAAATAACTGGACATGTGCTTCTACACAGAAACGGCACAGAAAATTGCACTGGACATGTGCCTTCTCATTGGCTGATGCAGCGGTGGGGCACACGTGCCTGTCACTTGTCATGCGGCCCCGCATTTTCTGACTTTAGTTTGAGTCTGTATCCTCTGAGATATTTCAAACTTTGGGATTTTGGAATAACAGGAGATTTATTTCCCAAACTTTGAGTTAATTCAAAGCGGAGCTAGTATTAATATGCTTTGAGATTCGTAACGGAAGGATTTGAATGGTCGGCTTTTGCATAAATCTACTCAAAGTTTGAGATATCACAGAGGATGCAAATTCCTTTAGTTTTAATTACAAAACTCGAAAAGAGTTGTTTTTACTCACTTCACTGTTTACAAGGACTTGTCACACTAATCTACAAAAAGTTACTATTTTATCGAGATTTATAAATCCGGAGCAGAATAAATTTTGAATTGTGTATTAAAAATATAAGTGAGAGCATTGAAAATTATAAATTTAAATATTATTTTTTATTTAGTACTCGAATAGTTATTTAAATCTAATTCGCTATTTATAATTTATGTGTTATTGCTTTTATTTCTATATATGTGATTGTTATTTTGCTTTTATTCCCTGAAAAATGAAATACCTCATCAATAGAATGCCAATCGAATAGTTGTTTTTACACAGACGAGGCTGGACTGGATCTTTAAATTGTCAATTTTGCCCATTAGATGAATCCACTACTCACCTTTTTTTAAAGTGTCCTATAGCCAAGCACATCTGGTTTTGGTTGGGTAAAAGTCAAGACATTTTCAGCGATTGGCATTCTATTGATGAGGTTTTTCATTTTTCAGGGACTTTAAACAAGATACAACAGACAGATTTTTTAATTGTTTTTGGAGCTATGAGCTGGCTGCCCACTGCATGTGATGTAATCATAGAAACAAAGTTATTTTTTCTCAAATTCCTATTAAAACTGTACGATCTCTTCTTATGCTTATTATTTCAGTGTGTGAATATTGGACAGGTCCATTGGATAAAAAACTCAAAGAAGCCACCGCAGACTAGCTGCCCACTGCACTACATGCTATTCCACTCCAGGTGTGGGACCCTACTGATAGTCAAATGGTAGAATATCAAGGCTCCACGGAAGATCCAGCTGTAGAAATAGCTATGGAGTCGGGTGCTGGATCTCTAGCTGATTGATTTTATGAAGATACAACAAACAGTTTGTACAGATCCAAATATAGGATCCGTAGCATCCAGCCCCTTGCTAGGAGGCTTAGTTATTTCTTACTTTACAATTACATTGTTTTGGTGGACTCTCAAGAGTAGGGCTTACTGTTTTTGCTTTATTGTGGTATTTCCCTATGTTTTCTTGATCAAATACTGCTAGAGACTATGTAAATTACCATTACTGGTTTCTTTAATTAAATGGGCATTTTTGCCTTTTATCAAAAAAAAAAAAAAAAAAAAAAGATAGTTCAGCTGTTCTCATAATCTCAATTTACTGGTCATTCCATCGCTGAAAATAACAGCTTCTTTTTCAGACAGCAGCTGCCAAGTAGCTATGTTATTTCTGCAAATACCATTCAAGTGATGCCATATATTTAATTGAGGATTGTTCAAATGTCTTTATTTTTTGTGTCTCTATCATATCTCTATTTTTAAGAATTTTAATAACTCAAAATTTAAAACTTAAAGTGAAAATATCCAAGTTAGATATGATCTACATTAATTTTTCTATACACGTGTAAAAAAATGTGACATTTTAACTTTGTTTTTGTTGTCGTTAAGAACTTGTAAAAACATAAAAATGTGGATAATTTCTAGACGTTGATTTTTTTCAATTGATTGATTCACATAAAAACAAAATCAAAATGTGATATTTTTTTTAAAAACACATAAAAAAAATAACATAGATCACATCTAACGGTTTTATTTTAACATTTATAATTATAATTTTAATTTATTAATGTTTTTAAAAATAGAGATACGATGAAAACACAGAAAATAAAGACATTTAAACCGTCCTCTATTTAATTTATTTGTTTTTGTTGCCATCGAAGAAAATCAGTATAAAACTGCACAGTGACCAAGAAGACGCTAATTAGAAGCTAATTAATGATATCGAAGAGTGAACTGCGGATCTTGCCTCCCACCGTCCCACGTGCTGCATGAAATTGTGAAAAAAAAAAAAAATACAAATTGCTAATTGATCAACAAACCAATTATACATGGAATAATTATTTCATTACCCACGCTACAGTACCTGCACTGTATGCACTACAGTACCCGCACTGTACGCGCTACAGTACCCGCACTGTTATTTTAGAAAAATTCATATATCATATGTAGTTCATTATATAGGTATAAATACTTGTCCTGTTTGAGCTATATACTTCACAGTGTTACTATTAAAATTTGTAAAACAAAATTACAGTTTTGGAACAGTTGCGGTCCCCACATGCCGTTTGAGTGGTCCCCTAATGCGGGTATGACACGAGAATTCTTTAGGAAAAGTTGCGGGTACAGTTATTTTAGGAAAATTCATATATCATATGTAGTTCATTGTATATGTATAAATACTTGCCCTGTTTGAGCTATATACTTCACAGTGTTACTATTAAAATTTGTAAAACAAAATTATAGTTTTGGAACAGTTGCGGTCCCCACATGCCGTTTGAGTGGTCCCCTAATGCGGGTACAACACGAGAATTTTTCAAGAAAAGGTGCGGGTATAGTTATTATAGGAAAATTCATATATCATATATAGTTCATTGTATAGGTATAAATACTTACCCTGTTTGAGCTATATACTTCACAGTGTTACTATTAAAATTTGTAAAACAAAATTACAGTTTTGGAATAGTTGCGGTCCCCACAAGCAGTTATGACAGTTTAGGTGTGGGTACAGTGCGGGTACTGTAGCGCGGATACTCATATCAGCTTCCTTATACATTACATATGTTATTATAAACAAAAATACAATCCACTTCTTCTTCTTCTTTTTTTTTTTTTTCTATTATTGCTTTATTGTTCACATGTTAGGATTCATTTATTAACTCTTAACTTTATCATTTTAACATTATTTCTTAAAATTTACAGAAATAATAATCTAAAAATTATTAGCCTTGTAAATTAGTTTTATTTCAATTATTGGCAAATTCAATGTTATTTGATATTCTATTCAGATACCTTTAAATATGGATTATATATAAATTTTAAAGTATTTCCCAAATAGTGAAACTTACGTGCTTCAAATTTTATAGTTTTCATGTGTATAATGCACATAAAGTATAAATCACAATTCAAGTGTTCGATTTCAAAATAAAAAAATTATACTGTCGACTATCGAGATTATCAGATTAATTTGTCTTCAATATATTTTAACCTTTTTAATACCTTAATTAAACCGGTTATTATATCTCGAGGGAAAAAAATGATTTATGAGATTCTATTTACCTTAGAAATGATGAAAATTTGTTGTTTGGGCAAATCATGAAAAAAAAATACTGGATATGATAAATGAGGAGGGATCCAATTACATTTTTTTTTTTGACACATCTTGACACTATTTTTTTATAGATCAATTTTGCGATTTCAAAATTCAAACAGTCGATCCGAACTGTTCAACATGATTACCATATTAAAATGTGCTTGGAGATCAAATTTTACATTTTTTTGAATTTTTTTACTATTTATTAAGATGGTTACAAAATCATTGTTTTCAGACCATTGAAAAACAACTATTTAGTAACCATCTTAATAAATAGTAAAAAAATTCAAAAAAAATGTAAAATTTGATCTCCAAGCACATTTTAATATATCCATTATGTTAAACGGTTTGGATCGACTATTTGGACTTTGAAAATAGTAGATGTCAAAATGTATCAAAAAAAAGAGTGTAATCTGATACCTTCGTGATAAGTATATGATAGATTGCAATTAGAAGAGATATTTTCTTAAGAAGAAATAACACCTGTTGTTTTTTCATCAAGAGATGATAAAGCTCCGTGACGTCATGTTTTTTTATTTAATTCAAAATTTTGGGTGTAGTGAATCATGGTTCACATAAATTGCTAGATGATTTTTACAATATTAAAACCTAGGTTTCAAAGAACTAATTACAATATTACTTTGTGCTCGATAAGTTTTACATTCAACAAAGTAAATCATAAAAAATAATTGTTTATATTAGATTTTAGAAAAGCGTACGATCGATTAGGTCTAATTGCGAATAAATTTATTTAGTCGATTAAATATCTTCATCCAAAAAATTCTGCCAAACATCTATACAAAGATGGAAATAAAATGAAAATAATTTCAATTTTTTTTATCTTTCCTACTAAATTTTAAAATTTTAAAATTTCAATTTCTTTAGTATTTATAAATTTTTAATTAAGTTACTATAATTTCAAGAGGTAAAAAAAATTAAGGAGTATAAAACCAAGGCTGAGGCTTGACTAATCCAATGGACGGTTGCGATTCACTTAGCGAGCAATTGAATAGTCAGATTCTAGTGAAAAAGGAGGTGACAACGTCAACAAACACTGGAGGGGACGGAGGCTTGAAGCTCGGAAGATCGGTTGTGTCGCACATTGACACGTCAACTGATAGATAAAGAGTTTGATTCTTGCAATATTTTTTAGCATATTGGACAATCAAAACATTAAATTGTAATATTTGGCTGTTGAAAAATACAAAAAAATACCGTGAATGATTGAATAACACTCTGCATTGCTAGTCCAAACTTCGCTAATAAGTCCTGTTTTTCTTGCCATCTTTGCATTCTTTACTTGTTTAATTGTTTAATTGTAAAATTGTTTAAATCCTTTAATTGTTTGTTTCTCTCGGGGTTTAATCTTGGTTATACCAATTTAAATAATGTGAATAATGTGGTTATCAATTCAAAAAATTTCAAATTTTTACAAATGTTTCCATTCACTCCTTTTGATCGCTATTAGGGACAAAAATAATATATTTCCTCGCTCTTAATTTATTTGGATATCATTTGGTTGGAAATATATACGAACGAATTTTATAATTTATGAATCTTAGAAGTTCGAATAGAATAAATTGGTCTAATGCGCTAATTGATTATTGTTCTGCGGGGCCTATGCACATTCAGCATGCAATGGTGGGTGATGAGATGGAATGCTGCTTTAGAGCATCTACAATGGTTGTTGTTTTTGGATTGCTAATCTAATGTGGCAATTGTTTTTTGGTTTGCTGGGTTGTGAGAGAGTTTGTAAATTAGCAAATTTGCTTTAAAAGCAAACCTTTGCTTATTGCCATGTGGCGAATTGATTGGCTCAGATTATTTATGAGTCTCTTTAATTGCAATTGCTGGGATGGAGTGATAGAAATTACGAGTCTCTTTAATTACTAAATTTAGTGACGTGGCAAATTTTAATTGCTAAGCGTTTGTTGGAATGGAGATGCTCTTACAACAACTACGCAATTAAAATATTCTCTTTTGCATCTCACATTTGATAAGGACCAGGAGAAACCTAACATGTTCTCACTGCTACAGTAAATCTCACACTGAATCTGCAATCAACATCCTACTCGTTCTCTCAAAGAACCATCCTACTCTCAAATTTCAGATAAAAATCAACCTCCTGTACTCCTTGTTTGTTCAAGTACCTTCCACATTAACCACGAATGGCAGATCTACTCCTGTCAGCTTTGATTCCATGTGTGCTGAGGAAAGCGGCAGACTCACTGTTTCAGCGGATTGGGGAGATGTGGGGCATCAATGACCAACGCGAGAGGCTCCACAGTATGCTTCTCGAAATCCAGGCTGTACTCCCTGACGCTGAGGAGAAAGCAAATTCTAACGCAGCCGTGAAATCCTGGCTTGAGAAGCTCCAATCAGCTGCTTATGAGGCTGATGATCTGCTTGATGAGTTTTGTTATGAGGAGCTGCGTCGGGATGCGGTGAGACGTGGCCATAAGGTCGGTAATGTAAGTGCTTTCTTTTCCCATGAAAATTCTGCTCTGCTTCGCTATAAGTTGAGTGGGAAATTGAAGAAAGTTTTGGGAAGGGTTGATGGTCTTGTTGTTCAGATGGGGAGGTTTGGTTTTGTTCACGGGCAGAGGGTGCATGTGGTCAATCGTATCAGAACTGATTCACTTGTGGTTGAATCAAAAGTTGTGGGAAGGGATGAAGATAAAGAAAATGTAGTGCAATTATTGGTTCAAGGGTGTGAAAATGATGATCTCATTGTTGTTCCGATAGTTGGTATGGGTGGGCTCGGCAAGACCACCCTTGCTCAGATGGTGTACAATGATCCTAGAGTGAAAGAATATTTCAACTTACCATTATGGGTTTGTGTGTCTGAAGAGTTTAATATTGGTCAACTTGTTAAATTAATTATTGAATTAGTTGAAGGGGGTTGCAATCTTTCTGTAGACAACATGGAGATGCTACAAAGGCGTTTACACCAAGTTTTATGTGGAAAGCGATATGTTCTTGTGCTTGATGATGTTTGGAACGAGAATGTCTATGAGTGGGAGCGGCTGAGAGCTATGTTAAACTGTGGTAATTCTGGAAGTGTCGTTATAGTTACGACAAGGAGTGGCTACTATGATGGGTACGGTACAGAGTTATAATTTGGGATGTTTAGATGAGGAGGATTCGTGGAGTCTGTTTCACAAAAGGGCATTTAGCAAGGGGGTAAAGGAATGCCAAGAACTGGTTCAGATTGGTAGAAAGATGGTTCATAATTGTCGGGGATTGCCACTAGCCATTAATACACTAGGTAGCTTAATGAGTTTTAAGTCTGAGGTGCGAGAGTGGTTGGAGGTACTCGAAGAAAGCAGGATCTGGGAACAAAGGCCTGCTAAAGATGAGGTTTTGCCGGTATTGAGGCTAAGCTATGACCACTTGCCTTCGTACATGAAACAGTGTTTTGCTTTCTGTGCAGTATACCCCAAGGATTATGTGATGGACAAGGATAAGCTGATCCAATTTTGGATGGCAAATGGATTTATTCCATCTGATGGGTCCAGTAGGCTTGAAATGAAAGGCAACAATATTTTTAATGAATTGGTTTGGAGGTCATTTTTTCAGGAAATTAGGCAAGTTGGTCCCGTCAGCATAAAATGTTGGACAGATCAATTTGCGTATCCATGGGGAGAACATTGCTTTCAATCCAAGTTCAAAATGCATGATCTGATGCATGACCTTGCTCAATCCATCATGGGTGCCAAATGTCTCTCCACATCAGAAGTACCAGCACAAGTTAACCAATCAATGATTAATGTCCATCATATTTCAGTAAGAACTATTCCCGTAGATATCAACAAAACCATTGATTGCTTTCCTTCTATCCGGAGCCTCATTTGTTCGTACCATGCTGTTGGTGCTAGCGATGTGAAAAATATCGGATTTGTCAAATCAAACTCGCTGCGTATATTAGAATTACTTGTAAATCCTATTGAGAATACTATCTTTACAACCGGAAAGATAAAACACTTGAGATATTTGGAACTTTCGATTTATGAATGTACATCATTGCCTGAAGCAATAAGCACTCTCTATCTCTTGCAGACCCTAAGGCTCCCCCATTGTTGGGCTCTTGAAAACTTACCAGAAGGTATGCGATATATGAGTAGCCTTCGGCATTTATATATTAAACGATGTTGTAATTTAAGAAGCATGCCAGAAGGTTTAGGACAACTAAATTGCTTGCAAATATTGACAACTTACATTGTTGGCACTGATGCCGGTAATGGTATTAGGGAACTGAATAACTTGAATAATCTCCATGGACAATTGCATTTGTATAACCTAAGGGAAATTAAGCATGCTGAAGATGCACGGCAAGCAAATTTGATAGCTAAACAAAATCTGGATGATCTGGCATTATACTGGGGAATGCCAAAGAATTATGGAACCATACCACAATCAAATAATCCCAAGGCGATGATTTGCGATCCTTTTGAAGTGTTGGATGCTCTTAAACCTTGCAACAAGTTAAAGGTGCTCAAAATCAAAGAATATAGAGGTGACGAGTTTCCCGTCTGGATGATAGAGTACCATATGCTAGAAAATCTAATTGAGTTGTATATAATTGAATGTAGAGAGTGCACGAGAATACCACCAGTAGAAAAACTACCTTTCCTCCAAAATATAAAACTAAAACATTTGGATAATTTGAGAAATCTTTGCACCGAAGGTGGTGAAGATGCCCGAGTAGCTTTTCCATCATTAAAAAAGATGGTATTGTCTGAAATGCCAGAGTTATGTAGTTGGTGTGAAGGTGAAAATGGCAACAAGTCATTACTGATTTTTCCTGAGCTAAAAGCACTAGAAGTCATCAATTGCCCTAAGCTGACTGCAATGCCAATTGTACCGTCGCTCAAGAGCATGTCTGTAAAAGGAAACAAAGACTTGTCATGCTTTGCAACAGTATTAACTACATTGCATGACTTGATGCTTGTGAGCCATGGTGAAAATGAATCTCTTTCTTTTCAACCTTGGGAGTCACTCAATAAATTAATATTGGGGAAATACGACAATATTGTGCTGGTAGGTGCACAAGAGGGGGAGGGGACTATAACTCAAACAAAATGTCGAAGTTTGAGTTTCTTGAAAGTGTCAAATATTCCATTAAATACGTCCCTGTGGTTCTGGAAGTGTTTTACATTTCTCGAAAATCTGCAAATTGTGGGATGTTATAATTTCATTTATTGGTCTGAGGAAGTGTTCAGAAGTCTTAACTGCCTAAGATATATTGATGTTTTTAACTGCCGAAATTTTCTTGGATCACAACTGGAGTCATCAGTTGGGAGGTCAATAACAGAAGTGTTATTGCCAAAACTTGAAGATGTACATTTCATGGGCTGTGCAAATTTGGTCGAAATTCCCAAATGCTCAACATCTATTCAACAACTGAGGATTGCTGGTAATCCGAAACTTCAATACTTACCAGAATGGTTGGGAAGCATGATTTCTCTCAAAGAGTTGTCTATTTTAGGATGTGAAAGCTTGAACTGCTTACCACGGAGCATAGGAGGCCTCGCCAGTCTGGAATGGCTCATGATTGTTGGCTGCCCCAACTTGGCATATCTTCCAGAAGGAATGGAAGG